>OZ012682.1:28942432-29542432 GCA_963942445.1 Argyra leucocephala
TATTATTATTATTATTATTATTATTATTATTATTATTATTATTATTATTATTATTATTATTATTATTATTATTATTATTATTATTATTATTATTATTATTATTATTATTATTATTATTATTATTATTATTATTATTATTATTATTATTATTATTATTATTATTATTATTATTATTATTATTATTATTATTATTATTATTATTATTATTATTATTATTATTATTATTATTATTATTATTATTATTATTATTATTATTATTATTATTATTATTATTATTATTATTATTATTATTATTATTATTATTATTATTATTATTATTATTATTATTATTATTATTATTATTATTATTATTATTATTATTATTATTATTATTATTATTATTATTATTATTATTATTATTATTATTATTATTATTATTATTATTATTATTATTATTATTATTATTATTATTATTATTATTATTATTATTATTATTATTATTATTATTATTATTATTATTATTATTATTATTATTATTATTATTATTATTATTATTATTATTATTATTATTATTATTATTATTATTATTATTATTATTATTATTATTATTATTATTATTATTATTATTATTATTATTATTATTATTATTATTATTATTATTATTATTATTATTATTATTATTATTATTATTATTATTATTATTATTATTATTATTATTATTATTATTATTATTATTATTATTATTATTATTATTATTATTATTATTATTATTATTATTATTATTATTATTATTATTATTATTATTATTATTATTATTATTATTATTATTATTATTATTATTATTATTATTATTATTATTATTATTATTATTATTATTATTATTATTATTATTATTATTATTATTATTATTATTATTATTATTATTATTATTATTATTATTATTATTATTATTATTATTATTATTATTATTATTATTATTATTATTATTATTATTATTATTATTATTATTATTATTATTATTATTATTATTATTATTATTATTATTATTATTATTATTATTATTATTATTATTATTATTATTATTATTATTATTATTATTATTATTATTATTATTATTATTATTATTATTATTATTATTATTATTATTATTATTATTATTATTATTATTATTATTATTATTATTATTATTATTATTATTATTATTATTATTATTATTATTATTATTATTATTATTATTATTATTATTATTATTATTATTATTATTATTATTATTATTATTATTATTATTATTATTATTATTATTATTATTATTATTATTATTATTATTATTATTATTATTATTATTATTATTATTATTATTAAAATGGAGATAAATAAAAACAAAAACATGAAGAAAGTAGTAGATAGAAGAGTGGAAGAAAGAGCAGGGATGGGCATGACCCCATTCATGAGGAGCGGGAAGACGCCTAGATCTCCCCCGGCACCCCTGGGGTTGCACGGTCCTGAACAGGCACAGGAGAAACTAGGTACACCGGCGAATACAGAGGAGATCCAAACCACCGATCTCATGCTGGAAACGCCAATGAGCAGCTTGCATAAACAAGTGGAGGAAAAAGCATGCAGCCACAAAAAAGACCCTGAAAGAGAGGAAGAAACACAGCTCCTACTGATTCAGGAGCTTACAAAAACGATGATGGCGGCAGTTTCAAAACAAAAGAACGTTAGCATGGAGGTTAAGAACGGACTGCTAAAGCTCCAGGAGGCGGTAGAAGTGATATTTCACTGCAAGAGTGAAAAGAGTAAAAAGCTCACCCTTGAAGCTAGAAATCAGGCCCAAAGCCCCAGACAAGTACCGCCAACGGACAAGAAGAGAGGAAGGGAGATAGAAGGGTCTCCTATCAGCTGTACAGAAACCCCACCACCCAGAAAAAGGAAAAATGTTGAAAACCGAGGCGAAGGCGAATGGATAGTCGTCCAAAACAACAAAAATAAAACCTTTAACCGACCGCCAGGTGAAGCAGATACTTCTAGACAGCGACGCTTCCCTAGGGAAAAAGGGGCAACGAACAGCCAAATTGCTGGGAAAAAAGAAAACGGCGAAGGAAAGAGAAGGAGAAGGAGAAGAAGTAGGAGTAGGCAGTTTAAAAGGCCGCGACCAGAGGCCATTATAATTAAGCCCGCCGAAGGCAAAACATATGCTGAGATTCTGAGGGAAATACGGGAGCGAGTAAACCCAGACGCTTCCAAAGCCGACATAAAGGGAATCCGGAAGACACAAAACGGAGCGGTTCTGCTGGAATTAAACAATAAGGCAGAAGGAAAGGAGGAAATCAAGGAGGAACTCCGAAAGAGTCTAGGGAAAATGGCAGACGTTAAAGACCTAACGGCCAAAACAACATTGGAGATACGGGACTTGGATAGTCTCACTACAAGCGAAGAGGTGCAAGCAGCACTTAATAGAGACTTGGGAAAGGAGGTCCAATGTAGGTTCAGCCTAACTAAACCGAACAAGAGAGAGCAAATGCTGGCCTTTATAGAAATGGAGGAAAAAGACGCCAGGGAACTCCTGAAGACAGCAAAGATAAGAATAGGGCTAATCAGATGTAGAATACGGGAAAGAACACCAGTAGTGCGCTGTTATAGGTGCATGAACTTTGGACACTTCAGAAGAGACTGCAAAGAGCCTAACCGAGAGGATACGTGCTATAAATGTGGACAGAAAGGTCACAAGATTAAAAGCTGCACGCAAGCTGCGAAATGCATCCTGTGTACGGAAATTAAGGCAAAGGCAACGAGTCATATGTCAGGTACGAAAGACTGCAGTGCATTTCGGAGAGCTCTTGAGGAAGTCAGGAAAAATAGAAAAAATAGAAGATGATAAAAGTTCTTCAAGGAAATATGCATAGAAGTCGAGTAGCAGATGATCTCTTAACACAGATCACGCTTGAAAAAGAAATTGATGTTCTAATAATCAGCGAGCAGTACGTCCACCGGAGCAGAAACAACTGGTTCTCAGATGTCACCGACACGGCGGCAATCTGGATCCCAAACCCTGGAAAAATACACGCATTGGAACATGGAGCCGGAAATGGCTTCGTTTGGGTTAAGAGTAGCCAGTTCACCATCATAAGCTGCTATTTAACACCAAACCAAACGGCGCAGGAATACCAGGAGATGATCGAGAATCTAGAGGACGCAGTATCGGAACAAGAAGGGCAGAAAATTATTGGTGGCGATTTTAATGCAAAAGCAGTGGAGTGGGGAATGCCCACCACGAACAGCAGAGGATCGCAGATTTTAGACATGGCAGCCAGACAAGGGCTGATAATCATAAACTCCGGAAGCACAACAACGTTTCGGCGACCAGGGTACGCAGAAACAATACCGGACATCTCCCTGGCTACACAGAATATAGCGGGATTTATTACTGATTGGGTAGTTATGGAGGACTACACAGGGAGCGATCATCAGTACATTACGTTCAATATAAATATTAGAGAAGAAATGATATCCGAGAGCACAACGGAAAGTTCTAGATATAACGTGAATAAACTCGATACTAGAAGATTGAGTGAATCACTTAGATATAGCCTAGGTGACACAATGCAGGCAGGTGTAGAGCTAGAAGGTAGGATAAAAGCTGAGGCAGTGGTAGAGCAGACAATGAGTGCACTCATACTAGCCTGCGAGGAGTCAATGCCGCGAAAGAGGAAATTTACAAAAAGAAAACCGGTATACTGGTGGAATGAAGAAATAGCGGAGCTACGAAGAAGGTGTCAGCATCTTCGAAGAATTGCACAGCGATCACGGAACAGAGCGGATGCAACGGAAAAAATGGCAGCATATAAAATAAGCCGCAAAACACTCAGGAAAACCATAAAATTGAGCAAAAAGGTTGAATGGAAAAAGCTTTGCGAAGATGTAAACAGTGACCCTTGGGGGCTAGGATACAAGATAGTCATGAAGAAGTTGAAAATAGCTACAGCAACAAATTCAATCGAAGAGAGCTCGATGGAAAATATAGTAGATATTTTATTCCCAGCGCACCCGATAAGAAACTGGAGTGATGTGATGGTTTCACCAGAGGAAGTACCAGCTTTCACGCAGGAGGAACTTGTGGAAGCAACAAAAACTATGAAGAATAAGAAAGCTCCAGGCCCTGATGGGATTCCAGCGGAAGTCATCAAAGCCGTGGTGGAAACTTGCCCGCAAATGATGCTGAATATGTACAACACATGTCTAAAAGAAGGCGTTTTCAGCAAAAGATGGAAGGTAGCTCGACTTGTCTTAATCGACAAAGGGAAAGGCGGCAGAGTCTCACCGTCCTCGTTCAGACCACTGTGTATGCTGGACACGGCTGGAAAGCTCCTCGAAAGGCTATTGAAACCCAGAATAGAAGAGGCGATACGAACGACCGGTGGTCTGTCAGATATGCAATTCGGATTCAGACAAGGAAGATCAACAATAGATGCAATACGAGTTGTAATGGAAAAGGTAGAAGCGGCGGAAGCAAGGAACCATTTCTCAAGAAGAATAGTGGTCTTTGTTACCTTAGACGTGAAAAACGCCTTCAACTCGGCAAGATGGGAAGACATGATTGATGCCCTGGAAAAAAATTTCAGCATTCCAGCATATCTGCTCAGGATGGTAAAAGACTACCTGAGAGAACGCAGCCTTCAGTATGAAACCAAGATCGGCAGTGTAATCAAAAGCGTAACATCCGGCGCAGCACAAGGATCGATCCTAGGACCGGACCTGTGGAATATATTATACAATAGCTTGCTGGAGGCAGAAATGCCAGATGATATAACTCTAGTAGGCTTTGCAGACGACCTAGGTGCAATAATATCAGCTCGGACCATGGAAGATGCGCAAATCAGGTTGAATCAAGTCATGAGAAGAGTGAGTAGCTGGATGAACAGACACGGCTTAGAGCTTGCGGAAGCAAAAACCGAAATTGTCCTACTCACAAAAAAGAGGATGAGAACCATTGTGCCAATGGAAGTGGGGCCTGTGGTCATTCAAACTAAGGAAGCTTCGAGGTATCTTGGTGTCATGTTGGATACCAAACTAAATTTTTGGAGGCATATCAAAAAAGCTACAGACAAGGCGGCCGTGATAACCAAGAATTTGAGCAGATTAATGGCGAACATCGGTGGACCTTCACCGTGCAAAAGGAGGCTGTTAATGTCCACGACACATTCAGTGCTCCTGTACGGTGCGGAGATTTGGGCAGATGCCCTAAATAGAGAGTATTGCCGGAAGCCCATGGAAGCGGTACAACGAAGAGGGGCTCTGCGGGTAGCGTGCTCCTACCGGACGGTCTCATACCCAGCTGTAAATGTTATTGCAGGCGTGATACCGATAACATTGTTAGCCCGAGAGAGGAAACAGATATATAATAGGGCTGCGGGAAGAGACAGAAAAGAAGTGTCAGGAGACGCGAGGAGACAAAGCCTAGAAAAATGGCAAGAACAATGGAATGGGGAACACAGAGGACGCTGGACCGCAAGATTGATACCACAACTAGCGGTTTGGGTTAACCGGAGGCACGGCGAAGTGAACTTCTATACCACGCAAATGCTCTCGGGGCATGGATACTTTCGAGCTTATTTATTCAGAATGAATAAAGTAAACAGTCCGCGATGTCGCCACTGCGACACAGCGGAAGATACGGTCGAGCATACTTTTTTCGAGTGCGACGTCGCAGCGGAGGAAAGAAGCGTTCTAACTCGAATCGTAGGGGATGTTACGCCGGATAATATAACCACCATAATGATAGACACGGAAGAAAATTGGAACGCCGTGTCAGTCTACGTCGAGGCGGTATTACGAAAGAAGAAGAGACTGGGCTACTTAGAAGACTCGGAATAGATCTTCTAAGTTAGGAAATAGACCCCAGTGTAGTCTGGTTTCTGCTTTTGAGTCTGGCGTGGTCTGCTTGGCACCAATGGCATACAGGCTTACTGGTGCCGCAGTTTTGTTTGTGTTAAATTAACAACATATTTAACTCTGCGACACTAGTTACTGCTGATGCTGTCGGCGTGTGGTAGATCTCGGTAGACTTATGAGCGAAATTAGATAAAACGTGTCGCTGTTTTGTTATGTAGCACAGTAGTACTGTTTTTTGTTATTTTTGTTACATATGGAAGTAGATAGTAACTCGCCAAATAGTTGGGCCTACGCAAAACGACTTTGGGAGCCAAGTAGCTATTTGTAGAATAGATGTAGAACAGAAATAACCTAGTCCAGCATCTTGAGGCAGCTTGACATGCTGGAAGCTGCTTCAAGACAGCACTTCTAGGAACTATGTAGCTCTGTATAGAATAGTTTTTAGTTTTCTAGTTATTTGTAGAATAGATGTAAACAGAAAGAACCTAGTCCAGCGTTTTGAGGCAGCTTGACATGTTGGAAGCTACTTCAAGACAGCACCTCTAGGGATTATATAGCTCTGTTTAGAATAGTTTTGTTTTGTAAATGGGAAATAACCTAGCCATAATAGAAAAGGCTTAGAAAATTAATATTGTCTTAGTAATAATATTAGAAGAGGGACAGTAGATTTTATTTTTCTGTCTGCCGCTGTCGATAGATATATGCAGAGAAGAGCGAACGGGATAATTCACACGGAAACACCGAAGTCAGCACTTTTTCGCCAGTTTGAAGAAATGCTAACGCGGTTCCAAACTGGGATATACATCGTGGGTCAAGGGAACAGATGGTGGGGGTTTTTAGCCGGTCGGTTGGTTCCTTTTTTGCAGTGCGTCTTAGTGTAATGCAAAAAGAAACCGACCAACCCGGCACTCGGTAGTCTGTTAAGCAGATTTTCCCCGCGACACCATCTATAACCGTAAAAAAGCAAAAAAAAAAAAAAAAAAAAATTATTATTATTATTATTATTATTATTATTATTATTATTATTATTATTATTATTATTATTATTATTATTATTATTTAAGAACCAAAGGACGTCGGCCCGCCGTTACCATCAAGCCAGCGGAGGGTAAATCATATGCGGATGTCCTAAGAAGCATCAAGGCGAAAGTTAAACCGGAGGAAACAGGTGCGGAAATAAAGGCAATCCGGCAAACACGGGATGGCAAGGTTCTTCTTGAAATCACCGGCCAGAAAAGCTTGGGAAGTTTCACAAAGGCCCTAGAAGATGCAGTGGGCACTCTAGGTAGCGTGAAGAGCATCGTACAGATGAGGTCCGTAGCAGTGAACGATTTGGACTGCCTTACTGAGCGGACTGAAGTGGAGCAGGCACTGAGGAGGGATCTCGGAGATGTCGCAGTAATGAGGGTTGGTCTTACAGCGCCAAATTCGAGGTCACAACTGACAGCCATCGTTGAACTTCCTGAGCAAGCTGCCGAAAAGCTGCTGAAGCAGGGAAGGCTCAAAGTAGGATGGGTTTCTTGCAGGGTTACGTCACGGACCGATGTCAAACGCTGCTACAGGTGTCTAAATTACGGTCACGTGGCTGGTTCTTGCAGGGGACCTGACCGAAGCAAAGCCTGCTACCGCTGCGGAAAGGAGGGTCATGTTGCTAAGGCCTGTAAAGAAAAGGCACACTGCATACTCTGTGCCGAAGCGGGTGTGCAACAGGAAAGTCTAGGCCACACTCTAGGCACAGGGTTATGCAAGGTGTTCAGAGACGCTCTGAGAAAGGCCAAAGAGACTGGAAAATGATCAGCGTCCTCCAGGCAAACTTAAATCGTAGCCGAGTGGCAGATGACCTCCTGCATCAGCTTGCTCGGGAGAAGAGTTCCGACATACTGCTCATTAGTGAGCAGTATATGGACAGAACCACTTCTTGGTTCTCGGACGAGCTTGGTACGGCGGCCATTTGGATACCTGATGCAGCGAAAATCCCGGTACGAGAGCATGGGCGCGGGCGTGGGTTCGTCTGGGTTAAATACGCGGATATCACATTTATAAGCGTCTATCTGACACCCAACGAAGTCATAGCGGATTTCCGAGCGAAATTGGCGAACCTTGAGGATACGGTTTTGAACACGACGGGTCGCGTAGTGATTGGTGGCGATTTCAACGCTAAGGCAACCGAGTGGGGAATGCCCTACCCTGACTCAAGGGGAAGCGAGGTGTTAGGGTTGGCATCCAGAACCGGTTTACTTGTGCTGAATGTCGGCTCGACATCTACTTTTCGTCGACCGGGGTATTCAGAAACCATTCCCGACGTATCCTTTGCCTGTGAGCGCTTGGCCGCTTTGGTCGAAGGCTGGCATGTGATCGAGGACTACACGGGCAGTGACCATCAGTACATTGTATTCGTGGTCCGTGAGAGGCGGCAACTCCAAAGAACAATAAATAGCAGACCACAGCGCTGGAACATGGGGAGAATTGACGAAGCGGTATTTGCAGCGATCATCCGGGGAGGTGTCCAAATGCAGGTCGAGGGGCAGCCTGCAACCCCTCACCAGGCAGGGCCGTTGGTGGATGCCACTCTACGTCAAATCACCCTAGCCTGCGACCGCTCAATGCCTCGGAGGCGAATTCCTCATGGAAAACAGCCAATGTACTGGTGGACAGCCGAGATAGCTGACCTCCGGAGAGATTGTCTCCGACTGCGGAGAAAGGCTCAGAGAGCTAGAACGGAGGAGGAGGTTAGGATCAGGTCCTCGGACCACAAGGAGAAAAAGCGCCAGTTGCGACGTGCAATCAATCACAGCAAGGCGAGATGCTGGGAAGCACTGAGAGAGGATATAAACTCAGATCCATGGGGCTTAGGTTACAAAATTGTAACCCAGAAAATTGGGGCACTGAAAACCCCTCCGCCCATGGACATGCGGACCACAACGCGCCTAGTTAAAGCCCTCTTTCCAGTGCATCTCCAGCGAGCTGCTAGAGTATACAACCGGGATGGCGCTTCCCCGTTTACAATGGAGGAGCTGGAAGTGGCCATCCAATCTCTCAAGGTCAAGAAGGCCCCAGGTCCAGACGGTATCCAAGGAGAGATATTAAAGCTGGTTTTTCGGTATAATCCGAATATTCTGTTGAGTATGTACAATGCCTGTCTCTCAGCGGGAATTTTCCCCAAGTGTTGGAAGACAGCTAGGCTGGTACTAATCAGCAAGGAGAAAGGAGACCCGGAGCTGCCTTCCTCATACCGTCCGCTCTGCATGCTGGACACTGCGGGAAAGGTTCTTGAGAAGTTACTCAAGCCAAGGCTGTTGTCTGCCATCGAGGCAGCTGGAGGTTTGTCTCCGCGTCAGTACGGTTTCAGGGCTGGTCGTTCCACAGCAGATGCCATTGTGGAAGTCACATCTGCGATGAGCAGGGCCGAGGACCACAACCATTTCTCACGTCGTATAGTCCTCCTTGTGACTTTAGACGTGAAAAATGCGTTTAATTCGGCCAGATGGAGCGACATGCTCCAAGCTCTAGAGCAGGAATTTCGTGTTCCGGAATATCTGCTAGGAATGATCAGCGACTACCTTGACGACCGTACAGTACTCTTCGATACGACTGAAGGACAAGGGAGTATCACTGTCTCTGGAGGTGCAGCACAAGGTTCAATCCTCGGTCCCGACCTTTGGAATGCCGCATACGACAGTCTGTTGCGATTAAACATGCCGGATGAGTCAATGCTGGTCGGATATGCGGACGACGTTGCCGTGCTGATAGCAGCGCGAAACGTGGAGCTCGCCCAATTGAAGCTCAATCAGACCATGCGGTCCATCCTTTCTTGGATGGACAGCCGCGGACTGTCGTTGGCATTGAGCAAGACGGAGGTCGTAGTGCTGACAAAAAGGAGGATGATAGTTCCTTAACCTTTTTTTTATTCTTGTCATGAGTGAGACAAAACCAGCTGTCACCCTAAAACTACAAAAAAAAACGGCTGTCACTGCGGCAATGGCCATATAGAATACCAAATATAAATACGCGACTGTAACTATGATATTTGGTTTACTATATTCAGAAAATCAAAATTTCGCGAAAATTTAAAATAAAAATCTGAATTTTTTTTTGAATTTTTGCTAGAATTTTTCTAATGTTGCTAAAAATTTGATTTATTTTTAAAAATTGGGTACACTGATTACACAGTTATACAGTTTAGTTTTATTGCTATTAAGTTGCAAAATTTAAATATTAATCCATTTTTTTTGTTTTTGTGGGGCTCCATATTATTGAAACCAGAATTTAGCTGACGACAGGAAAAATAAAATTTTTCTTAAACTATGTTGTAAAATATTATTTCTTTATAAATTTCTTAATAAATTAATTCTTTCACTTGATTAACTACCTTGCCGTGGAGTGAGAGCTAACAATCGACCAGGCTGAGAGCCCATATCAAAAATAGCTCAGTCGGGAACCGTGTATCCGGATACTTGGTGACCTCCGGATTATATACCCTTATCTATGAATGCGAATCTCTGCATAGGTGGACATTATTTTCTTCGCTTACTCGTGGGTCCAAATTATGGAAATACTAATAAAAAAAAGAACAAACTTCTAGCCTAAGTAGAGAAGGGCTTAAAAATAAAATTTCCACAATTTCTTCGGTCATGCGTGACCATATGGCTTTGGCTTCTTAGCCCAGCCAGTTATCTGGCCTTATCTGGTCAAGTTATCTCAGCCTTATCTGGTCAAGTTGCTATACCTAGTATAGTTTCGTGCAAAGCTCGACCTAACATCAAGATCAAAGCAAAAATTTTTAATGAGGAGGAAGATCTGCTGATGTAGTACCATGCTACGTTTCTTGCAGATCCATCTCCATCACTCAAAAATGGCATCAGCCGGTCTTATTATCCGCCTGGCAAAGGGTGGAGAGGATATTGTCCTTATCCAAGAACCATGGGTTAATGGTAACCTGGTTCAAGGACTAAAGGTGCCATATTATATGTTAAAAATAAAGGTACACCCAGATCGTGTATCTTAGTGAAAAATAACATTAACGTATTTGTGCTCCCTAGTTACGATCCAGATATGGTTGTGGTTAATCTAGAACTTGGTCTAGAAAGTCAATCACTGGTTAATCTCAGTTTATATGGCTCATGACGACCAAGGACCAAGGACCTTCGAGAAATTTGGGTAGTGCGATACAGGAAGCAGAAAGATAAAGAACAGGGCTCGTCCTTGGATGTGATGCTAATGCTCATCACGAAATCTGTGGAAGCACGGACACTAATTATAGAAGTGAGCTATTTTTTGATTACTTATTAAATACTAACTTCATTATATGCAACAACGGTGGAGAACCTACCTTTGTGAATAGTATCAGGCAGGAAGTTCTGGATATCCAATGGTTTACCGGAATTGGACGATCTGGTAGTCGTTTTAAATAACGCCTACAATAAGGCTCTTTTCGTCTCCTGCCCCACAGGGAAATCTAAAGATAAAACTACACCACCGTGGTGGAGGATGGAAATAAAAATCCAGAAGTAATCCAAACTAGCAGAAGAAGGTTTAATATTGCAAAAATTACTAGAGACGCTCAAGACTGGAAACTACATAAAGATTCCATTAAAGCGTACAAAGCTGTACTAAAAAAGGCCAAAAAGAATTCATGGAGAATCTTCTATGGCAACATAAAAGAAAATTCCGAAGCTTCAACGCTGCGTAAAATACTATCCACTAATTCGGCGATCCCCAGCTACCTTTTAAAGGTGGACTTGCACCACTTCTAGTGGAGAATCATTGAAGCTGCTGTTAGATACTCATTTCCCCGGTGGCTCTAATACACAATCTACGATAAATCAAAGCGGTATTCAACACTCTGATTTATCGGAGAGAGTGGTAACAAACTCCAAACTGCAATGGGCTATAAACAGTTTCAAACCATTCAAGTCACCAGGACCGGATGGTATCTATCAAGCTGAATTGTAGCACTCTTTTAGCACTACTTTTCCCTGGCTCAAAACAATTTTTAATAGTTGTCTAGACCTAGGCCACATTCCAAAGTGTTGGTCTGAGATTAAAGTAGTATTCATACCGAAAGCGGGAAAAGGTTTCCACGCCTATTCTAAAGATTTCAGACCAATTAGCCTGTCTTCTTTTCTACTAAAGACTCTTGAAAGACTGATTGATATCTATATACGATGCAATATGGATAATAATCGACTCTCAACGTCACAGCAGGCGTACAACAAGGGAAAGTCGGTGGACACCTCCCTGCACTCTTTAGTTAGTACTATTGAAAAATCACTGGCTTACAAAGAGTACACTTTAATTCCGTTTATGGACATAGAGGGAGCCTTTAACAATGTCAACATTGAGGCAATCACACGTATACTGTCGAAACTTGAGGTAGAATCCGCCTTAGTAGCACTTGTTAACAATATGCTTACAAGCAGGGTTATCAATGCTAAACTCGGTGCTGCTTACGAAAGAAGTTTTGTCAGAAGAGGCACCCCTCAGAGGGGTGTTTAGTCTCCTCTTCTATGGAACTTGGTGGTAAATGAATTATTACTAATACTAGAAGGGGCAGGCTGCAGAGTGATGGCTTATGCGTATGACATTGCTATCGCTATCTCTGGAAAGTATCTAAGCACACTAAGAGACCTCATGCAAAACGCTTTAAATCACCTAGCTAAATGGACTACAAACTGTGGACTCTCAGTAAATTCACAAAAGACTGATGTAGTCCTCTTCACTAGAAAAGATAATTTTTGACGGTAGGCCCTGTTTATATTAACGGCATCCAACTAATTCTCAAAGATAGAGCTAAGTGCTTGAGTCTTATCTTAGACAAGAAACTAAGTTGGAAACCGAATATAATTGAAAGAGTAAAGAAAGCTACAACAGCACTGTACTCTTGCAAACGAGCTTTTGGCAAAAAATGATAAATGAATCCACACATTGTCCACTGGCTATATACAGCAGTTGTCAGGCCTGTACTAATGTATGGTGTCGTGGTGTGATGGACGGCACTCAACACTGGTACAAACCTCAACATCCTTGTAAAAGTTCAAAAATCAGCCTCCATCTGCATATGCGGAGCACTTAGAACAACTTCTTCCGCGGCACTGGATACGCTATTTCATTTCTTACAATTAGATATCCATGGCAAAGAAATGGCATCCAGAACTGCAATCAGGCTAAAAGCTTATCTTTGTTTGAAAATTTTTGTTGTTTAAAATTTAAAAAATTGATTAACAAAAAATATCGTAAGTATTTTATTTTAAATTTATAAATGAACATAAAAAAAGTAAAGAAATCTTCGAGGTGGTGACTGGTGGAAAGGGCCAAGTTCAAGAAATTGAGCAGCCTCAGGCAAAAATAGGTCCGGGTTCCACCTCACAAAGCCCTCGAAATTTTTTTTTTAACTTGTCTTCAGTAAAATCGCTCATAGGTACGTGCAAACAAGCGGTCGCAAGAGTCGGGACCGAAGACCTCAAATTTGTTTTTTTGTTTAATTTTTTTTTGTCATCAGTAAAATAACCCTTAAATGTGATGAAGACAATCAACACTCTTAATTCTCCAAATATGAAAAATATAATCAATCCAATTTGCAAAGGTCTTCAACAAAGGTTAGGTAAGAAATTCACATTAAATGCACAGCAAAGTCAGCACAGCAAAATCAGCACAGCTTTTTTTTTACTTTGACTTAAAATATTAAAAAGCATTCAGCAAAATTCTACTGTTACTATTATGTTTTGAAAAGCAAAAGCACATGCGTAGTATTTGTATATGTAAAAAGCGTAAAACTATTACTTTACTTCGATTAAGTTGTAACAGCAAAGCGCAGTAATAGTTTTTTTTTTAAATTTGAAATGCTGTGATAGTCAGAAACAGCAATAATTTAATTGCTTTTACTATTTCTGCCGTAGTTTTTTAAACCCTGGTTAACATGACGCTTTAACCTACTGAGCAAATAACCGATTGAAATTATTTCATCAAAATGCAAACATAAAATAATATTCAAAATTACAAAATTTTATGAAATAAAATGACTATCTATATACCCAAATGAGATATTATGTACAATACAAACACACACAATCAGAGTATCTACTCGGAAAAAGGAAATTGTATATATTGATTAATGCGCAGAGAAATCGTATTCTACTCTAACATTATTATTGTGTGTTGTGTAAACCAATACATGCAGGATTTTTGAAAGCAATTTATATAAATAGCATTAGATTTCTGTCGTTTCTACAGCTTTACAAGAAAGAAATATTTCAATAATTAAAGCTGATAAATTTATATAGCGAACGATAAATTTATTTCAACATTTAAAACTAAATAAAGCAACATATTAAAAAGAAGCAGATTATATTATTAAAACGAAGATACATAATATGCCATTTGAAATGAATAGAAAGAAAACATCAATTGTGTTTTCGAGAGATAAGTTTTTTGATTGTTTAGAAAAACATATGAAAATGCGTTTGCTATTTGCTGATCAAAATGAAAACTATAATAATATCTTAAATTGGTTGCCATTTATTAAACTCAGAAGTATGGCCGAATGATATTTTTGAAATACCAGGGATTTAAAGTGAAAATTTTGCAAAAAGGGCTTCATCTGGCACGTGACAAACGTGTTAAAAAATCAGTCCCTATTTCGCTCTGCAAAACCAAAATTTAATTTGGCAATTATTAAATTAGGTTTTTAATAATATGTTCTTTGCATTTCTTATCTAAATAAATAATTACATATGTATGAGTAAATCATATATATCTAAAAATTTTTAAGCATACCGGTTGTTAAATATTTAGAATATCATCACTTATTAGTACTATTGGTACTATGAAAATAAGCTTCATTTCATTTTATCGTAAACACTGTATAACCGTTTTTTTTATTGATTTATCTTAAACAAGAACTTCATTATGTAATGATTTATTTCAAAAAATAAAAAAATTAAATTTAAATCGGTGGTGTTGTTGCAAAAATTGGATAAATTAAAATTTTTGTATGTTAAAATGACATTGGGTGAAATTTTGTTTTGAAATTTCTAACTGAAAATTTAAAAAATTTGAAAAGATATTTGAATTCGCCACGTTTACTTTTAAATATATATTATTTAAAAGAATAATAATTAAAATCGGTTTTGAAATGGTTCAGATATTTGTACCGTATTTACTTTTTTTAATTTATAGATTGAATGTATTAATAACACACTGCCAAGTTGCGCTTCAATTTATGCAGCATGAATTGTATGCAGTAGTTATTCCGCAATCTATGTAGCGGTAGGGGAATAAATAAGTAAATCAATTTAAAGAATGCCAAATATTTTAATGGCTTTAAGAACCCAAAGAACGTGGCCACAAGTGTGAGGGGTTAGACGCTGATAGAAGATGACAGAAGGATTTATTTTCGCCCTATGTGCCACTAATGAGATTACAGCACATTAATGATGAATTATATTTTTAATTAAGAAAAATTTGAATTGTTTTACAGTGAATCTAATTTGTAAAAAATTAAAATTTTTAAATTTTTTTATTATTTTAATAATTGTCTTGTTTTATGTTTTATTTTAGGCTTAATACTATTTTTAATCTTAAGCGTTATAATTTATATTTTTATTTTTTTTATTCTTAATTCTAATGATAAAATTACTTTATATATAGTATTATATAGTTTTTAGTTTTATTTATAGATTAAAGTTGAAATATATTTTGAATAACTTTATTAATTATGACTAGTAATATTCTATGAGTATTAAATACAAATATATAAAATAAGAAAAACAACAAATAAAAAAGAAAGATTTTTAAGGCACGAGATTTTGGAACGAGAGATTTGATACTCGACATTCCTATAACATGATTTATACTATACCTCCTTGTGGTTGCTGTTGCGGTTGTTGTTGATGTTGCGATATTTGAATATCTTTATTTTTGTCTTCAAAAATATTATCCTTCATTAACATTTCATTTGTTGCACGAAGACCAGCAATTAAAGAATTTTGTTGTTTCTATGGTTTTTTTTTTAATATTTCATATGCAAAAACAAAAAATTAAAATAAATACATATATGAGAAAAATTTTAAATTTATTTAATAAGTATAATATACAAAAACATGCTCAAAAGATTCTTGCATGATAAAAAGGGTTTCAATATTCATTTCTATATTTAGCATTTTTCGATTAACCCATTTAACACTGATTTACAAAAGAAGCGAGTAGGGTTTTTAACATAATTTACTACAAAAATTCAAATTATTTTTAAATTTTATTTGATAACTAGCATACCCAGCGAACGTAGTTCCGCCTTGTTGGAAATGAGATTTATAAAGGTTTTGGGAAATTTTTTATTTTTATTTAAAATTTTGTTTATTTATTGCCAATTTTTTTCAAATAAAAATACAATAAATCTACAATTTCACAAATAAACAAGTAAATTCTAATATAATTCTTGATTCTACCTACTGACAATTTTATGTACTCTAGGCTTATAAACTAAATTAAATACAAATGAAAAGTGCAATATAAATTGTTAAATCTTTATATATTATTTATTGATTATTATTTTATATAGGAAAGGCAAAACAAAACCTATATATATGTAAATTATTCAAGTTAAAAGAGAGTCAAAAAGTAAAAGTTAAAATTAAATACAGAAAAAAAAAAAAAAAAAAAAAAGGTTGACTGAAGAATGAAGACTGAAGACTTGAAGAGAAGATTTGAAGTTGATAAATGATAGAGTAGTAAAGATGAGAAGAGAAGTAATAAAGAAGTAAAAGGAGATAAGTACTACAGCCACCAATAATAGCCGTTGTTTTTTCCTTGTAATCTGCTACAATCTGTTTCATCTTGTACATAATTTCTTCATTGACTGTACATAAAATTTATTTCGTTGTTGTTGTTTTCGTTGCTTATGGTTTTGTTTGTTGCCCGTCTTTTTATATGATCGAACAGAGGCGTATTAGACGCAGATGTTTGTATAATTTGTTTTCAGTCTAAATATGTGAAACTTTCCGGCGGCAGACAACCCGTCTGCATTGCTGCTTCGTAGTATGAGGCATTTGGATAACAATATCCCCTTATCAGATCGTTATTTATGATGCCTTTGCATGGTAGTTTCGACATATTTTTATAATACTACAATCTATTCTGTTTATATTAGCGGCATCGTGTACTTTTTGGTTTGAAATATATTTAATAGATCCGCCTGACTTCACTTCTTTAAACATTTTTAAGCATGTTCTTAGTATATTTCTTTCTAAAACTCTTATTTTTTCCATATATGAATGGTTTATGTTGAACCAGCTGGGACACCCATACATCAATAGAGGTTTTAACAGTGTTTGATATGCTAATATTTTCACACCATGGTAAAGATGACTTGAACAAAACAACCGACTGAGTGTTCGGAATCGTTTATTACATTTATCTATTTGTACTTTAATATGCTCATGAAAATAACAGAACTTATCTCAATTTAAGCCTAAATATTTTACTGTGGATTTATTATTAGCTATAATATTTTGATGTTTGACTGCGAAATTTTTCCAATTTCTTTTGATATCATAATCGCATTTGTTTACAGGAAGTTTGAATAAAATTGATTCGCATTTTTCGTAATTGATGGTCATTGAGAGCACCTACTACTTTTCTTCCATTAAATGCCCAAAATATATCAGATAAAAGTTTATTGATTGCATGATATGTTGAATGACTTTTTCTGAAACCAAACTGATTGTTTGGTATAATATCGTGTGAATCACAAAAAATTGTTAAGGATTGATTTATAATAGATTCAAAGACTTTGCTAATATTTGGGAGCAGGCTTATGGGTCGATAGCTTGTAACCTCATTAATTATTTTTAAATTTTATTTTATAACTAGCATACCCAGCGAACGTAGTTCCGCCTTATTGGAAATGAGATTTATAAAGGTTTTGGGAAACTTTAAATATAAATCTATTGAAATGAAAAAATAAATGCAGAATTAAATGGAATAAGATATTACATTTATTTATTCAAAAATATATTAATTGTGTTGTGCATGATAACGAAACTTGAATTTTAAAGTTTTTGTTTTTATTTTTTCATTTCAACGGGTTTTGTTTCAATAACATATGTGCACATAGACTTTTTAGATCAAATCCAACCAGGCCTAAGTCCATAAAATATCACAATTTATTGTAACGCTTGTAACTAATAATAATAAATAAGTGCATCGGTAATATTATTTTATTTTACATATTGTATGAACTTATGTAAGTATATTGTATAATGTAGATTGATTGATAGCTACAATATACCGGGTGTTCCAGAGCATGCGTATAATCTTTTTAAGAGAGGAAGGAGCCGTTATTTTAAAATTTAAAAAAAATTATTAACTAAATCGAGGGTGCTCTATCGATTGGTGATATTTTCAACTTCCTGGAAGGACCGGGAAAATATTTTTGTAAGCTAAAAACTCACTGGAATTATCCGAAATCGAGCTTTTCAAATTGGAAGGCATACTTTTTTTTGCAAATTTTGATTCTACGACAAAAAAAAAATTATGTTAAATGATTTCTTTTTTATTTTCTCAGTATTTCTTTTTAAAATTAATAAAAATAAAACAAAAAATAAAAACTATCTTTTCCTTTGGTAAACTAAAATTAATCATTATCATTTTTATAAATAAATTTTGTTTTTCATATTTTTTATCTCAGTCTTTGCTACAAAGTTTAAACTGAAAAAAAAAACTAAAAAAAAAAAAACCAAAACAAAAATTTACTTTGCAAAAGTTTCTTATTTTTTGACGTAGGTTCCGAATTTGCATAAAAAAGTACCCCTTTCCATTTGAAAATTTCGATTCGCCAATTTCGTCGGTTTTTGGTTTGAAAACCCCGATTTCCCTTCCTTTTCAGGGGTTGAAAATATCACCAATCGATAGAGCACCCTCGATTTAGTTAATAAGTTTTTTTTAAATTTTAAAATAACGGCTCCTTCCTCTCTTAAAGAGATTATACACATGCTCTGGAACACCCGGTATATGTAATATGTGAATATGTTTCTACAGGTAGTTATTTGAAAATTATACATTATTGATTGATAAATTAGTATTTTTTTCGTTATAACTAATTGGAATTCTATTTGATTGAAAAGGTTGCAGTTTTTTTAACGTACGAAATAATTTTAAAATTAAAGGTTCAATTAAACAAAAATAATAAATTTAAATTTGATAAGTAAATGACAGCCATAACATTAAAAAATAGTTTATACTATAACATTTTACATCTTATATTTATCCATTATATTTATTTTAAAAGTGCACTTGCACTTGGGAATGCACGTTTTTGTTTTTATTCCCTACACATTTATTTACACTATACCATTTTTTTTTGTTTATATTATTAGCCAAAAATTAGGTCAAAAAAACTTTTATACCTTGGTACCGTTGGCTTTCAGATTAGAAAAGCAAAAGGGATTGTTAGAGAGAAGAAAAGGAGGAAGAAGTAGGAGAAAGGTTCGGCGAATAAACAAATAAAAACTACCCCTTCTTGGGAATGCTTGTAGTGGAATGCGATTCCACATTCTAGAAGTTGTGACGATAAACGAATTTCAATAACTAGTCTTGAACCAACTTGGTATTTCCACGGTGTGAGAGTGGGAAATTGCAGCCTCTCGCGTTCCTCGACGAAATTGCATAAGAGGCAGAAGTAGTGAATCTAGTTCTTCCGAGCATGTGCCTACTCTCACAAAATATCTATAAAATAGGATTAGTGCTCCAACGATACGATGATAACCAAGTGAAGCAAGTGCTGATGAAACACTTATATCATCAATGAGACGAATAGCGCGTTGTTGTACTCTGTCAAGAAAGCTTAAAGCAGTCTCTCAGGCGCCCGCCCACAGAAGCGAGTCGTACTCCATCTTGGGGCGTATGTAGGCTTTATAGATATTAAGCAAATCTTTAGGTGCTAAATATGTCTTACATCAATTTAAAAAACACAAACATTTCCGGCCGGAAAACCCGGCGCTTTTCGCAATATCGAAAATATGGTCATTCGAGAGCATATTTTGAATTACACCCATTCCGAAAATGTTTAAGTTTTCTAGTCACTGTATCACCTTGAAAATTTGGAATACGTTCGAATGGCGTTAGTTTTTACGTAACTAGGCAGCTTTGAGATTTGGAAGTCTTAAGCTCAACTCTGTTTGCTTTACCCCAATCGGCAATTTTTACTAAGTCATGGTTTACCATGCTATCCATTATTGTTCTTTTGGCGCAGACTACGGTAGCTGCAGCATTCGATTTTTTAAGGAAATCGTAGGACACTACAAGTGTGCTGTCCTCTGCAAAATTATGGATTGGGTTGAAAGTTGTTTGGAGGAGATCATTAATAAATATTAGAAAAAGAGTTGGAGAAGAATTGTTGGACAGAGCTCTAAGGAACACCAACATTAATTTGAAATTGATCAGATGTAATTCCATCAACTGAAACTCGGATGGCCCGATTCAAAACAAAACTTTCAATCCATTTAGTGAAAATTGGACCTAGACCTATAGCATGACATTTTGCTATTAGAGCACTATGTCATACTCGAACTCGATCAAAAGCTATTGAAATATCTAAGATTACAACAGCAGCCTCACCAGACTGATGTAAGCTGATGTTTAGCCTTTCGCAGAGGCAATTCACAAGATCACCAGTTGAACGATGTGCTCGGAATCCATATTGACGATCATGAATTATGTCATTGCTATAAAGATATTTTATTAGCTTTTCGTTGATTAATGGTGGATTTCCTCTTCATGGACGAACGTCCGGACAATTTTATTTTACACTATAATTGAAACACAAAAACCATTAAAGAAAATTTTATGATTTCCTCTCAATGCGCGAAGGACTGACATTTGTTGTGTAGTCAAAAAAGGTTGACGTTTGAAAATATGTTTACATGCTGATATTACTTTTATTAAAACAATTTAAAATTTTGTTAAGAGTAATAATGGATAATAACATTGTAATATTCCAAAAATATAAAATATAGCGCTTTGTTTTTATCTTAAAATATAAATAATTTGTTAGAAACAAAATAATCTTATACTAAAAAACAAAAATAAAAAACATTTGAAATTCTATATGTGAATGCGTTCATTCATAAATCGAGATAGCAATAAATATTTATCAAATAATTATATATCTATCCTTTTTTTTTACTTCGTCCTTCAGCCAAAAGTTAAAAATATTTTAACTAAGAAATTGGATGAAGAAAATGCCCGGAGAGGATTTTTTGTGTATGTGTTGGTAAAATAAAATTTTTTGATTGGTTAAAAAATTTGTCCGGACGTTCGTCCATTAAGAGGAAATCCACTTTAAGATTACCACAGTTTTGGAAAAATTAAGATGATAGTTATAGGTGTGTAATTTGAAGGATTGCTGTCACCTTTTTTTGGAATAGTGTAAACCTGGGCAACTTTCCATTTCGATGCGTATGCTCCCGAAGAAAATGATAAATGAAATATGTTTCGCACAGGCTTAGAAATAGCGAAGGCAATATGTTTTAGGACAATGGCAGGAATGCCGTCTGGGTCGGTAGATCTATTTACAACCAGATTCTTTAGAACTTTCACTATAGCCCTTGTTCTGAAGTAAACGCTTTCTAAGGGAGAGTTTACTACAGCGATTGATGGAGGATTTTGCGCTGTGGGAGGGAGTGTAGAATTTGCGGCAGAGTTTTGCAAACATGTTTGCTTTTCCAACTGAATCTGATATAATATCATTGTTATTAATCAAAGGTGGGAATGATGATTCACAAAACCTCTGCAGAACATTCTTAGCAAAGGTCCAGAAGGACCTGCTGTTGGGAGATCTAAAATTTTTTGTCTCAACTTTTGGTTATGCAGGAATTTCTGATGATTAATAATTTTTTCACGCTTATTCCTCATCACTTTATATCTCTCGTACGTATTGATTGATTTATTGTTCTTGTAATTTTTGTACGCTTCCTTTCTAGTTTTCAAAGCGTTCCTGCAAATATCATTAAGCCACCCCGAAGAGTTACGATTTATACATTTTAAATTATTGGTAATAAAGATTTGCATTCCTAATAGAATTCTTTTGGTAATCACCTCTGCAGCAAAGTCGACATTTTTATTGCGTAAACACAACAACCAGTCAAATGATTTCAAAAAGTGGTTGAGACCGTCCAAGTCAGCTTGGTGGTAATGCCAAACTCTTCTTTTGGGAAGGTTATTTGAGTTGATCGTTGTGCCTAGTTGGAAGGTTGTACTTACAAGACAGTGGTCAGAGCCACCTAGAGGAGAGTTTACAGAGATGATTTATTTCTCTGGGTGTGTGTGGTCAGGAATAAATCCAAAAGGTGTTCGTTCTGGCCGTGTCGGTCTGGCATCCTCGTGGAACTTTTAACAAATTGAGGAAGATTGAAAAAATTGGAAAATAGTTCAACTTGCTTACATTCGGGACTATTGTGACTTGAAAAGCGAAGCCAGTCCTTGTTATGAATATTGAAATCTCCTGCCAAAACAATCTCGGATTCTGGATGGTTTTCCAGAATTAGGTTGATTTGGTTCGATAAGTTTTCAATTCCCATATCAGTTTCTAACGTACTTGCTTGGAGAGATCTGTATAAAAACAGAAATGAATGATGTGCTTAAATATGTAATTTGAACCAATTATAATGAAAAATTAGGTTGGCACTCAAAGTTATAAAGAGTCTTGAAAGCAACATCATTTCTGATGTATAGAGCAATCCCTCTATGTGGAACAAAAATTGATACCAATGAATAGTTGTTGATACTAAAGTTAATATCTCCGTTATTAACTTGTGCCTCACTTAATGCTAAAATTGCTGGATTTCGAAGCCTTAGATGACTTTCGACTGAATGAAATTTTGTTGATAGTCCTCGCATATTACAAAAATTTAATTTAAGCATAACAAGAAGGGAAAAATAAAGAAGAAACAACAACCCCGTATAAATGGTATAGCTTCAAGGAAGCTTCAAAGACGCATGTATATGCTAGTTTCTTAAAATTAGTTACACTCACATTTAAAAATTCTTCTAATTAACGTAAAAAATATTATTTATAAATATGGACGAAATATTCAACAGAAATTATAATACTACCTAACTATCAAAGTTCAATGGCCATCTATTAACTTTTTATTTTGCTATTTTTATTTATTTATTTATTTAGCAGTGGACCTGCAGATAATTCTGCAAGCCAACTTAAAGTCCTTTTCCATTTAGGGATGTGGGCCTTTTTGAAATTTTTTTTTTATTTATTTACATTTACTTTGTCTTATCAACTAGCTTATTCACTAAAGTAATTATATAAACAAAAATCAATAAGGAATGAAAAACAAAAATAATCATTACTATCTAATCTTATGTGCTATTATTGTCAAATGTTAAAAAATAGAAAGAAATTCATAATTTAAAAATTAATTCATTTGAACTAAGCCAAGTTTATTTTAATCTAATAATAACAAAGTCTACTTAAGCTACTTATAGTTTACTTATATCTAATTTACTTTAATTTAATTTGGTTTTTAATAAAAAAAACGGGCAAATCCTGCCTTTAAAACATTTTTTATTTTATTATTTTAAAATTTAATTTTACTTCTCCTTTTTATATATCTTAAGAAGGAAAAGAAAAGAAAATATGGAGCTAATTATAATAGGTTTGACAATGGATCAATGACCAAAAAAAATTTTTTTTTTTTTACATGTCTTCCCATATGTTGTGGTGCATGAGAAGCTCTTTTATTAAGGAGAAGTGAGATTTATTTTGTATTTGGAGCGCTTGTAAAGGGTTAAAGTTATATTTTGAAATTATGGTTGTATTGTGACTGCATTCTGTAATTATATGTTTTATTGTTAGTGTTTCGGAACAGTAGTTACATATTGGAGGTTGAGTGTTTGTGAAGAGGTGTTTATGAGTTGCGAGTGTGCATCCCAAGCGCTCTTGTGATTTTGACCCCTAGGGATCTTGGGAAATTGTTTATACAATCTGGGATATTTGCGTTAGTGTTGTGATAACCGTATAAATGCTATAGCTTCAAGGAAGCTTCAAAGACGCATGTATATGCTAGTTTCTTAAAATTAGTTACACTCACATTTAAAAATTCTTCTAATTAACGTAAAAAATATTATTTATAAATATGGACGAAATATTCAACAGAAATTATAATACTACCTAACTATCAAAGTTCAATGGCCATCTATTAACTTTTTATTTTGCTATTTTTATTTATTTATTTATTTAGCAGTGGACCTGCAGATAAATCTGCAAGCCAACTTAAAGTCCTTTTCCATTTAGGGATGTGGGCCTTTTTGAAATTTTTTTTTTATTTATTTACATTTACTTTGTCTTATCAACTAGCTTATTCACTAAAGTAATTATATAAACAAAAATCAATAAGGAATGAAAAACAAAAATAATCATTTCATTTATCTTACTATCTAATCTTATGTGCTATTATTGTCAAATGTTAAAAAATAGAAAGAAATTCATAATTTAAAAATTAATTCATTTGAACTAAGCCAAGTTTATTTTAATCTAATAATAACAAAGTCTACTTAAGCTACTTATAGTTTACTTATATCTAATTTACTTTAATTTAATTTGGTTTTTAATAAAAAAAACGGGCAAATCCTGCCTTTAAAACATTTTTTATTTTATTATTTTAAAATTTAATTTTACTTCTCCTTTTTATATATCTTAAGAAGGAAAAGAAAAGAAAATATGGAGCTAATTATAATAGGTTCGACAATGGATCAATGACCAAAAAAATTTTTTTTTTTTTTTACATGTCTTCCCATATGTTGTGGTGCATGAGAAGCTCTTTTATTAAGGAGAAGTGAGATTTATTTTGTATTTGGAGCGCTTGTAAAGGGTTAAAGTTATATTTTGAAATTATGGTTGTATTGTGACTGCATTCTGTAATTATATGTTTTATTGTTAGTGTTTCGGAACAGTAGTTACATATTGGAGGTTGAGTGTTTGTGAAGAGGTGTTTATGAGTTGCGAGTGTGCATCCCAAGCGCTCTTGTGATTTTGACCCCTAGGGATCTTGGGAAATTGTTTATACAACCTGGGATATTTGCGTTAGTGTTGTGTGATCTGGCAAAGCGATTGGATGAATTCCAGGTTGCCTGGCGAAGGTGGGCCGCGTAAGTAGCTATTACCTTTTTGGCATGGGTTTATGACAGAATTGAACCTCTTGTTAGAGGGCTTCTTACCGTAATTTTTGCCTCTAGGTCTGCTTTTGTATTCCCTTCTATGCCTATATGTCCTGGTATCCATGCCAATCGCAGTTTGCCTTTTTTATGAGGTATGGAGTGGCGTATATATTTTGCCATATATTCGTGGTTGTACGGGTTTCTAATTGCTTTAATTGAACTGAGGCTATCCGTTATAATTATTACATCATTATGTTCATTTTCGGTAGCTTTGATCGCCCTGAACATTGCTGTTAACTCGGGTATGCATACACCCTGGGTTTCCTTTGATCCATCTGTGTATATTTCTATATGGTTGTTTAGTGACTGTTTTAATTCTAAAAATAACTGTTTATATGTTTCTTTAGTTGTTTTTTCTTTTGGATGTTTAGCTAAATGATCATGAATGTATGATTTCCAGTTGGTCCATAGGTGTCCTTCACTAATTTTCTCTGGTGAGATGTTTAGGTCTAGTTCCAATGGATTAACTAGATTTATCATTTGAAACTAAATTATGTAATGAGTGATTTGGATCAAAGTTTGCCCTGGCTATAAGCCTGTTTGACAGCACATTTCTTCTCTCTTCCAAGCAGGGGAAGTTTGCCTCTATCCCTAATGCTTCTGTTGGTGCCGGTTGCAATGCACCTAGAGCAATCCTAGCCGCCTGGTTGATGGCCACTTGGATACTTTGGATATTATATTTTGTGGTAAAGCCATACAATGTTAGACCATAATCGATCTTACCATATTGTATGGCCTTAGCAATACATATTGCAGTTTCTATAAGAGGGTCTGTATTTTTTCTACAAATGTATTTTAGGAGGTGATTGGATCTTTTTAGTTTGGTTAATAGTGATTTTATGTGAATATTGAATTTTAGTTTTTGGCTGAAGTGTATGCCTAGGATTTTTATATGTTCTTGAGGCTTTATTATTATGTTATTGTGGTTGATTGTGAATTTGTTTCATGAGTGTTTTCTGCAGAAATGTATTGCTTCCGTTTTATCTGGGGCCAAGTTACCACCTATTTCCGCAGTCCAATTATCAATTGTTTGGAGGGAAGTTAAAAGTGTATTGCATTGTTCAAGTGTGTTTGTTCTTGTGTATAGCATTATGTTATCTGCATAGTTTTAGGTTGGTTATGTTTATTAGATTTGTACTGAGGTTTTTTATATAAGTGTTGAAGATTACTACTGATAGAGTAGAGCCCTGAGGAATGCCTATTTGTAAATGTTTTGTGGACGAATGGTAACCATTGACCCTTATTTTGTATTTTCTGTTTACTAAGAAACTATTTATGTAATTGATTATGAACTTGCCCGATTTCCAAGCAATTAGTTGTTTTATGACCGTCTCCCTTGGTACTCTGTCGAAAGCTTTCTCCAGATCACAAGAGAGAAGGTCACAACTCTTTTTATTGTCGAGTGCTTCACTTATATCGAGTTCTATTTTGTGTAGTAGGGTGGCCGTGCTATGTAATCTTCTAAAACCTTGTACTTCTGGCGATAATTTTTCTTCAGTGTGCCAGTTTAGTCTTTTGGCTATTATTTTTTCCATGATTTTAGAAAGTACAGGGAGCAATGAGATGTATCTGTAACTTGAATGACTTTGGGGATCCATTCCCGGCTTCGCTATAGGTATCAGCTCCGCTGCCTTCCACGTTTGTGAAAGTTGGCCAGAGCCGTAGACGCTATTATAAAGCCTGCACAGTCTTTGGAGGAATTCTACCGGAGCATGTTTAACCATGCCATAGGTGACCCCGTTCAAACCTGGTGTGGTTCCCTCAAAGTGATTCAGTTTTTCTGTTATTTCATCTATTGTAATCTTTGCATCTAAAGTTGGATTATTTTGATTTGTAAAATTAGGGAAAGAATTTTGTTGTGGTACGGTCGTAATTGAATTATACTTTTCAGCAAGATATTCAGCATTCAGCTCAGGATCCCTCACTAGCACGTCACCCTGCCGTATGGCTATGTGTCCTGGGTATTTATTACCTTTAAGTATATAGGTGGCTTTGCGCCAAGTTTCTGAGAGATTATCGCCGTTGAGGCTATTGGCAAATTCCGTCCAGTTTTGCTTTTAAGAGATTTTTATATTTCGACGGAGAAGTGCATTATTCCGTTTTAGTGTTAATAATTTGTCCGTCCGTCCATAGTAATTTGTCAATCTTTTGTAGGATCTCCAAAGGCGGTCTCTTTCTTTTGTCAACTTCATTTTATCTCTGTGTTATACCAAGCTGGTGGCTTCTTATTTTTGTATTGAAACTTTTGTGAAATAGCTTTGGAGGTAGCTATTCTAAAAGACTTGGTTATGATTGCGTTTTCTTTATTGATATTTGTTGATATAGGATTGGCACTAAGGAATTCTGTCATATGTTGTTGGAAATAGGGCCAGTTAGCCTGTTTTTCATTATATTTGATTTTATATTTTTGTATCTTGGCTATTGTTTGTGTGTTATTGATGGATGTAAGAATTGGGTGATGAGCATAACCTTTTGGGTTATAGCCAACCTCCCAATTTAGTTTTGATATTTGAATGTGTGCTATTGTTAGGTAAGGTGCCGTGTGGGTACCTCTTGTGCTAAAATGTGTGGATGATGGATTATTTAATAGGCATAACACAGCGCTATCATCCATCCAGTCTTCAAGCAGTTGCCCGCGTTCAGATGTTAGGTGATCACCCCAGGTTTCGCTTCTTGCATTGAGATCACCCAGAATAATATATGGTGCTGTGAGTTGGTCTTTTATATCTTCTAGGTCACCTCTTTGCAGTTCCAGATCATGCTCTAGATAGAAGTTTACTATGGTAATCTGTTTCTTTATACCTGGAAGTGTTACCGCTATAGCAACTGCCTGAAGTGTCGTGTTTAGTACTATCTCTACAAATGTTAGCCCTTTGACAACAAGAAAACCCACCCCACCAACTCTATGAAGAGTAGGTGGTAGGAGGCACTCATATTGTCCGAGCGCTGTCTGCTGATAAGGACCATGTACATTAGTTTCCTGCAACGCTTTGATCATAGTGTTATATATATCTTTGAGGAGTGGTATATAGTGTTTATTGCAATGGAACCCTTGGATGTTCCATTGTAAGATTTCATGCTGTTTTGCATAATTGTTTACTGGGCTATTGTAGGGTGTGGGGGTTATGGGATTAGCTGGATTTTTTATGGGATTAGCTGATTAATTTATCTTACCTTTTATATTTTAGTTATATTTTTCTGACTCAGATTCCGTTGAGTCCACCTCCATAATTTCTTCTTCTAAAGTTTTCTTGGTTGTTTTTTTTGTTTTTTAATTTTTTCAGTACCATCTTTAGTTTAATTTTTGAATCTGTATCTGATGATTCTTCTGTTTGCTGTGACCAACTTACTATATTTTGAGCTCTTTCGAGGTCAATTACAGTGGAGTTGGTGTTTGTGTCTTCTATTTCTGTATTTTCTTTTGTTTGTTTTTGTGTAGTTTTTGTTGATTCTTGTTCTTGTTGTTTTGTTGCTTGTTGTGGTTGTTGTTTTTTTGGTGATATTTTTGGTTTTAGTGTTTCTTGGTTTTGTTTCTGTTCCTGATTTTGTTCAGGGTGTTGTTTTTTGTTTTCTGTTGTTTTAATATTTTGTTTTATATATTTTTCAAATGTAGTCCGTTTTATCTATTTTTTTGTTTGCTGGGTAATTTTTATTTTACTTAAGCCCGAGCACTATATTTGTTTTATTTTAGTCCTAGCACTATTTTTAAGATTACCGTTTTCCTTTATTGGATTATATTTTATATATAACGGTATGTATTGTTTTTAACGATGTCGAAATGTCTATTTTTTTGATTTCACTCTGCACTTTTGTTTGTTTTAATTTCACTGTTTTATATGTTATTTACTAAAATTTTGTAATGTTTTAATATTCACTTTTTGATTGGTATTTTAATTCACTTGTTCTGTATTATTTTATTCACTTTTTCTATTTTTAATATTTTAAATTCTAAGACACTGGGTGTTTTCGTTTATTCATTCTAAGGAAGGAATGGAAAGAATAAAATACTTGATGACGTCTCGATAAAATATTCCGGACAAATAGAATGAACGAACAGAATAGAATAAAAAGAATAAACATCAGAAATTTTCATTGTTTATTTGTTTATTAATTTTTGTGAACAAAAGTTTTTACTATATTTAACTTGTGTAAATTAGTTAATATAGTTAATATAAGTTATAATAGTCGAGTACAAAACACTGAAGAAGTCTGCAAGTAGTAGACGAAATACGCGTATCTGTATGATAAGCATATCAGTAAAATTAAAAGGAAAATATTCGACTATTTTCACTGTTATTAAGTTATAATAGTTATTATAACCATTATATAGACTCATTCCTTGAAAAAAAGAACAATAAAAGCTTTAAAAAAAATTTATTTTCTGAATAATAAATACAACTACTAATTTTATATAAACATTAATATTTATACAACTATTCATAATATTATATTTGTTTTCAAAAACATTTTTTTAATTAACCAATATTTTCCATTTTTTAAATTAAAATAAAATTTAGGTAATCAAATTGTTTTTACTGTATAGAATCATAGAATTGAACTGTCATTCCGTAATTTTATTCTGTTTATTCCAACTCTGAGATGGAACAAAAAGAATACGTTCGGAATATACGGATTAAATAAAAAAATACAGAACAGAATATTTGGAATATTCCGAATGAATAAAAAAACGCTTTTTGACATATTCTGAATATTCGGAATGAATAAACGAAAACAACCACTATTTTTTTATCTACTGTTTACTTTTGACGCGAAACCGGAAGTGTGCTATTTTTTTTTGACATAAAATTGATATAATCTTATAAGTTTAAAAAAATTCCGCTAGAAGTTTTCGAAATCTCTACCGGAAATTTTTTTGTAGGTCCGCAATTTCATCTACACATTTGTATAAGCTGCGGACTTGTTTGCAGATTTAACTACACATAAGTAGTTGTGAGCAAGTCTGCAAGCTAAAAAAAAAACGCAACTAATATCCCACCATCCTACAACAAAGTTCATGTCTATTATAATTATACCTACATATACAATATACATATACAGGTAGATTGTTAAAGGAATGCTAATTTCACGAACAAAACATAACCTAAAAATATTTTTAAAATTATAATTTGACTCATTCTACTTTGACGTTAGCTTATTTTTGTTTTGGAAATTTATTTATCAAAAATTATTTTCTTTTCTTGATGTTGTCTAGTTTTATTTATTAAATTTAGTTTTATCTGTAATTATTTTTAAAATAAAATGGTTACTTATCATATTTGAGTTATTTTTTTGTTGAAAAGTATTTCAATTTAAATTTTTGTGTATTTGATAATATCAGTATCAAACTTTAAAATAAATATGACACTAAATAAATATTCAGCACAAAAATTGTTATTCAGCACCTAGCGGAAAGTAGACCGTTACTAACCATTGTTTCTCCACAATTAACAAGAGGTAGTGTAGCTGTGTTCAAAAATGTGTAAAAATGGTAAGTTTACACAGCATAATGGAACGCTACTATTGTTATTGAATAATATTATACACAATTATAACCAAATGTTGCGAAGAATATAACAAAAGGTTATATTCTTATAACCTTTAAATAAAAGGTATACGATAAAAAATACAAAATATTTTTTAATACTGTGCTAATAGACATATACCTACATACTAGCTATTAACATTCACCGGCGTAACATTCAACGCCGTAACATTCACCGGCCTAACATTAAAGAAATAGTTTTCATTAAAATACTTTCCTGAAAACACAGTTTTCTATTTCTCTTTTTTTTTAGACGACAGTAAGACTGCCAAAAGATCTTACTCTAGACAAAGCAACATATAATTGTCCATGAGTAAACACCGACTTAGGAAGAGAGAGACATATTTTGTCAAAAGTTTGTGACTTATTAATTGTAATTAAATATGCTAGTCGAATTGGATATTGTTTCCGTTTGAAAATAACGGAAAGATTTGTATCGGGCGGAATTAGAGGAATATGTGGAATAAAAACTGTATCTGAGTTATTACTATTTACAATCTTGGCTTCAATATAGTGATTTTTAATACTTGTAATGATTAGTCTTGTGCATTACATAGCCCTCTTAATTGCATAAGATTTCTGAGAAGCATAAGGACAGCTCCTATTTTTAATTGGATATATATGTGGAGGCATTCCAATTGGAGTGAGGCTATTCAAATATGCTTTTAGATATGCTAGTTGATCATTCCAATCATCACTGACCGCTGTATCGACATTTTTAAAAACTATTTCTGTGCCATATAAAAGTTGCAATACTTTATTATTTATTTCCAATGAATCGTCATTTTGTTGGTTACTGTTAATATAGCTCTGTCCTTAATACTTTCCTGATCTATTGTAGCTAATTTTAGGTCATAGTATAGTTGTGCAATTGAATTCTGATTTTCTGGAAAGCATTGTAGAGGTAATTTTACCGTGTTGCCGGTTATTTCATTACCAATATCCATTGACCATTTCGGAAACTCCTGTTCATTTTCTCGGGTGCGCATGATTTGACGCAATGTTAATATTTTTTTTTACCTTTAATATTTTTACCTAATTATTAACACCTTTGACATAATGTAATCAAAACAAGACAAAATTTGTTTTTTATTTATTTATTTATTTACTATTCCTAAAATTACTATTACTACTTGTAATAAAATATATAAATGAAATAAAATTAGTGTAAGCATTAAACCTTTGATTAAAAGAAAATCTGATTTATAAACGCTGCCTAAAAACATAGCTATTATTTGACATTTCGTCAGCTGATTTAATACTTGTCGTATGTCGATTTTTCGGTTTTCTGTTTTAAATTGATATAGAGGTTTTTTGGGGTGCTCTTTCGAATGCGCTAATCCGTTTTTCAAAATTCCTTTTAGTTTCAGAGATATCGATAATTCACTTGGTCGTATCCCCACAGAGCTTAATCATTATTTTGTTGTATGTTCCGAAAAGAGCTACATACGATAAATTTCTATTAATTTTCGTGAAAATGTGTATTTTGTTGTATGTTTATTACTACAAGTAATTATTTGCAAAATTTTGTTAATTTTTGTCGTATGTCAAGTATTTACGTTAAAAGTACGTTTTCAAGCTCATGTTTATGGATAAACATGGTGTGTACGATAAACTGGTTGATTACGTAGTTGTTTTCCCATACAAATTTGCTTTATATCTTGTGTAAAGTCTACAAAAAGTCTATTGATTAACACTATATGATTTTCTATTATTAATTGTAATAATTTTCACTTTTTTTAATAATAGCTTAAGTAAAGACTCAAAGATATTAAATTTGTTTCCCTGGTATTATTTTTTCAAATTCTCTATATTTTTTTTTATTTTATTTATTTATCGTATGACTAATTTTAATAGCTTAAGTTCTACTCAGAGATAATACAAAAAAAAATTGTTTATATATAAATAATAAATATGTGAAATTAACAGCTGGTGGTTTTCCAAACAAGCTTGTGAACACTTGACATTTGACTGTTTTATGAGCTAGTTGTTTAGCCATAAACATGAGCTTGAAAACGTACTACATACGATAAAGTGTTATCATAAATAAAAACAAAATATTAGGTATCGTATGTTACTATGTTTTTAGTTGTGAAATTTTTTTTAATGGTCAGTTGTTTGAGAATATTATAAGAGTATGGATATAAGTCGGTCGTCGTCGTCGCTTTGTCGAGATATTCTGGAATAATTTCTTAAATAATAATGTAATTTATATTTTTATTTTTGATTAATGGTGTTAACATAATATTATTTTTATTTTGATTTCTAATCATTAAATATTTTTATTTATAAAAACATAAATTAAATAGATTAATAACATTAATAACATTAGAAGTAAATGTATTAATTATATCATAAAAATAATATTACATTAATTATGTAATTTTATTTTTATATTTAAATATTTTATATGATAATATATAATATAAGAATTCAATAGAAAATGATTTAAAAAAAATAGAACAATGGATTAAGCATCATAAACTGATCCTTGATTTTCTCGCATAATTCTACAACCTTATGCACTGTTGACAATCTATGTTATTTAGGATTGATAATTGATAAGAAGGTCAAATGCATAGATCATATTCAAAAAATTATTCGCAAAATTTCGCCATACCTTTTTATTCTTCGTCGTGTTCGTAAATTTATTTCCAGAAACACTTTGTATACCATATATTCTTTCTTTATATTATCGCACATAACTTATCTGAATCAGCAAATATTACTTCAATTAGATATCTTACATAAGAAAGCTATCAAAATAATTCACTTTTATCCAAATACATTTCCTACAGATATGCTATATTCAGAAAAATATATTACCCTTCACAATATTTGCATACGTGAACTATACTTTAAGGCCTTTAAAATTATAAAAAATAACATTAAACATAATTTTATTCTAAAAAGAATGATAAATATACACAGTCATAACACTAGAAACTGTTTTAACTTTTACTTATCATTATTTAGAACAAACCAACAAAAGAATAATTTTTTTGTTTAAATGCTTGAAGTTATATAATGAACTTCCAACAAAATTGAAACAAATTGATTCAATTAGAATTTTCAAAAATGAAATAAAAATATATATATTAAATCAAAATCAATAGGGAATAATAAAGTATGTTATAATTATAATAATATAATGGTAATGATAATGATTTATGATAAAAATCGTATGAAAACAATATTGTTGTAATTGTTTTAGCAGGTGTGAAAAAAATTAAAGACTTATAATGTAATAATTAAGAAAAAAAAAACAAGAAAAAATTAAACTATTTAACTTGGCAATTATAAATTTATCTACAAATTTGTTTTTTTTTTTTTATATATATTAATTTTTTATTAATTTTATATAACTTTCCTTTTCGTCTTTTTAATAAAAACTCGTTAGCTTATTTAAATTAAATTGAATTATATACAAAAAACAATAAGATCAGACAGCTTAGACCTAAGCTATGATCAATAAAACTAAATTTAATTATCTATTACGTATTTGATATACAATCAATTATAAAACGAAATGTATTATTGAAAACAAAATAAAGAAAAAAAAAAAAAAAATATATTTTTATACGTTCACACCCAACGATAATGTTGAGATTTAATTTCATTTACAAGCAAAACTATAATGGCGCAAATTACATTTTTATTTATAAAAAAATAAAAAGTACTTTTTTATGACGCCACCAGTTAACGGAAATTTTTGGAAATTTAATATTAAGAAAATTCAAAAAGTAAAATCGTCAGCTGATTCAATACTTGTCGTATGTTCAAAAAGGCCATTCGTGGCAAACTGAATTTGAAAGCTCAAACATCAATAACTTTTTTTTCTTACATCAGTTTTTTTTTAAACTTGCATAGAATGAAAAAGAATTTTACCCGCTGCTTTTAACACCATACCTATAAAGTCAATGTATTTTAAAATATTTTAAAATTATGATAGTCAAATATTGTCGTATGGCGAGTTTTATATATTCTTCAATCAGTTAGAACTTCTTGTAATATTCAACAAATCTGTTAGAACTTCTTGGACATAAGACAAAATAAGAATGCATACAAAGTGTTATTTGTCAGTTGAGTAAATATTTGTTGTATGTGAATGGGATTTTGTTAATAAGTTCTTTTTTCTTACGATAGAATTCTTTAAAATTGTGACTAATTGAGAATGAACAAGATCACAATATTGATATTTTTGTTTCCAAAAGGTTAAAAATTACTGAAAACATACAGAAATATTATTACAGAGGCACCGAAATATTTTGAAATAAAACAATTCATCTTGTTTTTAGAAATAAAAACATTTTATACGAGTATTATGGAATCTCTATAATATAAAGGGTTTTAATAATAAAGGAATATTATATTTTTCGGTTACTTTTACTGTAAAATAAAAAACACTAAATTGACTATTTTTTTTAAATTATTTTTTATTGAAAATATTTAAAAAATATAAAATTAATTTACATTTCATATTATATTTAATAAAATAAAACAAAAACAATAACTTAAAATGATTTTTTTCATATCACAACGTATTTAATTACATTATGTCAAAGGTGTAAATAATTAGATAAAAAAAATATTAAAGATAAAAAAAAATATTAATTATTGCTTTTAAAATTTTAATTAGAGCGCTACTAATATCAGTCCCCGCTCGGCCACCTAACGCCTCTGATCACATAGCACAGTATGTAATTTTTTTCTCTCCTTAAAATATAAAAATAAAATACATATTAATATAATTAAAGATTATTGTTTTGCACGCCGTAAAACAAATTGTATAATATAATACTCTTTTTAAAATTTTCATCAATTTTAAACTATAAAAAGTGGTGATTACAAATCGCCATTTAGAAAATATTATATAGAAATTTTTTTCTATGAACAAACCTGGTATTATTAAAGTTCCTGTCAGATTAAATGTGTTCACTTTTCTCTTATAGAAAAAATTTGAAGCATTACCTCTGGGCAATGCAAACACATTTTGCAAATCATAACATAAAACATCTATTTTTGGATCAATATTATTTTTATCCTTTTCCCTTTCGGCTGTCATAAATTTATGTTCTATTCTATGTTTTTCGTATTCTGATTTTTCTAGTGAAGATTCATTATTTTGTTTTTCAAATAAAAGGCATTTATCGCAACGGTCTTTTTTGGGGATGTAAAACGAGATATTGAAATTGTAACTAAATTTTTTTCGATAAATATGAAAGCCAACAGCATCACAAAATTTCTCTTTATACAGGGTATACATTTTTGTTAAATTCAGACAAGTGTCCAATTACTCTTTAGTAGTTCCCTGCAGTAATGTGAATCAATTAGGGGAAAGCTTGATATATGTTCTTTCACTTAATCAATTTTATGTTGTGGTATTCCACGAACAGATTTTCCTCCTGTAGACTGTGTAGATATGCCAGTTTGTTCACATTTTTTTTTTTAAATAATACATTTTTCTTTCACTAATCATAAGTGTGTCCAAGAAGAATGTTTTACAAACTTGATGAGTAATTGCATCACATTTTAAAAAATAGTTATAAGATACCTTTTTCTTTGAATTTATATTAGGTGCTTTATTAGGTCTTCGAGAAGTTCATTCTTTTATTTTAACGTATTCGCTGAAAAATATTTTCTTTTGTTCATTGGATAACTTCCAAAAATTTTCCAATATTGTAATCCGTTGTGAGGTCGTATTTCACGTTTTGGAAATGTCTGCCTTTTCGCATTGGTATACTCTTTTCCGGCTTCTCGTAAGCGTTTCCTGATGTTTTGTTTCCACATGTAGGAGTACTTGAAGCTTTTATCAAAAAAAAAGAATTTTAAATTACCAATACAGTCAATTTATATTTATATAAGTGAACTTAAAATACCTGATGAAAAAATAGAAGGCAAATCTCTTAAATTTTCTGTTTCATTTTCTTGAAAGTTCTCAAAATGCTCTCTGCTGGTGGACGCAGATAACATGCTTTTGCATCTTTCTACACTTTCGTCTTCTCTCGTTAAATAATTTTCATAATAAGCTTTAATGTTTGGTCTGTAATTGGGATCATGAAGCTCTTCATCGCTAGAAAAATCTTTAAAAACAATCAAATGCATGGTTAGTAATTCATTCATATTTTCATGAATGAATTACATATATTTATTATTATATATATTCATGAAACAATAATTTCAAAATAAAATAAATAGAAAATTAAAATTATTTCTATTTGTGTTTATTTTCAATTTATTTACCTGGCAATTGATCTTCCGTATCTGATTCTTTATCATCAAATATTTCATTAGCCATTCTAAATATAAATAAATAAGAAAGGTATAATAAAATATTTAAATATAAAAATAAAATTACATAATTAATGTAATATTATTTTTATGATATAATTAATACATTTACTTCAAATGTTATTAATGTTATTAATCTATTTAATTTATGTTTTTATAAATAAAAATATTTAATGATTAGAAATCAAATAAATAATAAAAATAATATTATGTTAACACCATTAATCAAAAATAAAAATATAAATTACATTATTATTTAAGAAATTATTCCAGAATATCTCGACAAAGCGACGACGACGACCGACTTATATCCATACTCTTATAATATTCTCAAACAACTGACCATTAAAAAAAATTTCACAACTAAAAACATAGTAACATACGATACCTAATATTTTGTTTTTATTTATGATAACACTTTATCGTATGTAGTACGTTTTCAAGCTCATGTTTATGGCTAAACAACTAGCTCATAAAACAGTCAAATGTCAAGTGTTCACAAGCTTGTTTGGAAAACCACCAGCTGTTAATTTCACATATTTATTATTTATATATAAAAAATTTTTTTTTGTATTATCTCTGAGTAGAACTTAAGCTATTAAAATTAGTCATACGATAAATAAATAAAATAAAAAAAAATATAGAGAATTTGAAAAAATAATAATACCAGGGAAACAAATTTAATATCTTTGAGTCTTTACTTAAGCTATTATTAAAAAAAGTGAAAATTATTACAATTAATAATAGAAAATCATATAGTGTTAATCAATAGACTTTTTGTAGACTTTACACAAGATATAAAGCAAATTTGTATGGGAAAACAACTACGTAATCAACCAGTTTATCGTACACACCATGTTTATCCATAAACATGAGCTTGAAAACGTACTTTTAACGTAAATACTTGACATACGACAAAAATTAACAAAATTTTGCAAATAATTACTTGATGTAATAAACATACAACAAAATACACATTTTCACGAAAATTAATAGAAATTTATCGTATGTAGCTCTTTTCGGAACATACAACAAAATAATGATTAAGCTCTGTGGGGATACGACCAAGTGAATTATCGATATCTCTGAAACTAAACAGATAACATGCTTTTGCATCTTTCTACACTTTCGTCTTCTCTCGTTAAATAATTTTCATAATAAGCTTTAATGTTTGGTCTGTAATTGGGATCATGAAGCTCTTCACCGCTAGAAAAATCTTTAAAAATAATCAAATGCATGGTTAGTAATTCATTCATATTTATTTATATTCATGAAACAATAATTTCAAAATAAAATAAATAGAAAATTAAAATTATTTCTATTTGTGTTTATTTTCAATTTATTTACCTGGCAATTGATCTTCCGTATCTGATTCTTTATCATCAAATATTTCATCAGCCATTCTAAATATAAATAAATAAGAAAGGTATAATAAAATATTTAAATATAAAAATAAAATTACATAATTAATGTAATATAATTAATGTAATATTATTTTTATATTTAAATATTTTATTATACCTTTCTTATTTATTTATATTTAGAATGGCTGATGAAATATTTGATGATAAAGAATCAGATACGGAAGATCAATTGCCAGGTAAATAAATTGAAAATAAACACAAATAGAAATAATTTTAATTTTCTATTTATTTTATTTTGAAATTATTGTTTCATGAATATAAATAAATATGAATGAATTACTAACCATGCATTTGATTGTTTTTAAAGATTTTTCTAGCGGTGAAGAGCTTCATGATCCCAATTACAGACCAAACATTAAAGCTTATTATGAAAATTATTTAACGAGAGAAGACGAAAGTGTAGAAAGATGCAAAAGCATGTTATATGTTTAGTTTCAGAGATATCGATAATTCACTTGGTCGTATCCCCACAGAGCTTAATCATTATTTTGTTGTATGTTCCGAAAAGAGCTACATACGATAAATTTCTATTAATTTTCGTGAAAATGTGTATTTTGTTGTATGTTTATTACATCAAGTAATTATTTGCAAAATTTTGTTAATTTTTGTCGTATGTCAAGTATTTACGTTAAAAGTACGTTTTCAAGCTCATGTTTATGGATAAACATGGTGTGTACGATAAACTGGTTGATTACGTAGTTGTTTTCCCATACAAATTTGCTTTATATCTTGTGTAAAGTCTACAAAAAGTCTATTGATTAACACTATATGATTTTCTATTATTAATTGTAATAATTTTCACTTTTTTTAATAATAGCTTAAGTAAAGACTCAAAGATATTAAATTTGTTTCCCTGGTATTATTATTTTTTCAAATTCTCTATATTTTTTTTTATTTTATTTATTTATCGTATGACTAATTTTAATAGCTTAAGTTCTACTCAGAGATAATACAAAAAAAAATTTTTTATATATAAATAATAAATATGTGAAATTAACAGCTGGTGGTTTTCCAAACAAGCTTGTGAACACTTGACATTTGACTGTTTTATGAGCTAGTTGTTTAGCCATAAACATGAGCTTGAAAACGTACTACATACGATAAAGTGTTATCATAAATAAAAACAAAATATTAGGTATCGTATGTTACTATGTTTTTAGTTGTGAAATTTTTTTTAATGGTCAGTTGTTTGAGAATATTATAAGAGTATGGATATAAGTCGGTCGTCGTCGTCGCTTTGTCGAGATATTCTGGAATAATTTCTTAAATAATAATGTAATTTATATTTTTATTTTTGATTAATGGTGTTAACATAATATTATTTTTATTATTTATTTGATTTCTAATCATTAAATATTTTTATTTATAAAAACATAAATTAAATAGATTAATAACATTAATAACATTTGAAGTAAATGTATCAATTATATCATAAAAATAATATTACATTAACTATGTAATTTTATTTTTATATTTAAATATTTTATTATACCTTTCTTATTTATTTATATTTAGAATTGCTGATGAAATATTTGATGATAAAGAATCAGATACGGAAGATCAATTGCCAGGTAAATAAATTGAAAATAAACACAAATAGAAATAATTTTAATTTTCTATTTATTTTATTTTGAAATTATTGTTTCATGAATATATATAATAATAAATATATGTAATTCATTCATGAAAATATGAATGAATTACTAACCATGCATTTGATTGTTTTTAAAGATTTTTCTAGCGATGAAGAGCTTCATGGTCCCAATTACAGACCAAACATTAAAGCTTATTATGAAAATTATTTAACGAGAGAAGACGAAAGTGTAGAAAGATGCAAAAGCATGTTATCTGCGTCCACCAGCAGAGAGCATTTTGAGAACTTTCAAGAAAATGAAACAGAAAATTTAAGAGATTTGCCTTCTATTTTTTCATCAGGTATTTTAAGTTCACTTATATAAATATAAATTGACTGTATTGGTAATTTAAAATTCTTTTTTTTTGATAAAAGCTTCAAGTACTCCTACATGTGGAAACAAAACATCAGGAAACGCTTACGAGAAGCCGGAAAAGAGTATACCAATGCGAAAAGGCAGACATTTCCAAAACGTGAAATACGACCTCACAACGGATTACAATATTGGAAAATTTTTGGAAGTTATCCAATGAACAAAAGAAAATATTTTTCAGCGAATACGTTAAAATAAAAGAATGAACTTCTCGAAGACCTAATAAAGCACCTAATATAAATTCAAAGAAAAAGGTATCTTATAACTATTTTTTAAAATGTGATGCAATTACTCATCAAGTTTGTAAAACATTCTTCTTGGACACACTTATGATTAGTGAAAGAAAAATGTATTATTTAAAAAAAAAAATGTGAACAAACTGGAATGTCTACACAGTCTACAGGAGGAAAATCTGTTCGTGGAATACCACAATATAAAATTGATTAAGTGAAAGAACATATATCAAGCTTTCCCCTAATTGATTCACATTACTGCAGGGAACTACTAAAGAGTAATTGGACACTTGTCTGAATTTAACAAAAATGTATACCCTGTATAAAGAGAAATTTTGTGATGCTGTTGGCTTTCATATTTATCGAAAAAAATTTAGTTACAATTTCAATATTTCGTTTTACATCCCCAAAAAAGACCGTTGCGATAAATGCCTTTTATTTGAAAAACAAAATAATGAATCTTCACTAGAAAAATCAGAATACGAAAAACATAGAATAGAACATAAATTTATGACAGCCGAAAGGGAAAAGGATAAAAATAATATTGATCCAAAAATAGATGTTTTATGTTATGATTTGCAAAATGTGTTTGCATTGCCCAGAGGTAATGCTTCAAATTTTTTCTATAAGAGAAAAGTGAACACATTTAATCTGACAGGAACTTTAATAATACCAGGTTTGTTCATAGAAAAAAATTTCTATATAATATTTTCTAAATGGCGATTTGTAATCACCACTTTTTATAGTTTAAAATTGATGAAAATTTTAAAAAGAGTATTATATTATACAATTTGTTTTACGGCGTGCAAAACAATAATCTTTAATTATATTAATATGTATTTTATTTTTATATTTTAAGGAGAGAAAAAAATTACATACTGTGCTATGTGATCAGAGGCGTTAGGTGGCCGAGCGGGGACTGATATTAGTAGCGCTCTAATTAAAATTTTAAAAGCAATAATTAATATTTTTTTTTATCTTTAATATTTTTTTTATCTAATTATTTACACCTTTGACATAATGTAATTAAATACGTTGTGATATGAAAAAAATCATTTTAAGTTATTGTTTTTGTTTTATTTTATTAAATATAATATGAAATGTAAATTAATTTTATATTTTTTAAATATTTTCAATAAAAAATAATTTAAAAAAAATAGTCAATTTAGTGTTTTTTATTTTACAGTAAAAGTAACCGAAAAATATAATATTCCTTTATTATTAAAACCCTTTATATTATAGAGATTCCATAATACTCGTATAAAATGTTTTTATTTCTAAAAACAAGATGAATTGTTTTATTTCAAAATATTTCGGTGCCTCTGTAATAATATTTCTGTATGTTTTCAGTAATTTTTAACCTTTTGGAAACAAAAATATCAATATTGTGATCTTGTTCATTCTCAATTAGTCACAATTTTAAAGAATTCTATCGTAAGAAAAAAGAACTTATTAACAAAATCCCATTCACATACAACAAATATTTACTCAACTGACAAATAACACTTTGTATGCATTCTTATTTTGTCTTATGTCCAAGAAGTTCTAACAGATTTGTTGAATATTACAAGAAGTTCTAACTGATTGAAGAATATATAAAACTCGCCATACGACAATATTTGACTATCATAATTTTAAAATATTTTAAAATACATTGACTTTATAGGTATGGTGTTAAAAGCAGCGGGTAAAATTCTTTTTCATTCTATGCAAGTTTAAAAAAAAACTGATGTAAGAAAAAAAAGTTATTGATGTTTGAGCTTTCAAATTCAGTTTGCCACGAATGGCCTTTTTGAACATACGACAAGTATTGAATCAGCTGACGATTTTACTTTTTGAATTTTCTTAATATTAAATTTCCAAAAATTTCCGTTAACTGGTGGCGTCATAAAAAAGTACTTTTTATTTTTTTATAAATAAAAATGTAATTTGCGCCATTATAGTTTTGCTTGTAAATGAAATTAAATCTCAACATTATCGTTGGGTGTGAACGTATAAAAATATATTTTTTTTTTTTCTTTATTTTGTTTTCAATAATACATTTCGTTTTATAATTGATGTATATCAAATACGTAATAGATAATTAAATTTAATAAATATTTTTTAAATTTTCTGATCTTATTGTTTTTTGTATATAATTCAATTTAATTTAAATAAGCTAACGAGTTTTTATTAAAAAGACGAAAAGGAAAGTTATATAAAATTAATAAAAAATTAATATATATAAAAAAAAAAAAACAAATTTGTAGATAAATTTATAATTGCCAAGTTAAATAGTTTAATTTTTTCTTGTTTTTTTTTCTTAATTATTACATTATAAGTCTTTAATTTTTTTCACACCTGCTAAAACAATTACAACAATATTGTTTTCATACGATTTTTATCATAAATCATTATCATTACCATTATATTATTATAATAACATACTTTATTATTCCCTATTGATTTTGATTTAATATATATATTTTTATTTCATTTTTGAAAATTCTAATTGAATCAATTTGTTTCAATTTTGTTGGAAGTTCATTATATAACTTCAAGCATTTAAACAAAAAATTATTCTTTTGTTGGTTTGTTCTAAATAATGATAAGTAAAAGTTAAAACAGTTTCTAGTGTTATGACTGTGTATATTTATCATTCTTTTTAGAATAAAATTATGTTTAATGTTATTTTTTATAATTTTAAAGGCCTTAAAGTATAGTTCACGTATGCAAATATTGTGAAGGGTAATATATTTTTCTGAATATAGCATATCTGTAGGAAATGTATTTGGATAAAAGTGAATTATTTTGATAGCTTTCTTATGTAAGATATCTAATTGAAGTAATATTTGCTGATTCAGATAAGTTATGTGCGATAATATAAAGAAAGAATATATGGTATACAAAGTGTTTCTGGAAATAAATTTACGAACACGACGAAGAATAAAAAGGTATGGCGAAATTTTGCGAATAATTTTTTAAATATGATCTATCCATTTGACCATCTTATCAATTATCAATCTTAAATAACATAGATTGTCAACAGTGCATAAGGTTGTAGAATTATGCGAGAAAATCAAGGATCTATAAATTTTATTGCCAAGAAACAAAATGTTTGCTTTTTTAACGTTTAGTTGCAGTTTATGATGCTTAATCCATTGTTCTATTTTTTTTAAATCATTTTCTATGGAATTCCTCAATGAATTTTCTGTTGGCGCGGTTTATCTCACAATAGCATCGTCGGCATATAGTTGAATAGATCCTGCAAGATCTAAGCGTGATATGTCATCAATATATATTTTGAAAAGATCTGGTCCTAAAGTTGATCCCTGTGGAACTCCTTTTTTTATTATTAAGGTGTTGCTGAAGATGTTGTTTGATGACTTTAAAAAAATACTTCCAATTTAAAGTTTTAAATTTATATTTTTTGATATCTGGCTGGCTATTATCATAAAGGAAGTAAGTATAAATAGAGGAACTATACAGAACAAAAAATTTTTTTCCAATATTTCTTAAATTTCACTTTATCGTAGATCCCCAGAGAAAAAGTATATTTCATAGGCCAAAATACCCCAGAGAGTAAATTATAATATCTCTTATAAATTACAATCTTTCTCTTGACTTTGTATATCGCAAACGTAAAGCCAAATTTATCTATTTTAGCACTTATTATTAAAATAATAAGCAGCAGTGATTGTAGTATAGTAAATTCGTAAATTCCTTCATTATAATTTACTAGTTAAATACCCGTTACTACGTAACTTTTTCCTACCGTTATATATATAGAAAATCAAAATTAGAGCATTCTAAGTTGTACTACATTATAAATTATCAAAATCCAAAATTCCCCTATCAATAATATTTTAATAAAAATACTTTAGTTAAATTAGTAGATTAGCAGACAGACTATGTAATTATATTGATAGATTGAAATCAACGAATATTTCATCAAAAGCTATATTTCTAACAGCTCTATTCTCTTCGGTTACAATTTTCAAATGATTTCTATTCCCAGTGCGCGACATCCGGATATATAGTTGACCATGTGAAAAAGCTGGTGTATCAAGTAAAAGACCAACCTTATTGAGAGTTGGACCTATTGAGAGTTGGACGTTGCGCTTTATTGATGGTCATCGCAAAGGCAGTTCGGACGGGAAACTGGCGTCTCTTAAAAGCGCATGGTGTAGTTCCAATACCTTTTTTTTATCGTAAAATATAAAACTGCTACAACATCAAACGGTATAGATATAGAATACAGATATAAATATACACATATACAAGTGTATTTTATTTGAAAATATATTTATTAACTGCTGTTTATTTGTTTTAGAAATCAGGAAAACCAAAAAATTAAAAACTACTGTTTTTTTATTTTAAAATACAAAAGACTACAATATCAATAGATAGATATAGGATATATTCATTATTGCATAGGTGCATTTATTATTTATCTGTAATATTGCACTAATAATATTATTGACTAAAATTGTTTTTTTTTTTTTTTAAATTAAAAAACACTAAAATATTAAAACTAAAGTAAATTAATATAGCTATTGTGTTTTATTTACAAATAAAAAACCGCTAAAATTATGTTAGATATTATACGGTACATATAATACCTTATGTAGGTAGATGCATGTTTTTAGTTAATTATGTTTTCTTAGTTTATAAAGTAATTTCAAAAAGCAAAAATTGTTAAAATATAAACAACATCAACACATTTACACATGTGATATTATATAAGAAAATAAATTCTTATTAAATGATGTTGTTTCGACATCAAATCAACTCAGTAAGTTTGACTGTCCTGTAAACGTTGTTCCACAAATTTTGACATCCGACTTTTTTTAATGAAAAAATAGATAATTATCCTATTATCATCAAATATTTTTGAAACAAAAAATGCTGGAAACTAATTTTTTCCTTTAAATCGAAATCGACTCTTGTTATTTGTTAAACTTTTTGTTTAATGTTTGTTGTGTTTGATTATTTTTGTTATTATTGATTATTATTAATAATAGTATTGATAATAACAATTACTAGATACTAAACTACCCACATTTATAAGATTTTTTCAACTTTTTCTTAATTGTATTTTTGCATTTTTTTTTCATTTTGTTGTATATTTTATTTTTTAATTTCTATATTTAAAACATTGTTTTTTATTTGAGCTAAACAAACCTTAAATAAATAATAAAATAAGTAACTTTTATCAAATAAAATCTGATGTGTAAACGTAAAATAACTTACGCCAATCAATGTGCTCAAAAAATGTGTTCAATAACTTTAAAATTATTATTCTAAATATTTTTGATCCATTCCATGTTAGCAGGGGAGTAAACAGAAAGAATTACGTGCTCTTTTGACAATTATTTGATTTTTTTTCGTTTTTTTTTCTTTTCTCTTCCGTTTTTGTTAAAGGAATGTATCCATAAAACAAAAACAATTTCTCTTTAAGAAAAACCATTCTCAGTAGATTGAAACAAAAAGGGGAAGAAAGACAGTCAGTAAAGATAAATAATTTTTTCTCTTAAATTCACTGTATTAAGATTAAACCAAAGAATATCCATTAATAAGAAGGTTCACTGGAATAAAATTTTATAATTTGTCTATGTGTTGACTACCATTTGTTCAATCGATTTCCAATATTGTAAGAAAGAGATAGTAATAAGCATTTAATTAGTGAGAGAGAGATAAAAACGATTTTTTTGTATGAAAGAAATATTGTATTTATTTTTAGTTATTTAGTTTATTTCCAAAATATGATTTTTTTCAGCACCGCACACCAAACACTTAACACACGACGATGTTTTCTCATTTTCAAAACGTTTTTAAGAAATTGTATATAGAATATTTTTTATAAAAACTTTTTTTTAAGCGTTAGAGTTGATTTATTTTTAAATATAACATACACTGCTTAATTTTCATATATACTTTTCATTTATTTTTTTCTAAGTACTTTCTTATATACTAATTTTTTTAAAAAATGCATAGCAATAAAAAATATTATTTATTCAAATTTGAAATGTTCATATTATTAATATTCAAATTTGTTACCTATTTATAAAAGTAACAGGTACCTAAATGAATTATATTACTTATAATATAATATGTATTATTAGTTCATTGATGATTAAAATACACAATTTAATTTTTAAGAAACAAAAAATGCATCGAGTCATTCATAAAAAAAAAATGATTCGTAATCTTTTAAATACCTTTCAATACCTGAAAATACATCAATTATTATCTATTTGAAATAAAAAAGAAAATTTACTACTCTTATAAGACAATAAAAGAAAATAATATTTTGTTTAAAAAATAATATATGTTTATGAAATCAATATTATGCTATACATGTGAAAAATCAGATTTATTTCGTGTATTATAATCGTGTATTATCTCTTGTGTATTATAATATAGATAAAATAAAAATTGGTTTTGATCGCCACCGCCTGCATCGTCGCCGATTGATTGAATGAAAAAAAAAACGAAGCACACGAAAAGTGTGCCTTCACTAATCGTGCTCCTGTGTATTATAATATAGATATGGAGATATGTATGTTTATATGTTTTCGTGGTAGGTTGGAATTTTTTTGTTAATATTAAAACCAAACGCAAAAAGAAAAAAAATGTTGTTTAAAATATTTAAAGATAGAGTTCTGAAATTTTGAACAGTTACCCATAATGAAAAAACCAACCGGACACGCTACTTTACAAAGCTATCAAATGACAGGCTCGGGTTGCTGTGATACAACTCTTAGTACGTCTCAGGCATATTTAAAAAACCAATTGTGTTACGGCATGAGAATTTACACCTAGACACTCTTTCATAAATAAAGAAATACGACTGTTACCAATTTCGAAAATGTAGACTGGTTTGGGTTGCGGCCGCAAAACTCCTAGCACGTCTCAGGAATATTTCAAAAACCAATTGTGTTACAGACATGAAAATTTACACTAAGATAGTCCTTCACAAATAAATAAATACGACTGTTACCAATTTCGAAAATGTGGAATGGTTCAGGTTACTGCCGAACAATTCCTAGCACCTCTCAAGCATATTTGAAACCAATTGTATTACATGCACGAAAATTTACACTTAGATACTTTTTCACAAATAAAGAAATACGATTGTTACTGATTTGGAAAATATAGCCTTGTTCGGGTTGCTGCCGCACAACTCTTAGCCCGTCTCAGGCATATTACAAAAACCAATTGTGTTACAGGCATGAAAGTTTTCACTTAGATACTCTTTCACAAATAAAGAAATACTACTTCTACCGATTTCACAAATTTGGACTGGTTCATGTTGCTGCCGAACAACTCCTAGCACGTCTCAGGCATATTTGAAAACCAATTGTATTACAGGGATGAACATTTACATTTAGATATTTTATCACAAATAAAGAAATACGATTGCTACCGATTTCGAAAATGTGGACTGGTTCGGATTGCTGCCGAACAACTCCTAGTACATCTCAGGCATATTTCGAAAACCAATTGTATTACAGGAATGAAAATTTACACTTAGATACTTTTTCACAAATAAAGATATACGACTGTTACCGATTTCCAAAATGTGGACTGGTACCTGTTACTGCCGAACAACTCCTAGCACGTCTCAGGCAATTTCGAAAACCAATTGTATTACAGGCATGAAAAGTTACACTTAGATATTTTTTCACAAATAAAAAAATACGAGTCATACCGATTTCAAAAAATTGGACTGGTTCGGGTTGCTGGTGAACAACACATAGGACGTCTGGGGCATATTTCCAAAGCCCATTGTATTACAGGCATGAAAATTTACACGTCGATACTTTTTCACAAATACAGAAATATGACTGTTACCAATTTCGAATGGACTGGTTGGGGTTGCTGAAGAACAACTCCTAGCACGTCTCAGGCATATTTCAAAAACGAATTGTGTTATATACAGAAGAGTTTACACTTATATACTCTTTCTGAAATTATAATACCTATAGGTTTCACTTAAAACTAAAAGTATAAAATAAAATAATAATGTAAAAATAAAAATTTTTGAAATATACTTTTATCGAAACCAAACTAGACCCTTAAAAAGTAGGAAATGAAACTAATGGTGGATGTTGAGCATTTAGAACTACTATAAGATAAAACACAAAAGTATATAATGAATCTTGCTGGAATATTGTTAATGGAAATTTTTAATATTAATTTTTAATAATAATTTTTCATTTTTTTGTTCAAGGTCTTCAGTCCCGACTTCTGAAACGCGGACCAATCCGAAAATTTGTTAAAAATTATTTATAATAATTATTAATAACCTTTTTTCAGACAAATACAATTTAAGCACGTGATATAGAGTTTCGGCCCCAATTCCTAGGACCTCGAGCCTATTGTCTTCATCACATTTAAGGGCCATTGTACTGATGACAAAACAAATCAAGGTCTTCGGTCCGGCACTTCGTACGCCAGACCTCTTGTTTGCATCGCGCTTATGAGCCATGCCATTGCACTAAAAACAAGTTTAAAAAAAAATTTTTTCACGTTCAAAATTTCAAACAACTGTACCTACACAAGAAAAAATAAATTGCAACTGGTTTTAATTTCAAGTGTGCGCGTTTACATTTAAATACGTAATATACAAATCGATTTATCGATTGCTTCAACTAAAAATTACTATCAGTTTGTAAAAATTACAAACTGTTTGATTGCTGGATTAGATGCAATCAAATAGTTGCATGTGTGCGCGCTTTCATATAAACTAATGGAACACAAACGTGCAATCAAGCAGTTGCAAAACTAAAAATTGCATGTGTGCGAGTCATATATCCATCTAACGAAACCTTAAATAAAATTATTGTAACAAATTCTCAGAATTGAAATTCATAAATTACATTATCTAAATATAATTTCTATTTTTTAAAGATACTTGGTTTATCATAATTACTTTCGTTAACATACGAAATTTTTCTTTACTAACAAATACAAGTATTTTTCATATCACACAATAAATAACAATTAGGTCTCCTGACCTAACTCAACAAATATCATTTTGTTTTTATTAACCAAATACTTAAACAGCAAACCAAGTTAAACGATTCTATATTAGTTCATATTTCATTTCAAAACTGAAATATGAATATTATATTATGAAGTTGTTTTTTTTTCATTCCAAATATTTTGTAATTTCATTTTTTTAATTAAGCAAACAAGCACTTGACAAATTTAAGTGTCGAATTACAATAAAAGAATAAATTTAAATAAATTTCTTTTTTTCTTTTATGTTTTAATATCGGAAACCGATGTCAAGTACTTATATTATCAATTGATAATATATATTCTATTGTAAGCAAAATTATTATTTTTTAGGCTAAGTAAAGAAAAATAAAAGATGTTACAATAAATATAATTTTTGTTATTATGTAATCTTAAAATAACAATAATTTGAAAAATATGTTTAAGACTTTCCTTTGGAAAGTCAGTCTAAATTTTACCATTGATACTAACGGTCAAGTAATATAAAATAAATAATAATTAAACTAATAAATATTTTTTAAATAAAAAAATTTTAGTGTTGTTTTTTTATATGATCACAATAATATTATATACGTGGTGCAGTCGGTAGGATCGCTAGCTAGTGTTGTTAATTGAAATCTAATAAAATATTAACTTCTATTAAATAATAACTTTAAAAAAAAAAATCGTGTAACATTGTGTAAAATAACAATTCGTTTTTTTTTTCAATATTAGAGAAGAAAACATTTTTTAGAAAAGACATTAAGAAAACACTAGTTTTTCTTTCAAGAAAATAATTGATGAACTATAATATTTTTTTTTTGTAATTATATTAATTGTGAATGAGACCATATAGAATTCCGGTTTCATTGGTTAGACTCAATAGACTAGAACCAATAAGTGAAGTTAGTGAAGACGATAATAATTTCGTTAATATTCAACTTATACCACAAAATAACATGGCTCTAGGTCAATTAAATCTTACAACTCGTGACTTAATAAAAGAAGCTCGAGCTGTACCAATATTTAAAGGCGATGACACTTTTGAGTTGTCACATTTTTTAAATGAAGTAGATACGATAATAGGATTAACACCTGACCCTACAGCAAAATCGTACTTATTTAACATCTTACTAACAAAAATAAAAGGCAAAGCAGCAACATCTATTAGGAGATTGGAAAGAGCAACTTGGGATCAAATAAAATGGCAGTTGAAAAAATCGTTTGGAGTTCAGGAATCATATCTAAAACTGAAGGAACAAGCTGATGTTGTAAAATATTTTAATGTAAGTCAATATTATAAGGAATTATCAAAAATTTTAGATAAACTTAATTTAAGATATCAACTAGATTCTAATCCTTTGCCTGAATTTAATACTATAAATAATGAACGAAGTATATTAGACAAAATCTTCAATAAATTACCGCGAGCTGATAATATGTACCTAAGAATTAAAAATGTTAGTACTTTGGAAGAAGCATATTATGAGCTCGTGCAAACTGGAGTTTCTAGTAATAACAATAACACTCAAAATAATATTAGACCTACAATTAATAAAAATTATCGTAACAATAGTTTTGCTAGTAGAAATAATAATAACAATAATAGTTATAATAGTTGTAATAGTGCAAATAATCGTAACTCTTATAACAGAAATCATTATAATAATGAAAGTAGAGAACATAGATCTAATTCCTACCAAAATTATCGGTATAATAATAATATTACTAACCATAGAAATAATTTTTATCCTAGTCAACAGACTAGAAATACGTCTAATAGACCACACCATAATAAGGATCATCAATCTATTGATGTTGATCACAACAATGTGGTAAAGAATTCAAACCCACGTAGGAATAATAAAAATGATAATAGACAAAATAATAATGAAAATACAGAGGTAGAAAATTTTCAAGTAATGCCTCAAACATCTCATTACCCATAATAAAACTCACTGTTGAAAACAAACAAATCGATTGCCTGATTGATACAGGAGCAGCTCAAGCATCAATTATAGATAGTAGCATTTTTCAAAAAATAAGATTTTTAAAATTAAAAATACCGCTTAAACTAATTACTTTGTCCGGTAATAAAGAAATTAAACACGAAATAATAACTAAGACACCGGTAGAACTTAACGAAAATTCTACTATGTCGTGGAAAGTGTTTGATTTAAAACATAAGAATTTCGATGCTATCCTTGAACAAAACATTCTTACTCCAATCGGTGCTAAGATAAACCTTTTAGAAAAAACACTACAGGTCAATGGAGTAAATATTAAATTTAATGATGGTAGCCCACATAAGGAATGAAATTGACGATCGACGAATAAATTATATGAAATCACGATCGACGATAAATTTCACATACCAAATATGGATTCTCTTTTTGACAAATTGGGTAAAGCTCAGTACTTTACCACTTTAGATTTGGCAAAAGGATTCCACCAAATTTTGGTCGACGAAAAGACAGGTGCAAAACAGCATTTTCAACCCCTCAAGGATATTACGAATTTCTTCGAATGCCATTTGGGTTGAAAAATGCACCTGCAACCTTTCAACGCGTCATGAATTACATTTTGAGAAATGTAATAAATAAAATATGTGTCGTTTACCTCGACGACATATTAATATTTTCAACCTCTTTTCAAGAACACTTAGAGGCAATTCACATTATTTTTGAAAAGTTGCGGAAATATAATTCAAAAATTCAAATCGATAAATGCAATTTCTTTTGCAAACAAACGGAATATTTGGGGGATATTCTTACTCCAGACGGTATTAAACCGTTAATTTTATTATTATGAGAATAAAATTAAAATTATTAAAGACCTTAAACTCCCTAATACAAGAAAACAAATAAAAATCTTCATGGGTATAACTGGGTATTACCGCAAATTCATAAAAGATTATGCTGTGGTAGCCAAACCTATGACATCTTATTTGAAAAAGGATAAGAAAATAGACGTAAAAGATAAAAATTATAAATCATCCTTTGAAAAATTAAAGAAAGTTATAACTAATTATCCTACTCTGAGGTATCCTGACTTCAAAAAGAAGTTCACATTAACAACTGATGCCTCAAATTTTGCAATTGGCGCCGTCTTGTCTCAAGATGGACAACCAAGTTGCTTTTCAAGTCGAACTCTCAATGAACATGAGACTCGGTATTCAAGCATAGAAAAGGAGCTTCTGGCAATAGTATGGACGACGAAATATTTCCGTCCTTACTTGTATGGCACGAAGTTTACCATCAAGACCGATCACCAACCTCTAATTTGGTTATATTCTCTTAAAGAACTTAATTGTGAGTTACAGCATTGGAAAATAAGATTGAATGAATACGAGTTCGACATATAATATGTAAAAGGACAAGCAAATAGAGTGGCGGATTTTCTTAGTAGGTTAAATACTGATAAACTGGAAATAAATGAAAATGAAATTATAGAAAACCCTGTCAACGAAAATGATTCTGATATGGCTACAATCCATAGTGGAGTCGAAAATCTGGACGACCACATACCTATTGTAGACCACATCGTTAATAAATATTTTATGCAAATACACCTTGTCGCAAATAAAAAAGCTGAAACACAACGTTTACATAATAATTACACTCAAATTTTCATAGAGGAAAACGACCTAAATAATAACAATTACCTTAACGATTTGTTACGTAGAAAGATTAAGAGAGGATCTATTGGGATCTTTTCAGAGTTAGAAGAAGGTAAATATAACATACTACAACAAAAACTAATAGAACTATTTAGCAACAATAATAAAATAAAGTTTTTCAAATGTACAGTTAAAGCTATAGATCTATTAGATGAAAGTAAAACATTGGAAATTATAGAAAAAATCCATTCTGAGTCAAATCACAGGATTATTGAAAATATTAATGAAATTAGAAAATTATACTTTTACCCCAAAATTAAAGAAATTTTACACAAATATATAAACAATTGTGCCATATGCAATCTCGCAAAATATGACCGCAAACCAGTAAAATATAAATTTGAAATAAGCGAAACTCCTGATAGTCCAAATGATATTATTTGTGGAGACGTCTTCTATTGTTACAAATTAACATTTTTAACCACCTTCGATAAATTCTCAAAACATCTTATGATTCAACAATTACCCGATAGAAATGCTTTAACTATTAACTCCTAAGAACTCGATCCATACTAGGAAGACCAAATAAGTTAGTGTTCGATAACGAATTCAATAATCTCAATATTAAAGATCTCTGTAGAGAAGAAGGTATAGAAGTACATTTTACTTCCCCAAGATCTCATACAGGAAATTCTGATATTGAAAGAGCTTTAAACGAACACCTCCGAATTTTTGAAGCTCACAAAACAAAGTATTCCTAGCGGTTGAAAAATATAATTGCTCAATTCACTCTACCATTAGCGTTGGGCCAATGGACATACTTTAAAATTACAAACTTAGAAGAAATAAAAAACCTAATTTATGCCAAAAAAGTTAAAAACATAAATAAAATAAACATGACAAGAAAAGAATTTAGAGCTCAGAATAAAAATCAAATTATTTCAAATAACTCTCAACGGTATAAAACCCAACCCAAATATACTAAAATCAAAAATAAAATAGAGGGAAACAAAATGCTAGATAATAATAATCGAAATATACATCCGACTAGAATTAAAAGAAATTATAAATTCATTACAGACCATCCAACAATCAACAATCAACATCATCAAAATAATCCTACAGTTTTTACTTAATAATCTCCTCGTTGAACAAAACTGAAGCAACCTTTACCTTAGAAAAATTGGACACAGAATCTGGTTACACAATGATCCAACAAGAAAATATTTCAATAGTAGCAAGCTATGTTAAACTTCTTTAAATAATCGATTTAGAAGAAATTGAATACACAATCAATATGATTGAAAAATATATAAACAGTTCATATAAATCAAGAGAAGATGAAATTATTTTAAAATCCTTGAACGTGCAAATGTCAAAAACTAAGCACAACTTTAAAACATTAATACCTCACAGACAGAAAAGAGCATTAGCCAGTGTTGGTGGTTCATTCCTTAAATGGGTATTTGGTACTATGGACGAAGAAGATAAAGCTAACTTAGAAGAACATTTAAAAAACATAGACCAAAATAATCATAATTTAATATTAAGTAATAATAACCAAATAAAAATTAACAATGGCATTCAAAATAACATTAAAGCTTTACAAAAGACTATAAATAAAAATCAAATAACATTAGATAAACATTAGATTTCATCAAATAACCAAAATATTACTAAACAATTACAGTACTTAGAAATACTAACCAATATTAACCTTCTAAATGAAGGAAATCCAAGAGAACGTAGTGTTTGCTAAACATAGTATTATGAGTAGATCTATTCTAACACCAGAAGAAATAGATTTTTACGATATAGATATTCTTAAAATACAATAGATTAAAAGTTCTGTAGTAGTCATGAGTAGTAAATTAGTTTTTATACTAGAAATTCCAGTATTAAGTAAAGAAAACGCAATTAAATATAAAATATTCTCAGTACCAAATTCAAATTTTGAAGAAATTGATATCGAAAATACAGATATCATCTTATTTAGAAATACAACATATTATTTTAATCAGGAAAGATATATCAATAAATTAAAATTAACTTCAACATGTATTTCAAATCTTTTTATAAAATCGTACAATAATTGTTCTAAAACTATCGAAAATAATGTAAAAACGGTAGAAATTGATCAAGGAATTGTATTAGTAAAAAATGCGCAAAAGCTTAATTTAACAAATAATTGTAATAACATTTTATACTCATTGAATAAAAATTATATAATATTTTTTTACAATTGTTCTATTGAAATCAATAATTTTAAATATTCAAATAAAAATAAAGAATTCAAACATAACATTGTATTACCAAATTACATTACAGTACAAAATATAAATGTTACTTACTATTAAATTGGAAAACTTGCATATTAAACAAATTGAAAACAATAAAGAAATAACAGAAATAAATTTTGAAAGAAAATTTAATAACATTGTAATTCAAATAAATTTAATTTTTGTAATGATTATTATTTTAATTTTAATCATTATAATATACTATCAAATAAAAGCAAGGAAAGGAAATCATCAAATAAATAATCCCAATATAATTAAAGTTAAAGATATTGTACAGGAGTACAAAAATCCTAAGGATGAGGGAGTCATATATCCATCTAACGAAACCCTAAATAAGATTATTGTAACAAATTCTCAGAATTGGAATTCATAAATTACATTATCTAAATATAATTTCTATTTGTTAAAGATACTTGGTTTATCATAATTACTTTCGTTAACATACGAAATTTATCTTTACTAACAAATAAAACTATTTTTCATATCACACAATAAATAACAATTAGGTCTCCTGACCTAACTCAACAAATATCATTTTGTTTTTATTAACCAAATACTTAAACAGCAAACCAAGTTGAACGATTCTATATTAGTTCATATTTCATTTCAAAACTGAAATATGAATATGAATATGAATAAAGTTGTTTTTTTTCATTCCAAATATTTTGTAATTTCATTTTTTTAATTAAGCAAACAAACACTTGACAAATTTAAGTGTCAAATTACAATAAAAAAATAAATTTAAATAAATTTCTTTTTTTCGTTTATGTTGTAATATCTGAAACCGATGTCAAGTACTTATATTATCAATTAACAATATATATTCTATTGTAAACAAAATTATTACTTTTTAGGCTAAGTAAAGAAAAATAAAAGATGTAATAAATATAATGTTTGTTATTATGTAATCTTAAAATAACAATAATTTGGAAAATATGTTTAAGACTTTCCTTTGGAAAGTCAGTCTAAATTTTACCATTGATACTAACGGTCAAGTAATATAAAATAAATAATAATTAAAATAATAAATATTTTTTTAATAAAAAAAATCTAGTGTTGTTTTCTTATATAATCACAATAATATTATATATGTTGCGCCTAGCGTAAAACCATATGATTAAAAAAAATTTCAACTGTGTGCGCAATATTGTTTTGGACAAACACAGAAGAATAAAAATTAAATCATTGTATGTGTGCGTGAATTTAAACAAAACATGTTATATTTTTTGAATTGACCTTTTTTTCTTTTTTTTCCACACATGTCACTGTCGTACAGATCTTATATAATAAAACGTAACAATCGTGCTGCCAACGTGTCGTAGCAACCGTTGCTAGGTTGCTACAACAAAACAAAAAATACATTATGTCACCATAATTCATGAATGGTGATTTTTTTCTTATTATTTTTATGTTTTGTTTTTCTTTTCTTCTAAGTACAACTCGATCGCTAAAATCAGTTTACCCTTTTGTTTTAGCTTTGACTCTATATATACAATATATTTACTCAATGGCTATCCATACACAATAAATAATTCATAAAATTCTTAAACACATCGAAAGCGAACAGTGAGTAAGAAAGTAAACCAACAAAGAGATTTTTTTTTCTTTTGATTTTACGTTTTTCTTTTTTCTTATGTCAATACAAAATTTTAATTTTGTTTCTTCTACTTGCACATTCTTATTATTATTACTATTCATTGATAATACATTTCAGGAGATTATGTCAAAAAAATATTTATATGTTAAATATGATAGATGTATAGTATATGAAAAAATCAACATAAAAATATCGGAATATCGGGATCAGAGATTGATTGGAATAACTATAAGAAAACTATTAAAGAAACTAAGAATGAATTTTATAAAAAGAAAATAATAAAGAAAAAAGGTGATCAAAAAGGAATGTGGAGAATAATAAAAGATATCGTATTAGACGAGAAGCAATGTACATCCAAATGTACATCCAAAGAAATAAAATTCCAAAATGAGTTAATAACCGAAGAAAAACAGATTGCCGAAAAGTTCAATAAATTTTTCATCGATAGTATTAAAGATATAAATATAATGATAATCAGGTGAATGAAGTTAACTACGTCTTTAAATTTGAAAACCCATCGGAGAAATTAATTGAAGAAATGTGTAAAGAAATAAGTAATAAAAATGATTTTAATCTGTTAAATACTAAAATAATATTAGAAAATTTTAACATATTAGGACCAGTTATAACAGATATAATAAATAAATCGTTAGAATCTGGGATATTCCCAAAATCATGAGAAGAATCAATGGTATGTCCAATTGAAAAGGTAAAGAAAACAAACATTTGTGAAGAGTTTCGACCAATTAATATGTTACCAACTTATGAAAAAATTTTGGAAAAAGTAGGGCAAAAACAAATAATAAATTATCTGGAAATAAACAGAATACTGATCGAAGAATAATCTGGGTTTCGATGTAAACACTCATGTGAAAGTGCATTAAATTGGATCGGAATGGAAAAAAAGTTGTGATAGCGGAAAAAAATAGCAGCCGTTTTCTTAGACTTAAAACGTGCTTTCGAAACTACAGACAGAGAGATCATACTAAAAAAACTGTTTAAATATGGAATTAAAGACAAAGAATTAAAATGGTTCCAAAGTTACTCAGAAGACAGAAAACAAATAACTAAATTTGGGAATTATAAATCAAATAGTGAATATGTTAAGCTAGGAGTACCACAAGGATCAATTCTTGGTGCATTAATTTTTGTGTTATATATAAATGATATTAAAAAAATTTTGAAGAATGCAAGAATAATGCTATTTGCTGACGACACATTGATAATATTAACGAAATCGAAAATTATTTAAATAAAGATCTTGATAGAATTTTTAAATGAATGAACCAGAATAAATTAATGTTAAACATAAATAAAACTAAATGTATGATGATAAATAGTCCAGTAAACGTAAATATAAGAATAAATGATGAAATAATTGAATGTGTGAACGATTTCAAATATTTAGGTATAACAATAGACAAATATTTAAAACTAGGAGAGCATGTAACAAATCTATGTGGAAAAATAACGAAAAGAATTAATTTTTTATATAGAATAGGCGGAAAAATAACTAGAGAATGTTTAATTACAATTTATAATACGACCATATTACCGCACTTTGATTATTGTTCGTCCATTTTGTGTATGTGTAATAATAATATGATTGAAAGACTTCAAATACTTCAAAATAGAGCAATGAGGATAATCTTATATTGTAATAGGTACACATCGATTAGGTATATGTTAAATAAATTAAATTGGATGAACGTAAAGCAGAGGATATATTTTAAAACAATATTTTTTGAGTTTAAAATAAAATATGAGTTGGTTCCTAACTACTTAACTAGAAATCTTACGTACATAGGTAATACTCAAGCATATGCCTTAAGGAACTGTAATGATTTTAGATTGCCAGTAGCAAAAAGCACAAGGACCCAAAATCCGATAATGTACAATGGATTAAAATTTTTCAATTAAATGCCGGGTTTAATAAAAGACGAAAGTAGAATAAGTAATTTTCAAAAATTGTTAGTAAAATATGTTAAAGAAAATTTCTAGAAAACTTATAGATAAAGTATTTAAACTATAAAATTATATTAATTGATATATAAAAAAAATAAAAATTTTTAAAATATACTTTTATCGAAACCAAACTAGCCCCCTAAAAAGTAGAAAATAAAACTAGTGGTGGGTGTTGAGCATCTAGAACGACTATAAGATAAAACACAAAAGTATATAATGAATCTTGCTGAAATATTGTTAATGGACATTTTTATATTTGCCGCTTGAAAAAAATCACGAATATTAAAAGAACATCACAAAGCGTTTCCAAATTCCCGTTAACAATATTCCAGCAAGATTCATTCTATACTTTTGTGTTTTATCTTATAGTAGTTCTAGATGCTCAACATCCACCACTAGTTTTATTTTCTTCATGCCTGTAATACAATTGGTTTTCAAATATGCTGAGACGTGTTAGGAGTTATTCGGCAGCAACCCGACTCAGTCCACATTTTCGAAATAGTTAACAGTCGTATTTCTTTATTTGCGAAAAAGAATCTAAGTGTAAATTTTCATCCGTGTAAAACAATTGATTTTCGCAACCCGACCCAGTCCACATTTTCGAAATAGTTAACAGCCGTATTTCTTTATTTGTGAAAAAGAATCTAAGTGTAAATTTTCATGCCTGTAATACAATTGGTTTTCAAATATGCGTGAGACGTGCTAGGAGTTGTTCGGCAGCAACCCGACCCAGTCCACATTTCCGAAATAGTTTACCGTCGTATTTCTTTATTTATGAAAAAGTATCTAAGTGTAAATTTTCATGCCTGTAATATAATTGCTTTTCAAATATGCCTGAGACGTGCTAGGAGTTGTTCGGCAGCAACCCGAACCTGTAATTTGATTGCTTTGTAAGTTACCGTGTCCGGTCTGCTTTTTCATCATGAGTCAGAATTCTAAAAATTTCTTTTAAATTTTTAAAAAAAATTATTTTTTTTCTATTTGAATATCCAATTAGAATATGCAGTATGCCTATGCACTCATGTATGCAAACAAATCAATATGCAAATTTGTAAAAATTGTAAGAAATAGACGATAATAAGAATTTAACGTGCAAAAAAAAGAAAAAATATAGTAAGCAAAAGAGAGTAACAAAAAAAGTTGGCCGAAATTAAATAAAAAAAATTTTTTTTGATTAATATATTGATTTGGGAAAGAAATTTTCGACAAAAATTTTGGTGAAATATTTAACAATATTATTTTGTAAATTATATCAACTATGCACAAAATTTTTAGGAGACCTAACTAAAACAGCGTTATCATATTCTTTAAATTCTGAGATTTGTAAATAGATGTTGTCCTCGGTATTATTTTATAATCGTATACCAATATAATAAATATTTAGGTTTACTATAATTTAATATAATTAATAAAAAATAATAATGTTTGTAACTCCAAATTATTACTGATAAAAATGTTAATAATATTTTATATTATTGTAATGTAATTATAATTTAATATTTTTAATAGGTATATTTATATACAAAAATAATAATGTTTAAAACGAAAATATTAAAATAATAAAAGATAATTCATCATCTGATGAGGGAACAAACTAAATTTGAACAAATAATGGGAACGCAAACAAATAATGAGAACGCATAAATAATGGGAACGCAAAATTTGCACCTTTTCTCTCTCATATTGCGATTTTTAAACGATATTTACATAAATTCCAATCAAAAATTTTTGTTTCATAATACATTTGGTATACGATAAGTAAATGTAAATTTTACCGTTTTTAACTAATGATATTTTGCTTGTTTTGGTTATTGAGCTAAGTCATTTAAAAAATTATTGTTTTATTTTAAGTTTGTGTATAAAAAAGAAATATTGGTACCTATCTAAGTCTAAATATATAAAACAACAATTATTGTTACCTACATAATATCAAAATATGTATGCATACCTTTTTAGCAAAATTTTATTTTTAGTTAACAATTAAAGCTTTTATTAAAAAATTGAATTAAAAATTACTTATTCTAAATTTATATATTGTATTGTTATATTATATATTTTAATTTTTTTTTTTTTTATCTTTTCTTTATTTTATAAGTTGAAAAATTTTAAAATCAAAAATTACATATACATAACGTATCTTAAAGTTTTAAAAATAATACATAAAAAAGTGATTGATAAATAAAAATAATACATAAAAAATATTTTTAATTTTGTTTTAGTCTTTTAATATATAAAGCTCTTACAGTTTTTTTTTTAATTTTTCAAGAGCTAACTACACATTTAAAAAACTCAATTAAAAATTACATATTTTAAATTTTTAATTGCATTGTTAGATTACATACATATTATATATTATATTTAAGTATTTTTTATATTGTTTATAAAACAACGATCGACGCGGTTTTTACACGATATTTACATAAATTCCAATCAAAAATTTTTGTTTCTTACTTCAGTTACCATAAGCCTATTGTATCTTTTTTAGAATATAATGAAAATTATCTAATTTAATCGACCCTCAAACCTCAATCTCAATATCAATCATCTGCATTTAAATGTTGTTTCACTCACTACCGCCAGTCCCATGACTGGACTTTCTTTTTTTTTTGTTTTTTATAAACAGCCCAAGCGTTATGTATGAAAATAGTTGGGATAGGATAGGACAGAATAAATTGGGAAGAAAAAAAGAGAGATAGATTAGTAATAGGAAGTTGAAGAATGAAGGTATTAATATTTTCTTTAAACTTTTGCAAATTGTAAATTGAATGTGGAAACATATTGGGAGGAATATGATTCCACATTCTTGAAGTGCGAACTATGAACGAACTTCCATAACCTACTTTATGCCATCTTGGAATATCAACAGTGTAAGGGTGAGCAATTGCAGCTCCTCTTGTTTCGCGTTGGAATTGTTTAAGGGGAAGAAGCAGCGCCATGATTTCTATGGAGCATGTGTTCACACCTACGAAGTATCTATAAAACTACACGTCAATGTCCAAGAGAAGTTAGGGATGAAGTTATATTTGGATCGCCAATTAGACGAATGGCGCGATTTTGGGCGTGGTCAAGGTAGCCTAAAGCTGTAATAGAAGCGCCAGTCCAAATTTGTGAGTTATATTCCATCTTGGGACGTATAAATGATTTATCGATATTAAGGAGCTTCAAAGGTGAAAGGACAGCTTTACATCTACTTAGATAGCCTAAACACTTGGCAGCTCCTTTCGCGATATCAAAAATATGGTCAATCCAAATAATTTTTTGATCCACGCGCATGCCTAAAATATTTAAACTATTAGTGTTTGTAAAGTAACACCTTGGAAAGAGAGATTAGGTTGAAATCCTGGAAGTTTGCGTGAAATAAGACAGTTTTGAGTTTTAGACGAGTTAAACTCAGCTCTGTTTTTTTTACCCCAGTCAGCAATTTTAGTCAGATCATGGCTAATCATGTTAACCATTACTTGTCTTCTATTGATTATTATCTGTCAACGTCTCGAGACTGAAAGCACATGGACTAATCAAATGTTAATAAAAATTGTTGAAAGCATCCCAGGGTGTTGTGCATGTGCTTTTTTGGAAACTTGTAGAAACGAGACAATGATCTGATCTACCCAAGGTAGATTTTACAGAAACGATATACTTTTCAGGCTGTGAAGTTAGAAATAGATCCAAAAGATATTCCATATGGTTATTGCGATCAGGAATTCTTGTTGGTTTCTTTGCAAGTTGAGAAAGATTATGTGAATTGGAAAAAAGTTCAACTTGTTTGCCTTCGGAGGAGTTCTGACTGGAGAAAGTGAGCCAATCCTTGTTGTAAATAGAAGTCTCTGGTCAGTACAATCTCAGATTGGGGATATTCTTCTAAGATCTTATCAACCTGACTGGATAAGTTATTCAGTATCACAACAGTTTCCTGCTCATTTGTTTGGGGAGATCTGCACAAAAAACAGAAATGAATTGTACGCTTATCACCATGGATCTTTATCCATATGTATTGGAAAAAAGCCTTGGAGCTTGAAAAATTCTGCAGAGTGTTGAAAGCGACGTCCGATCCTACATATAAAGCGATACCACGATGTTCCACAAGTGAATAATTAGGAATAGTAAAGAGGGAAGCGTCGCAAGTAACTTGCGTTTCACTAAGTGCCAAAACTGCTGGGTTTTCGAACAGACGATGGGCTTCAATTGCCTGGAAGTACGTTGATAGTTCACGAATATTGCAAAAATTTAGTTTAGACATTAAAACAAAATAAAGCTTTTGTTAATAATAATAATTTAGAATAAGCATATAAAAAGAAAGTCAGTTTTGTCATTTATGTTAATTAACTACTTGTACCAGATGCATCAAAAACCACTACCATATATACGGCAGTTTTTAACACCTTACCGTATGTGTGTAACAGTCACCACTGACATATCTGTCACAAGCAAATAAAAAGCTAAAATATCATGTACATTTTTTGTTTTAAGATTTAGTTTTGGAAAATAAATGAGAAAACATACATTCGTTCTTCATTACATTTGTTAGTATGAGAGAAGACTATTTATAATTAATTTATTCAAATTGAATTGTTATTATTTTAAGTTTTTATTTGTCACTTGATAAAAAAAACGAACAGTTTTTGTTGGAAGCTAAATTCAATATATTTTATTTTTTGTAATAATTATAAATGTCATACACCTTTTTCAAAAGCCTACTTTTGTTAATTAATAATTTTAGATTTTTTCTTATACAATTGGAACCTTAACATTCCGCCCACCAATTATAATTATTTTTAATTTAATTTAATTACATCTTTGAACTTTTACTTAAACTGTTTGAAACGATGATATGATAAGTATTTACATTTTCTTCATCAATAGGTAACTTACATAGTTTTGTAATGTTACGTTTGATTATGCCATTGACACATTTCACTGAAGCTACTCTTATAAGCCCATCGGCTCCTGGATGAATATCGCAAATGCGTCCCAAGCTCCATTTAAGAGGAGGTTTGTTTTCGTCTTTAATCAGTACAAAATCATTGATTTTAATATTATCTTGACGACTTTTCCATTTATTTTTTGTTTGTAGTGATGTAATATATTCATTGGACCAACGCTTCCAAAAATGTTGATTCATTTTTTGAATTAATTGCCATTGCGACAGTCTATTTATCTTCTCTGTTAATAAACTTGGTTCTGGAACAGAAGTTAATGAATCACCAGTTAAAAAATGATCTGGCGTTAATGGATTCAAGTCATTTGGATCACTTGACATGGCTGATATAGGTCGTGAGTTTAGACACGCTTCAATTTGTGTCAATAGGGTGTACAACTCTTCAAATGTGTACAATTGAGTGCCCATGACACAACGTAAGTGATGTTTGCAAGATTTAATTGCAGCTCCCCAGATGCCTCCCATATGTGGTGATGCAGCTGGAATGAAATGCCGTTGAATACCGTTTTCAATTAGCATCTCTGAAATTACTTGATTGTGTTGCATGGAGTTGATTAATTTTGATATTTCTAATATTTCGTTGTTGGTACCAACGAAATTTGTTGCATTGTCACTCCAAATATTTAGGCATTTACCTCTTCTGGCAATGAAACGTCGAAGAGCTGCTAAAAACGCCTCCGTTGTTAAGTTGCTAACCAATTCGATGTGAATGGCCTTTGAAACAAAGCATACAAATAATGCTATATAAGCTTTGGTAGTTTTACGTCCTCTGCCTTTATTTAACAAAATTGTGATTGGACCACCATAATCAACACCACAATTTAAAAATGCTTTGGTTGGATGTATTCTAGTTTCAGGCAATGATCCCATTAATTGCTCTAAATTCATTGGTTTTACCTTAAAACATGTTATACACTTTCGAACAATATCCTTTGCAATATTTTTGCCATTGATTGGCCAATAACGTTGACGAATAACTGCTAATAATGACTGAGCAGCAATATGTAATTGTTGTTTGTGATAATATTCGAAAGTTAATCTTGTTAAACGATGCTTCGCTGGTAATAATATTTGATGTTTGGCATCAAATGTTGCATTTAATTTGTGCAAGCGACCGCCCACCCTGGGAATATTATTTGTGTCTAAGAATGGTGTTAATGATAATAACTTGCTTTTAGTTGACAATGTCTGTTTCTTTTTTAACTGGTTTATGTCGACTTTGAATTCCTTTTCTTGAACATATTTTATGAATATATTTAATGCACATTGTAACTCCTTTCTGGAAATGAATCCACTTTGTAATTTTTCTTTTTTTAATTTACTTTTACTGTTTGAAATAAATCGCAAACAGTATGCCATAATTTTTTGAATTTTGAAAATATTTGAATGTTGATTTAGAATTTCATTTAAAACAATATTTTGATTCTCATTTGCTAGTATTGTAAAGGTTTTCACTGATTTTTGTTCGTTTACAATAAAGTCTTCCTTTGAGTTGATTGCACCTTTGTCAATCTCACTTGTCTCACTGAATTGTGATGGACCGTGCCACCATAGATTGTTATTTATTATGTATGATGCATCAACTCCACGAGATAACATGTCAGCTGGATTTTGGTGAGTTGAAATGTGATGCCAATTTTCTGATGAAATATTTTGCTGAATTTCCACTATTCTATTGGACACAAATGTTTTCCATTTATTTGCATCACTTGCAATCCATGCCAATACAATAGTTGAATATTTGTATATGCTGATAATTATGTATATGCTGATATTTTGTGTATTGGGATGTGTAGTGATTTGGTGATGGTATTTATCAATCGTGATAATAGTAATGCACCCGATAATTCCAATCTAGGAATTGTTAACGTTTTTAGTGGGGCAACACGAGACTTGGAACACAAAAGATCAGATGCAGTATTTCCATTTGTGTCTGTACTATAAATATATACACACGCTCCATATGCATTTTGTGATGCGTCACAAAATCCCTTTATTTCATAGTGAGTTGGTTGCTCAATATTAATGACTAATCTGTTAACCTTGATTTGTTCCACATTTAGAATTTGATTTTTGTATGAATTCCATTCAGAAAACATACTAACAGGCAAACTTTCATCCCAATTTATCTTAAGTTGCCATAATTTTTGCATAATCAATTTTGCCACAATAATGATTGGTCCCAATAGTCCCAAGGGATCAAAGATTTTAGAAATGTCTGATAAGATAGATCGTTTTGTTGTAATTGTACTAAACTTATTTACAGAAAATTGAAATGTGTCTGTTGTTGGAAACCACTTCAATCCTAATGTTTTAATTGACTGATCGTTGTCGAAGTTAAGTGGAACATGTAGTTCTCTATCTGCTTCTGGAATTTCTGATAATAACTCGTTGCTATTTGATGACCACTTCCTCAGGTCAAAACCACCTTGAGATAATAATTGTTTTAATTCTTTTTGTAATATAATTGCATTTTCAATATTTTCAGCACCCGTTAAAATATCGTCCACATAAAAATCACGTAATGCTACTTCTGCTGCTTTTGGAAAATTATGTCCATCAAGAATAGCCAACTGTTGAATGCATTTTGTTGCTAAATATAGGGCACTTGCAGTTCCATATGTCACGGTATTTAATTTATATTCTTGAAGCACATCACTTTTAGAATCACGCCAGAAGATGCGTTGAAAATGTTGATCTTCTTCATCTACCAATATTTGCCGGTACATTTTGGCAATATCAGCAACCATAGCTATAGTATTTATACGAAATCGCAGTGCAATCTGGAATAAGTCTTGTTGAATGTTTGGACTCACCATTAATGTTTCATTTAAAGATAGACCGTTTGATGATTTTGCAGATGCATCAAACACCACACGCAATTTAGTTGTGGTACTTGACTCTTTCGTTACACAGTGATGTGGTAAATATGCTGACTTTGATGTATTTAAATTGTCAATAATTTATGTCATGTGATTTAAACTTTTGAATTCCGTCATAAACTGATTATAATCTTGACGTATCTGTTGATTTTTCTCTAATTTGTTTTCTGTTGTTGACTGCTAAGAATCTTTTATATGCTATGTCACGTGTATTTCCTATTTTTTCCTTTCCCTCACGAAAGGGTAGTTTTACTATAAATCGACCAGTTGAATCTCTTTTTGTATTTTTATAAAAATGATCTTCACATTTTTGTTCTTCATTTGTAAACTGTTTCACTTTTGACTCTGTATCTTCAATAGTCCAAAATTTTTGTAATTGATTACTTAATTCAACTTCTTCTGATGATGAGAATAGGCAAGATGCAAAATATGAATTCTGTGGTTGTTGCTGTTGTGGTAAATCACATTTGCCTGCCACAATCCATCCTAATAACGTCTTTTGTAAAATTGGTAAATTTTCACTTAATTTAATTTGACCAATACACAACAATTTGAAAAACAATTCTGCACCAATTAACATATCTATTTTGTTTGGTATATTAAAAAATGGATCTGCTAATTGAATTGTGTGTGGTATCTTCCATTTCTTTGTATCTGTTAACTGTGTGGGCAATACCCCTGAGATTTTTTTCATTATAATACACTCTATGTTTATTTTAAATTCACCTGCTTGTGATGCAATTGTAATATTAGCTGACTGTGATACTTTTGTAATTGATTGATTAATTCCATTGATATTCATAGATATTTGTTGTCTCTTGATTTTTAATAAATTGCACATTGATTCTGTTATAATATTCACTTGTGATGCACTATCCAAAAGTACTCTTGCTGCATGAACTAGTCCATCGGAATCACAAATGTTGACTACTGCTGTAGATAGAAATACACTGCTTGAAGTATGTTTTTGGAAACACCACTTGTCATTACATGTTGTGTTGCATGACCACTCTCATTGTTGCTTTCTGACAACTCATTTATTGATGATTTGTTAAAACTATGATGTAATAAACTGTTGTGTCTTCTATTGCACTGTCTACAACCACTTGATTTGCACTGATGAATTTGATGACCTTTTTTAAGGCATTTAAAACAAAGTTTTAAAGACTTTACTCGATCACTTCTCTCTAGGGTTGATAATGCTAAAAATTTATTGCAATGGTAAATATAATGATTTTCTTCACATATTGGACATTTAATTGATTGTGCTGCTGCTGTAACAAATGTTGAACTTCCACGTATCGGTTTTGAATAATTTTTACTAGAAATGATAACATCAGGTTGCTGTGATGGTGATGATGACAATGACTCAAGTATTTGACATCTTTTTTTTAAGAATTGAATTAACTCAGCTAATTTAGGCATCTCTTTTGTTGATAATTGCATTTCCCATTCACGTAAACTATTTTTGTCAAGCCGGGAACATATCATGTGAATGATTAATGTGTCCCAATGTTGAATTGGCTCACCTAGATTTGCTAAAATATTTAATTGTTTTTGTATTTCATCAATTAGCCGATGTAATGCTTCAGATGACTCTTTTTGACTAATCGGGATCTCGAACAACGCTTGCACATGCTTTTTTATTAACAGCATCTTATTTTCAAACCGTTCATTAAGTAATCTCCACGCTACTTCATAATTGCTCTCAGTTATCATGACTGAATCAATTAGACGTAACGCATCACCTCTCAATGATGCTTTTAAATAGTGAAATTTCTCGATTTGTTGTAAGCTAGTGTTTGTATGTATAAGGCTGATGTATGTGTCATGAAATGTTAACCAATTATCACTTCTTCCAGTGAATTCTGGTAACTGTATTAATGGTAGTTTTATTGATGATTTTATTGACATTGCATCCATTTCCACTTTGATTTGTGATTCTGAAGTTTTTAATTGTAGCTTTAATAATTTTGATCTAGCGCTGTAATACCTGTCTTCGAATTCTTCACGTTCTTGTTCGTACGATTCCTCGTCAATTTCTGCACAGTCTAATGTATTTTGCACTGTATTATACTCGTTCCAGCATTGTTCCAGCTTTTCAATTCTTACCGTAATTTCATTTATATCAACATTTTCCACATTCAATTGTGATTCTGTAAATTTATGAATCCTTGTTATTTTTGCTAAAATACTGCTACACTTTTTTTTGAGGCTTTTCACTGTTTCCGCCATTTTGAGTTTATGTTGTATTTTTGTATGGAAATCCGGCTCGAAGGACCAAAATGAATTGTTATTATTTTAAGTTTTTATTTGTCACTTGATAAAAAAAACGAACAGTTTTTGTTGGAAGCTAAATTCAATATAATTTATTTTTTGTAATAATTATAAATGTCATACACCTTTTTTAAAAGCCTACTTTTGTTAATTAATAATTTTAGATTTTTTCTTATACAATTGGAACCTTAACACAAATATTGCTTGTAAAATTTACAAAAATTAAAATAATTTAAATAACAATGATCAGTTTTAAAAATTTTACAAATTGAAAAAAATTAAAAAAACAACAAAAAAAAAACAAGATAAAAAGGCTTAAAGTTTTATAGTAAAATAAATTTCTAATGGAGAGAAAAATAAAGGAAAAGACGGACAGGTACGTCTTTTCCCACAAATTATTCGAATAGCATATTTTTGTGGCACAAGTAATTGACTAATCTTAGTAAGATATGCTACTCCCGAACAAGTAATACCATACTGAAATTTTGAATGAAAAAGCGCATAATAAATTGAGCACATAATTTTTTCCGAACAGTATAGATGATAAAGCTGTCTAATGATATTACGGAGATATATCTTCAAAAATCAAGTGTGATCATTCCAATCCAATCTGGAGTCAACCCATAAGCCAAGATATTTGAACGATTTTACAAATTCAACTAAAAAGCAGTTTTTATCACATTGGATATTACCACCAAAATAGTTATTAGTGTATATTGGAAATTTGGCGCAATTGGGAGCATGATAATAAATATCAAAGTTATCACAAGAAGGATTTCGATATCAAAATTCATATGTTTAGTTTTGCAGCTTATTACTATTTTATGTTTATTAAACCAGTGCCTAATTAAAACCAGATCACAGTTCATGCATGCAGCTATCTAAAAATTGTTCTTACAAGTCTATGTAAACGCAATGTCAATTGCAAATGCGGTTACCGTCCCTCTAAGATGTTGCAAAAAAAAAACGAGTTAATAAAAATTAATAACAATATAGGTCCAATTACAGAACCCTGAGGAACACCACAGGATAGATTAAGTAAGGCACCAAAATATAGGACGCAATAATTTGAGACAAAAACTTTCCTTTAATTTTGTATCCAAATGAAGAGATGTTGAGTGACTCAAAATGGATATACTTTATTTAAAAGTGTGAATATTATAAAACAAAATGGAAATTTTTTTAACCCGTATGCTAATAATTTTTTTTAACCATATGTTAGAAATAAAAATAGAATTCAATTCTGGAAAGTCAGAATCGGTTTATTAACAAAAAACAAAATCCAATAATTAAGAATTTGTTTAAAACCAAAAAAGTAATGAATTATAAATTTTAGTTTTTTTATTATTTTAGATATCTATTAAATTTCTCACTTGCAAACATTGACCCTTCAATATTTGAAACGTTACAAATATTATAATGTCACATTGACCCTTCAAATATAATGTCACGTTGAGTTTTTTTTTTGTTGTTTGTTGAAATACAAAATCTAATAATTGACGAAAGAAAAAACTAGAACCAAATTTCTTTCACAATTTCCTTTTTCAAGTGCAATGATTTGAACTTGAAAAATGTCAAAAAGTCGAAACGAATCAAGCAAATCAAAAACTAAAATATTCAAAAAAGAAGATAAATCATTAAAAAATTTAGATTGTTAAATTAAATTAAAATATCTTTTTTCCTTTTCTTCTTTTCATTATAATTATGTTAATATTTCAATTTTAATTTTGTTTAGTTTATTGAGAAATTGTTTATCAATTTTTTTTTAACATTTATCAAGTGTTTAGTTTTTTTTATGAAATTTTGTTAAGTAATGATTTTTTTTTTTTAAGTTATGAAAAATTGTAAAACGAAGAAAAAGAAAAATTAGTTTTTAGTAAACGTTAAAATAAATCGGTATTAAAAAATAAAGAAATGTAAAAGAAATTTAAATAGTTTTGTTTTATTTAAAAAAATGTAAAAAACTTAAAACTAAAATTGGCGCAGTCGGTAGGATTGCCAATTAACGTTGCGCTATTAAAATAAGTTATCGAAGAAAAAGAAAAAAGTGTATTCTTTTTATCGGTAAAAGAATAAAAATTAATAAAGTGATATTAGTGCGAAAAAACAAACATATTTTGCAATTAATCTAATTTTCCAAAGTTACGTTAAAATTTCGTGGTGATAGTAAAAAAAAAAAAACAATTTTTTATTAATGAAAAAAGAGCCATACAAAGTGTCTTTCTCTTTAAAAAACTTACTAAAACTCAACAAAAAATCAAATAGTGAAGAAAATTTAAGCGTTAAAAAGCATGAAGTTGTTATTTCATACACAGATAATATGTATCTGAGAATAAGAGATGTAAAAATCTTGAAAGAGGCTTATCACGAATTATTAAAAACATTGTAGGAATGGTTATTCCTACTATTTGATAATAGTAGGAATAACCATTTCACCCGTAGAACTAATAGTACTAATAATAGCAATAATTATAACAACACTTTGAATAGAAATTATACTAACAATACCAATAGTAGCAGAAATAATAATAATAGCTTCAATTCTAATCGTTTCAATTCAAACAATTCAAATAATATTAATTTTAGAAATAATAATAATAGCTCCAATTTCAATCGTTTCAATTCAAATAATTTCAACAATGTTAATATAGAAATAATAATATATAATAACTTTAATTTTAATCGGTCTAATTCCAATAATTCTAATCAATTCCAATCAAACAACCCTGAAAATTCTAACAATAACAACCAACCTGCAGAACAACGATTGGATATCAACGATTTCAAACAAAATGGTTTATCAGAACAAAATCCACAGGAACAAAATTCTCAGGAACAAAATTTTCAATCAGAGCCTTGGAAAACCCTCTACCAATAGTTAAGTTTTCACTATTCATAAAAAAAAATTTATTGTGTAATTGATACCGGTGCTACAACTTCGGTCATTAATGACAGTTTATTCCCCGAAATTAGAAGAATAAAATTAAAACAACAATAAACATTTCAACTTTATTTGGCAATAATAAAATATTTCATCAATTAATTACTGACGTTCCAATTGTGTCTAATCACGAATCCACCATCAAATCCATCAAATCCGACTCTCACCTCCTCGAAGGTAGACAACATAGTTATCTGCCGGGTACCACCTGGTAACTTGTATTAACAATAATAAAATATTTCATCAATTAATTACTGACGTTCCAATTGAGTTTAATCACGAAGCTCAAATAGCTTGGAAAGTCTTGAAACTTTATAACCAAAAATTTGATGCTATCATAGGGCAAAACATTTTAAGAGCAGTTGGTGCAAAAATTGATTTAGGGAGAGAAGCAATCGAAATTATGGGGTACCAAATTTTAAAAAGTCAGGTCCTTATAACACTATCGACGAGTTATATTCGTTAAATTTAAGTAACAATCCAAATTTGAAGACCAAACTTTAACAGATATAAATTGCATTAAAATCAACTCATCACAAAACATTGTCTTCCGATATATTCCAAAATATATCGATTTCCAAAGATTCATGAATTAGAAGTAGAGAAACAAATGTCTTAAATGTTATCTCAAGGTATAATTAAACATAGCAGTTCCCCATATAATTCGCCTATTTCGGTTGTTCCCAAAAAATTTCATCAATCGGGAGAACAAAAATGGAGAATGGTAGTAGATTATAGGAAACTTAATGAGATAACAATAGAGGATAAGTTTCCAATCCCAAATATTGAGTCACTCTTCGATACACTAGGCAAAGCTCAATATTTCTTTACTATCGATTTCGCTAAAGGATTTCATCAAATCCTTGTAGATGAGAAGGATCAACAAAAAATTGCCTTTTCGACCCCTCAAGGTCATTATGAGTTTGTCAGAATGCCATTTGGTTTGAAAAATGTTGCTGCAACATTTCAAAGTATGATTACCCATGTTCTAAGAGAATTTATAAATATTAACTGTGTTGTATATCTTGATGATTTACCAATTTTCAGTACTTCATTGCAAGAACATGCAAATGCAACTAAAAGAATTTTGATAAAGTTAGAGCCTTCAATTTAAAAATCCAGGTAGATAAATGTCTATTCTTTTCTAAAGAATCTGAGTATCTAGGTCACTTACTTACAGATAAAGAAAACCCAACCCAAAAAAAACTTGAAACTATTAGAAAACTCAAACTTTCAGATACTCGTAAATCTATTGAAAACTTTTTTACAGGGTATTATCGCAAATTTATTAAAGATTACGGGAAAATCGCTAGTCCTCTTACTTATTGTCTAAAAAAAGATAATTAAATCGACACTAATAACCAAAAATATATTTAAGCATTTCAAAAGCTGAAAGCCACAATTACTAGTGATCCTATTATTGTTGAGTTATTGGAGTTGTTTTAGCGCAAAATCGACATCCACGATCACGAGAGTCGTTATAGCACAATTGAAAAATAACTTTTAGCTATAGTACAGTCAACAAAATACTTTGGACCATATCTTTTTGGTGTTAAAATTACAATTAGAACTGATCATTGACCTTTAGTACGGTTGAATTCACTAAAAGAACCTAATTCGAAACTCCAAAGATTGAGAATTAAAGTGAATGAGTTTAATTTTGAAATAGAGTATGTTAAAGGCAGGGATAACAAATTGGCTGACTTTTTAAGTAGGATTAATGTAGAGAAAAATGAAATAAATATATTTGAATCAGATGAAAGCTCATCATCTCAGAAGCTGTTATTAACAGCATCTTATTTTCAAAACGTTCATTAAGTAATCTCCACGCTACTTCATAATTGCTCTCAGTTATCATGACTGAATCAATTAGACGTAACGCATCACCTCTCAATGATGCTTTTAAATAGTGAAATTTCTCGATTTGTTGTAAGCTAGTGTTTGTATGTATAAGGCTGATGTATGTGTCATGAAATGTTAACCAATTATCACTTCTTCCAGTGAATTCTGGTAACTGTATTAATGGTAGTTTTATTGATGATTTTATTGACATTGCATCCATTTCCACTTTGATTTGTGATTCTGAAGTTTTTAATTGTAGCTTTAATAATTTTGATCTAGTGCTGTAATACCTGTCTTCGAATTCTTCACGTTCTTGTTCGTACGATTCCTCGTCATTTTCTGCACAGTCTAATGTATTTTGCACTGTATTATACTCGTTCCAGCATTGTTCCAGCTTTTCAATTCTCACCGTAATTTCATTTATATCAACATTTTCCACATTCAATTGTGATTCTGTAAATTTACGAATCCTTGTTATTTTTGCTAAAATACTGCTACACTTTTTTTTTAGGCTTTTCACTGTTTCCGCCATTTTGAGTTTATGTTGTATTTTTGTATGGAAATCCGGCTCGAAGGACCAAAATGAATTGTTATTATTTTAAGTTTTTATTTGTCACTTGATAAAAAAAACGAACAGTTTTTGTTGGAAGCTAAATTCAATATATTTTATTTTTTGTAATAATTATAAATGTCATACACCTTTTTTAAAAGCCTACTTTTGTTAATTAATAATTTTAGATTTTTTCTTATACAATTGGAACCTTAACACAAATATTGCTTGTAAAATTTACAAAAATTAAAATAATTTAAATAACAATGATCAGTTTTAAAAATTTTACAAATTGAACAAAATTAAAAAAACAACAAAAAAAAAACAAGATAAAAAGGCTTAAAGTTTTATAGTAAAATAAATTTCTAATGGAGAGTATTTTTAATTTAAAAAATAAAGGAAAAGACGGACAGGTACGTCTTTTCCCACAAATTATTCGAATAGCATATTTTTATGACACAAGTAATTGACTAATCTTAGTAAGATATGCTACTTCCGAACAAGTAATACCATACTGAAATTTTGAATGAAAAAGCGCATAATAAATTGAGCACATACTTTTTTCCGAACAGTATAGACTTAGATGATAAAGCTGTCTAATGATATTACGGAGATATATCTTCAAAAATCAAGTGTGATCATTCCAATCCAATCTGGAGTCAACCCATAAGCCAAGATATTTGAACGATTTTACAAATTCAACTAAAAAGCAGTTTTTATCACATTGGATATTACCACCAAAATAGTTATTAGTGTATATTGGAAATTTGGCGCAATTGGGAGCATGATAATAAATATCAAAGTTATCACAAGAAGGATTATAGATATCAAAATTCATATGTTTAGTTTTGCAGCTTATTACTATTTTATGTTTATTAAACCAGTGCCTAATTAAAACCAGATCACAGTTCATGCATGCAGCTATCTAAAAATTGTTCTTACAAGTCTATGTAAACGCAATGTCATCTGCAAATGCGGTTACCGTCCCTCTAAGATGTTGCAAAAAAAAAAACGAGTTAATAAAAATTAATAACAATATAGGTCCAAGTACAAAACCCTGAGGAACACCACAGGATAGATTAAGTAAGGCACCAAAATATAGGACGCAATAATTTGAGACAAAAAATTTCCTTTAATTTTGTATCCAAATGAAGAGATGTTGAATGACTCAAAATGGATATACTTTATTTAAAAGTGTGAATATTATAAAACAAAATGGAAATTTTTTTAACCCGTATGCTAATAATTTTTTTTTAACCATATGTTAGAAATAAAAATAGAATTCAATTCTGGAAAGTCAGAATCGGTTTATTAACAAAAAACAAAATCCAATAATTAAGAATTTGTTTAAAACCAAAAAAGTAATGAATTATAAATTTTAGTTTTTTTATTATTTTAGATATCTATTAAATTTCTCACGTGAAAACATTGACCCTTCAATATTTGAAACGTTACAAATATTATAATGTCACATTGACCCTTCAAATATAATGTCACGTTGAGTTTTTTTTTTTGTTGTTTGTTGAAATACAAAATTTAATAATTGACGAAAGAAAAAACTAGAACCAAATTTCTTTCACAATTTCCTTTTTCAAGTGCAATGATTTGAACTTGAAGAATGTCAAAAAGTCGAAACGAATCAATCAAATCAAAAAATAAAATATTCAAAAAAGAAGATAAATCATTAAAAAATTTTAGATTGTTAAATTAAATTAAAATATCTTTTTTCCTTTTCTTCTTTTCATTATAATTATGTTAATATTTCAATTTTAATTTTGTTTAGTTTATTGAGAAATTGTTTATCAATTTTTTTTTAACATTTATCAAGTGTTTAGTTTTTTTTATGAAATTTTGTTAAGTAATGATTTTTTTTTTTTAAGTTATGAAAAATTGTAAAACGAAGAAAAAGAAAAATTAGTTTTTAGTAAACGTTAAAATAAATCGGTATTAAAAAATAAAGAAATGTAAAAGAAATTTAAATAGTTTTGTTTTATTTAAAAAAATGTAAAAAGCTTAAAACTAAAATTGGCGCAGTCGGTAGGATTGCCAATTAACGTTGCGCTATTAAAATAAGTTATCGAAGAAAAAGAAAAAAGTGTATTCTTTTTATCGGTAAAAGAATAAAAATTAATAAAGTGATATTAGTGCGAAAAAACAAACATATTTTGCAATTAATCTAATTTTCCAAAGTTACGTTAAAATTTCGTGGTGATAGTAAAAAAAAAAAAACAATTTTTTATTAATGAAAAAAGAGCCATACAAAGTGTCTTTCTCTTTAAAAAACTTACTAAAACTCAACAAAAAATCAAATAGTGAAGAAAATTTAAGCGTTAAAAAGCATGAAGTTGTTATTTCATACACAGATAATATGTATCTGAGAATAAGAGATGTAAAAATCTTGAAAGAGGCTCATCATGAATTATTAAAAACATTGTAGGAATGGTTATTCCTACTATTTAATAATAGTAGGAATAACCATTTCACCCGTAGAACTAATAGTACTAATAATAGCAATAATTATAACAACACTTTGAATAGAAATTATACTAACAATACCAATAGTAGCAGAAATAATAATAATAGCTTCAATTCTAATCGTTTCAATTCAAACAATTCAAATAATATTAATTTTAGAAATAATAATAATAGCTCCAATTTCAATCGTTTCAATTCAAATAATTTCAACAATGTTAATATAGAAATAATAATATATAATAACTTTAATTTTAATCGGTCTAATTCCAATAATTCTAATCAATTCCAATCAAACAACCCTGAAAATTCTAACAATAACAACCAACCTGCAGAACAACGATTGGATATCAACGATTTCAAACAAAATGGTTTATCAGAACAAAATCCACAGGAACAAAATTCTCAGGAACAAAATTTTCAATCAGAGCCTTGGAAAACCCTCTACCAATAGTTAAGTTTTCACTATTCATAAAAAAAAATTTATTGTGTAATTGATACCAGTGCTACAACTTCGGTCATTAATGACAGTTTATTCCCCGAAATTAGAAGAATAAAATTAAAACAACAATAAACATTTCAACTTTATTTGGCAATAATAAAATATTTCATCAATTAATTACTGACGTTCCAATTGTGTCTAATCACGAATCCACCATCAAATCCATCAAATCCGACTCTCACCTCCTCGAAGGTAGGCAACATAGTTATCTGCCGGGTACCACCTGGTAACTTGTATTAACAATAATAAAATATTTCATCAATTAATTACTGACGTTCCAATTGAGTTTAATCACGAAGCTCAAATAGCTTGGAAAGTCTTGAAACTTTATAACCAAAAATTTGATGCTATCATAGGGCAAAACATTTTAAGAGCAGTTGGTGCAAAAATTGATTTAGGGAGAGAAGCAATCGAAATTATGGGGTACCAAATTTTAAAAAGTCAGGTCCTTATAACACTATCGACGAGTTATATTCGTTAAATTTAAGTAACAATCCAAATTTGAAGACCAAACTTTAACAGATATAAATTGCATTAAAATCAACTCATCACAAAACATTGTCTTCCGATATATTCCAAAATATATCGATTTCCAAAGATTCATGAATTAGAAGTAGAGAAACAAATGTCTTAAATGTTATCTCAAGGTATAATTAAACATAGCAGTTCCCCATATAATTCGCCTATTTCGGTTGTTCCCAAAAAATTTCATCAATCGGGAGAACAAAAATGGAGAATGGTAGTAGATTATAGGAAACTTAATGAGATAACAATAGAGGATAAGTTTCCAATCCCAAATATTGAGTCACTCTTCGATACACTAGGCAAAGCTCAATATTTCTTTACTATCGATTTCGCTAAAGGATTTCATCAAATCCTTGTAGATGAGAAGGATCAACAAAAAATTGCCTTTTCGACCCCTCAAGGTGATTATGAGTTTGTCAGAATGCCATTTGGTTTGAAAAATGTTGCTGCAACATTTCAAAGTATGATTACCCATGTTCTAAGAGAATTTATAAATATTAACTGTGTTGTATATCTTGATGATTTACTAATTTTCAGTACTTCATTGCAAGAACATGCAAATGCAACTAAAAGAATTTTGATAAAGTTAGAGCCTTCAATTTAAAAATCCAGGTAGATAAATGTCTATTCTTTTCTAAAGAATCTGAGTATCTAGGTCACTTACTTACAGATAAAGAAAACCCAACCCAAAAAAAACTTGAAACTATTAGAAAACTCAAACTTTCAGATACTCGTAAATCTATTGAAAACTTTTTTACAGGGTATTATCGCAAATTTATTAAAGATTACGGGAAAATCGCTAGTCCTCTTACTTATTGTCTAAAAAAAGATAATTAAATCGACACTAATAACCAAAAATATATTTAAACATTTCAAAAGCTGAAAGCCACAATTACTAGTGATCCTATTATTGTTGAGTTATTGGAGTTGTTTTAGCGCAAAAGCGACATCCACGATCACGAGAGTCGTTATAGCACAATTGAAAAATAACTTTTAGCTATAGTATAGTCAACAAAATACTTTGGACCATATCTTTTTGGTGTTAAAATTACAATTAGAACTGATCATTGACCTTTAGTACGGTTGAATTCACTAAAAGAACCTAATTCGAAACTCCAAAGATTGAGAATTAAAGTGAATGAGTTTAATTTTGAAATAGAGTATGTTAAAGGCAGGGATAACAAAGTGGCTGACTTTTTAAGTAGGATTAATGTAGAGAAAAATTAAATAAATACCTTTGAATCAGATGAAAGCTCAATTATTGCAAGTGATTTAGTTACAATTCATAGTGGCATCGAAAATTTGGATCACCACATTCCGATTGTAGAAAACACAGTAAATAAATATTTAAATCAGATTCATCTTGTGGCAAATAAACCAGGTGATCTAATTACAAAGTATAACAAATACAAAAAAAAAAATTATATTTGTGAAAAAGATTTGGAAAATGAAAATTATTTAAATGATCTATTGAGAAGATTAATAAGGAGATGTATTACTGCCATATATTCTGAACTGAATGACAGTAAATTTTCGATACTACAAAACAAATCAATTGAATTATTTAGTAACGATAGAAAAATAAAATTTATTAAATGTACCAAATTAACCACAGAAATAGAGAACGAAGAAGATTTAATCTAAATAATAAAAGAGGTCCATGAAAAAACTAATCATAGGGGTATATTAGACAATTTCAACGAAATGAAAGATTTGTACTTTTATCCTAAATTAAAAGACCTTATATATAAGTATATCAATAATTGTGTAGTTTGTAGCTTAGCCAAATATGATAGAAGACCAAATAAATATAACTTTAATGTTTCGGAAACTCCATCCAAGCCAAATGAAATAGTTCATGGTGATACTTACTATTTGAGTAAGCAAGTATTTTTAACAACTATTGATAAATTCACCAAATATTTATCAATAATTAAACTAGACGATAGAAATAGTGTTACTATAGTTCAGGCTTTAAGATTTAGAATATCTCTGTTAGATAAACCAAAAAAATTAGTTTTCGACAACGAATTTCAAATTTCAGTTCAAGTTCAAAAGTAGTAAAAGGGTGGTAAAGGCTCTAGATGGAATATATGCTAACTTATGTTTCTCATAAAAACTAGGAAATGCCATCTGGTAAAACATCTACAGCTCTGCCATCAAATTCGACTCTCACCTCCTCGAAGGTAGGCAGCATAGTTATCTGCCGGGTACCACCTGGTAAATTGTAAGGCTAACGAGAGCGGGTGAATGCGAACACTTGGCGCAAAATCTAAGTAAATCGATTTGGTTAGCACGTGCGCGAACGCGATTTATGGTAATTGAAATTGTGAGCACCGGCACAAACACAAAAAAAAAATCCAGAAGCGTTTGACCTAAAATAGGCGGCTCCCTGGCCTGCGGCTGATCCCAGAGGGGCGGCAGTGAAAAATACCTGGCAAGGTAAAAAATGCAACATAAAACAAATAATAATGTATAATCTAAATAACAAAATAAACTCGGTAGGGATATCTACCAAAGTGTCGGCAGAGACCACGGCTGCCGGCGAGGGCTTGGCTGAATGTACTAGACTTTCAGATGAGTCGCCAGTGGGGAACAACAATTAAGACAAGCTGATTAACCCTTTTAAAAAGAGTGCGAGGGTTCCAAGGTCGCCATAGAGGATGACCGAGTCAATAATTGTAAAACCGAATCAAAATAATAAAGAACCAAATGAAAGCCATATACTCCAAAAGAAGCTAAGCGAAATAGAGACGTTGTGTATGACACTAAAAAAAGAAATTTCGGCATTAAGAGCAGAAAACGAATATTTGAAAAAAAGAGAAAAACGTAAAGCACCAAATGAAATCATCGAGCAAAAAGAATATTTCACGGATGAAGATGAATTGAGCATAGAAACTGACTGGCTGCTCAAAAAAAACAAAAGATCAAATAAAAAAAGAAAAGCTACTTCTTCACCTGAAGTTGAATCCTCACCATCTGGTTTAACAAAAACCTGTGAGGAAAAAAACTCCACAACAACTGAATTTGTGAGTAAAAGGAAAACCAAAATTCCACCTGTAATCATAAGTAACATAAATGAATACAAAGATTAAATAAAATGTTGCAAGCTAAAAATATGAAATATGAAATAAAGATGCTAAAAATTAAGCAGCTGAAAGTAAATGTGGAGACGGAAATTGATTATAGAAACCTAACTAAAGATCTCAATGATACCAAATACGAATGGCATACTTATGAAAGCAAAATAAATAGACCAATAATAGTCATGGCACGCGGCTTGCACCAATCGTGCATGCCAGAATATATAATAAGTGAGCTTCATAATAGGCAATTCAATATCATCAATGCAGTAAATATGATAAAGAAAGTAAAGGAAAATGATAAACAGGTAACTATTAAACTTCCAATTTTCATGCTTACCTTTGATAGTAAGGAAGACATGAAAAAAAATTACGAAATCCATCATATTCAAAACATGATAGTTTATATTGAACCTTTGAGAAAAAGCAAAGATATTCCTCAGTGCAAAAGATGTCAGCGTCATAATCATACGCTGAAATTTTGTAATAGGGAGTCTATATGTGTGAAATGTGCTGGTAAACATTTAACAGCAGAATGCGATAAGCTGAAAACTTCACAGCCAAAATACTCCAACTGCCAAGAGTCTCATCCAGCAAATTACAGAGGATGTTTTATTGTCAAAGAACTTCAGAAAAGGAGAAACTCTGTTTACCCAAAAGTAGTTCAAAGGCAACAACCAAGAAAATTCATATCAAAGAAAGTAATAAAAGGAGTAACTTATTTACCATAGCAATAGGCCAAACCGATGAGGATGTTTACCAAAGCAATAAAAATCGAAATTTCACTGCTCATGAAACACGTCGAATCGCTTATTCATCAAATGCAAATAATCAAACACCGAGAAGAACTTGTTCATCAAATAATTAAATGCTGTTATACTGCTATCAAAAGGAGGTAGTGCGGTCATAGTAAATGAAAATCTATCAAAAGGAGGTAGTGCGGTCATAGTAAATGATATTATTACTCATCATGAACATTGTAACATACAAAGTACAGAAATGCAACTCACAGCCGTACAAATAAGGTGCACAAAACAAAATATTAATGTAGGAGCAGTGTACTGCCCGCCCAATCATGCTATTAAAAAACATATGTTCAAGAGAATTTTAATGAAATTAGGTCAAAGATTTATTCTTGGAAGTGACTACAATGCCAAACATCTAGAATGGGGCTCCAGGATGACCCTTACTCGAGGTAAAGAACTGAGAGAGGCGCTGAGAGAAACAGGCTGTTTATTTCTTTCAACAGGAAAACCAACATATTGGCCTGCAGATATAAACAAAACTCCTGATCTGTTAGACTTTTTTATAATGAAAAAAGTATCAACTAATTTCACAGCTATAGAAGATAATTATGACATCAATTCCGACCATTCTGTTGTCATCCTAAAATTAAATACAACAATAGTGAAAAAATCTAGTAAATCATTTTTAACCAACTCATCTACAGATTGGTTAAGCTTCAAAAAGATTCTGCTAGAAAAAATTAATTTAAGAGGAACATTAGACAATGAGGAACAACTAGAAACTGCTACTGAAAACAAACCAACGCACCCATCCAGCAAAACGGATCTTAATAATAAAAGTCAGGAGCTAAAGAGAGAAATTAAGAAATTGAATGATAGATCTCTGAATTACCTAGAAAATTTAACAGCTACCAAAAAACAAATTATTCTTTATGGAAAGCTACGAGTAAACTGAGGAAGTCTATTGTGCATTCTGCACCACTGAGGAAAAATTATGGCAAGCAGCGATAAAGAAAATCTGACACTTTTGCAGATCATCTCGCTGAAATTTTTAAGCCCAATAAAATGAACACTGTTATTGATCTAAATTAAATAAATAACCATGAAGACATAAATATTCCTTTAATAAGTCGAAAAGATGTAATCAAAGAAATCAAAAACCTAAAATTAAATAAAGTCCCAGGATTTGATTTAATAACTTCAAATGTGCTGAAAAATATACCCAAAAAAGCTCTCACACTGTTCGTATATATAATGAATGCCTGTATTAAACTTAAACACGTACCGAGTATATGGAAAGTTGCTGAAATAATAATGATCCAAAAACCAGGAAAGCCTGGTAAAGACACCAAATGATACAAGCTGATATCTTTTTTCCCTACAATATCCAAGTTGAAAAATTACTATTGAGAAGGATTCAACCCCTCATAGAAAACAGGAATATAATACCTAATCACCAATTTGGGTTTAGGCAAAAACACTCAACAATAGATCAAGTACATCGAATAACAGACATTATAGAAAAAGCACTGGAAAATAAACAAATTTGTTTTTCAGTATTTCTAGATGTAGCCCAAGCTTTTGATAAAGTTTGGCATGAAGGACTCATCAAAAAGCTCAGTTGCTTGCTCCCTAAAAATTATGTTGAATTATTTTCATCGTATCTCTCAAATAAAGTTTTTCGAGCTAAAAATGAGAATGAATACTTCTCTCTAAGAGATATAAAAGCCTCCAGCTTTCATACTCCGCATGGTAGTATACTGGGTCCAATTTTATACACCTTGTTTAATTTGTTTTACACCTGTGAGATATCCGAAGTAGAAAATACAAAAATAGCAATCTTTGCGGATGACACAGCGTTGATGACAGTTGGTTCTACTATAGAAAAAGCTACAAACTGCAAAAAGCTAATGGCAAAATTTCCAACTGGCGCAAAAAATGGAAAATTAAATTAAATGAAGCCAAATCTAGTCATGTAAACTTCACCTGTAAAAACATAGTAACTCCTCTCTCAGTTAAAATTAATGATGTCGTGATTCCATACGAGCCAAATATCTTGGCATGACCTTGGATGCAAAACTCAAATCGAAAGAGCATGTGAAAATAAAAAACCAGAACTCGAGTTCAAATATAGAGAAATATACTGACTGATTGGGCGGAATTCTACGGTCTCGACCTATAACACAGTTTTGATGTATAATCAAATATTGAAGCCAGTCTGGGCATACGGTATTCAAATATGGGGATGTGCTAAACAAATCCATATTCAAACTATCAAAACGTTCCAAAATAAGGTACTGCGCAACATAGTCGATGATTCATGGTATGTTTGCAATGCCGATATTCATCGAGATCTGAAGATCTCATCTATAAAAGACGAAATAATGAAATGCGCTGCACGGCATAAAACTTGTCTGATCCAACATGTCAATACCGAAACTTCTCGCTTAATTGACAATCAAAACTTTGTTAAGCGACAAAAACGAACAAGACCGCTTGAGTTAGGTTAAAGCCTTTTATCTATTAAAACCTTATTGGATTTTGGTAGATCAAAGGCATCTTAGTTTCTTTGAGTTAAATGTAAATTAAGGGTTAGTCTATAAGACTAGTTTTAATGTTGCAATAATGATAAGAGTTTTTAGTGGGAGAAAGTCCCACAGTCCTTCAAACTGCCTTCTCCGGTAATAGGTAGTCCCTGAAGCCTCTTTCGATGATTTACTACTATCTGAAAAAAAAAGTTCATTTGTTTCAAGTGTATTTTACTTCTCTAATCACAACAGTCCCGTAGGCAAACAAGTTGAACTTTTTTCCAATTTTTTCAACCTTTCTCAACTTGTCAAAAGCCCTACGAGGATACCAGACCGACGCGACCAGAACGGACACCTCCTGGATTTATTCCTAACTACCCATCCAGAGAAATATTCAATCTCTGTTAACTCTCCGCTAGGTGGTTCCGAGCACTGTCTTGTAAGCACAAGCTTCGAAGTAGGCACAACAACCAGTTCTTCTAATTCTCCCAAAAGACTAGTTTGGCATTACCACCAAGCTGACTGGGAAGGCTTCAACAACTTTTTAAATGCATCGAACTGGTCGTTGTGTTTCCAATATAAAAATGTCGACTTTGCTGCAGAGGTGATTACCAAGAGGATTCTATTAGGAATGAAAACTTTCATTCCAAATAGCCTTAGAAGTATAAAACGAAATCCCTCAGGTTGGTTCAACGACCTCTGCAGCAAAGCTCTGAAATCCAAAGAAGAAGCTTACAAAAAATACAAGAACAATAAAACAGTCAATACGTATGAGAGTTATAAAGTGGTTAGGAATAAATGTAAAAAAATTATCAATCAGCAAAAATTCCTGCATAACCAAAGATTGAGACGAGAAATCTTTGATCTCCCCAACAACAGCAGGTCTTTCTGGACATTTGCTAAAAATGTTGGGCAAAATTTTTGCAAGTCTTCGTTTCCACCTATGATTGATAATAGTACAATTATATCAGATTCTGTTGGAAAGGCTAATCTCTTCGCAAAATTATTTGCAGCCAATTCCACACTCCCTCCTACAGCCCAAAATCCTTCATCAATCCCTGTTCTAAATTATTCCTTCGGAAGGATCTACTTTAGAACAAGAGCTGTAGCAAAAGTCTTGAAGAATCTCGATATAAAAAAATCTACCGGTCCTGATGGTATACCTGCAATTGTGCTGCGACACATTGCCTTCGCTATTTCTAAACCTCTGCGCAACTTATTCCATTTGTCCTTTTCTTCAGGAACTTACCCGTCCTATTGGAAAGTTGCCCAAGTTTATCCTATTCCTAAAAAAGGTGACAAAAGCAATCCTTCAAACTATAGGCCCATAGCTATTACTTCCATTATTTCAAAAACGATGGAAATCTTAATTAATCATAAGCTGAAGAAATATCTTGACAGTAGAGGTATAATTCATGATAGCCAATACGGCTTTCGAGCCCAACGTTCCACCGGTGATCTCATGACATGCCTCTGCGAGAAGCTCAACACCAGCCTGCATCAATCTGGTGAAGCTACTGTTGTAGCTCTGGATATATCTAAGGCTTTTGATCGAGTTTGGCATTCTGCTCTTATAGCAAAATGCAACGCTATAGGCCTTGGTTCAACCTTTTCTAAATGGATTGAAAGTTTTCTTTTAAATCGATCTATCATAGTTTCAGTTTTTTATTATAATTTTTTTTACTTTTACTTTTTATTAATAATATTCTTTCTAATATAAAATTATTGAGCTTAAAATATAATTACAATTGAATATTTTACCACTCTAAAATAAATTTAATTTTCTTTAACCGTGATATAAACAAAACATTAGTTTTGGTATAAAACATCACAGAAAAATCCATATTTAAAAATAAAAGTAAATTACTTACAGCTAAAGAGTACATATATACATATATAGACATACAAATATTTTATATAAAAAAAAAAAAAAAACATGGAGAAGAAAAAAAAAAAAAATAAATAAATTCACTCCTTAATTAATCTATCCATTTCTGTAGGATTATTTTTTAATAAGTATTTTAATTTTTTTACAAAAAGATCTAAATTTAAACTCTCCTTTAACTCCAGTGGTAATTTATTATATATCCTTATAGCTGATGAAAGGCAACTGTTGCGTGATAACTCTGTTCTTGATTTTGCATAGTTGAGATTATTTAACTTTCGTGTATTGTAATTGTGTACATTACTCCTTTTAGTAATTTGAATATTTTTTTTGTAGATTCCTTTTTCCAGTTTGTAAATTAGTTTAGCTTTTTCCAAAACAATAATTTCTGATAGCTTCAGGTAACCCGTTCTCTTAAAAATTTCATTTGTAGGAGTAAGCCAATTAAATTTATGCAAGCCTTTTATAGCCTTGTTAATTATGATACCAATTTTATCTTTTAGCCAAGAGGAACAACTAGACCAATTACATATATCTAATATGTGAAATAATATGAGAATAATATATACTATCAGCGGATTGTCTACTGAGAATGATTCCACTTCTTTTGATAGCACCTAATAAAGGCACAATTTTTTTTTCCAGTTTATTGATATGATCATCCCATTTTAACTTTTCATCAATTACAACACCAAGATACTTATATGTAGCAACTCTTTCAATTTCGGTATTGTTTACTAACAGTTTTGGATTTACATCGGCTTTATTTCTTATTTTATACACTATATATTTGGTTTTTTCAGCATTTATAGTTAATTTATTACCTTTGAGCCAATTGTTGTATTTTCTCAAATCTGTATTTATAACTCTTTCTAATTCATCGCAATTTTTGGCACTGTATATAAGTAGAGTATCATCAGCAAAGATCTTATATTCAGCTACTAAATTCGCAAATTGTATATTATGAATATACAGCAAATATAATGTAGGACCTAACACAGATCCTTGAGGAACACCAATATTTATTGAAACTTGATTACTTAGTACTCCATTTATTCTTGTAAGAGTTTTCCTATTTTTAAGATAAGAGTTGAGTAAATCCTGAGCTGGTCCCCGTATACCAATTTCATATAATCTATCAAGTAATACGCTGTGATCCACAGTATCGAAAGCCTTTTTTAAATCAATAAATACAGAGCATACATAGTTTCCTTCATCCAATTTACTTATAATTGAGTTAGTAGATTCCACAACTGCTGAATCAGTTCCAATTCTTTTTTGAAATCCAAATTGATTCACATCAAAACCAACTACCTCTTGTATAAAATCTTGAATTCTGACATTGAATTCAAACACTTTTCCTACGCAGCTTGTAAGCGTAATTGGTCTGTAATTCGATACATCCAGCGTTGACCCGGATTTAAATATAGGTACCACAATACTTGATTTTAAACACTCAGGATAAATACCAGTAGAAAAACATCTATTTACCAAGCAGGCAATTGCAGGTGATATTATTGCTGCAACATGCATTAGATCTACAGCTGTTATATTATCAACCCCTGGTGTACTATTTTTTAACCGCATGATGATTTCATATACTTCTTTTTCATCCGCCGGTTGAAGAAAAATAGTTCGACTAGTCAATCCATTTTTTACTGTATACTTGCCAGCATCCTTAATTTTGTCTGCTAATTTGTTTCCAATTTCACTGAAGTACATATTGAAGCAGTTTGCAATTTCAAGACTATCACATATTCTAATGCCATTACTATTTATTTCCTTTATGACCTTATTAGAGTCGTTTGTCTTTTTTAGGATACAATTATTAAGTACTTTCCAAATTTTTCTTTGGTCAGACCCAGCCAATTGTATTTTATTATTGAAATAATTTTGTTTTGCTTTGGATACTTCATAAGTTACCTTATTTTTTGCACTTTTGTACCTTGCTAGAATTATAAGGCTTTGAGGATTTTTTTTTAGCTTTTTGAACAATCTATTCCTCTTTTTTATAATGTTAAGCAAATCATTGGTCATCCATAAGTTGTCATTTCGAACTCTCATTTGCTTTTTTATTGTAGAGTTTACCTTAGCTCTTTGCAATATATCAATAAGATCATCAACACTATTACTGTTATTTGTCATAAGTAGGTTTCTAACATTATCTTTAAATTTTTGATAATTTATGATCGAAATTTCCTTATTGAAGATAGGTTCCACCTTTTTAACAACTTTATTTATTTTGACGAATACAGCTTTATGATCTAAGTTTACAATATCGTATAATTTTGTATCAAATTCATATTTTTCGAGGTCTGACAGAATGTGATCAATGATCGTAGAGGAATTTTCAGTTACTCTTGTTGCATATTCCATACTTAATTTGTTCATAATATTAATTCCATTAGATTCTAGCATTGATTTATATGATCTTGTGAGCTCTGCGTCAATTAATAAGTCAATATTATAGTCCCCCATCATAATAATGTTTTTATATTTATTAAATATTAGGTCTAAATGTGCTATAAATTCGCTATTATTTTCACTTGGTTTTTTATAGCATACACCGACTTTTAAAGTTGGAGTAGTGTCACTTAGTGAGACAATTATTGTATTAAATTGCTCTAAAACTTCCATGACTTTGTACTCCAAATTCTGTTTGACATAAATTGCAGTTCCACCTCCTCTAGATAAATCATTGGAATTAAAGTAAGCTGAGTATCCTGGAATATTAAAAAATTTCTCCTCTGAGTATAACCAAGTTTCACCAATCATAATGACATCAATACATTTCCTAGTTTTTACAAAAAGTTCAATTTCAAGAATGTTTTTTCTTAAACTTCTTGCATTAAAATGCACAATGTTTAACTTATGACGTTTGTTATTTCTTGCCATTATATATTGGATTAAAAAATTGGTGATCCACTTCTCTTGTTCTTTGTAGATATTGCTGATATTTATTTTTAAGGTGATTACGATAGGTTTCTAGATCTTTAGTTACCTCTTTCTGGGAAACTCCCATTTGCTCATGATATCTGAAGTATATATTTTTTAATTCATTAGGACACATAGGTAAGCCTTCTTGATTTATTAAAACTTTGATATTTGTTCTAGTTGTACCTTCAATACATACATAGTCTTCTTGGTCATATAAGTATGCTAAAAATATTCTAATATTACTATATATTCTAGTATCCCTCAGGCGTGAAAGTACATATACACTATCATGTTCTAAAATTGCTTTCTGCGTTAGTCTCACTATTGGTGGTACAATTAATTTATTATTGTTTGCTGCTTCAAGCTTATTTTGGGGATTTAATGTGTCGCCTTGAACCCAATTCGAATAATTTTTACTTGCAATCTTTTTAGTACTGCTAATATTGCTGATATTATTTGTAGTATTATTATTATTATTATTATTATTATTATTATTATTATTAATGCTATTAGGCATATCTTCATCTTTCATGCTAATGGGCATATTATCACTACTATCTAAGTTCAATGTTTTTTTATTTACTGAATTTATATTATATTTAGTTTCTACGGTACTTATATTTTTATTTTCATTTTTTGCGTTTTTACTCTTAATTTTTTTTGTCCAAATTTTAGGCACATATTTGAGTAAACTATTGGTCTTCTTCTTCTTTAAGTATTTTTGCATATTATGATTATTATTACTACTATTATTATTTCTACTATCATCATTACTATTATTATTGTTACTATTTATTATTATTTTCTTGCCTATGGGCATATTAACACTACTATCTAAGTTCAATGATTTTCTGTTTACTGAATTTATATTATCTTTTTTGTCTAGGCTAATTTTTTTATTGATTATTACATTGTTAATTACATTTTCATTGAGTATTTCAGTATTAACACTTTCATTATTCTGTAATTGCTAATATCCTATTTTATCTTTTTTTATTTTAATTTTATTTAGATATACTGGGCATGTGACACTGAAGGTTTTGTGATTGGCATCCAGACCAAGATTTAGCTTATTGTTTGCCATAGAACAGTTTATACATATTACTATCTCTTCCTTGTTACATTCCTTTGTTTTGTGTTCCTCGTGACATTTTAAACAAGTTTCCTTATTTTGACAATCAGTTGATCTGTGGTTATATCCTTTGCATTTAAAACAACGGCGTATTTCAATTCCATCGAAAACTTTGCATTTTTCCCATCCAATATTAACTTTTTCTCTTTCTAAAATTTTTGGAAAAGATTCCTTGTCAGTTTCAATTATAGCATTATATAAGATCTTATCATATTTCCTTATTTCTTTAATTTTAATAAATTTTAGGTTGCTATTTTCCAGATATGTGTTTTGTTTCCTTAATTTATTTAAAAGATCATTTTCCTCGTATTTAAATGACATGTGAACTATCTCTATCCTTGGTTTTATATCCACCGGAATTTTTATTTCATATTTTTCCTTCATTTTTTCTTCTAAAGCCTGTTTGATTTTTTCTCGTTCTTCTTTATTTTCACTTTCTATTAAAATTATACCATTCCTTTTATTTTGCACATTTTTAATTTTTAAATCATTAGGATCTACTTTGTTATTTAAGTCTTTTTTAGTTGCGTCACATTTTTGTCTTTCCTTCGGTTTAACTATTAGCGGCAGCTCCTTTTTTATTTTAGGCAAACTTTTTCCATTTTTAACGATATCAGCAAAACTATAATTATCGTTCGACCTTTTATGGAATTCAAAGCTTATTTTTTCATTTTCCTGGCACGATTTTTTTAAGTCAGTTAAAACTTTTTCACTTTGAATTTTAAAGGTTTCAGTAAAATTATTCATTTTTTTTATTTCTAATTCTTGTGATATTTTTAATTTTTCCAACCTTTCCGAGTATCTCATCTCTATAACTTCTAGTAAGCCCATTAATTCTTTTTCATTTTCTTTTAGAGCTTCCTTAAATTCCAATTTATATTCTTTTAACAAGTTATTATTCCTATTAACTGTTTCTTGATTTTTTTTAACACTATCCTGTATTTCCTTCAACACAAAATCTACATTTTTTATATACTCCGTGCATTCATCACACATATATTTAATGTGTGCATTAGTGTTTAGTACGCTGCAACCGGTTTGATCCAGACCAGAACATTTGTATGTTGGATGAAAGGCTTTACCACATACACCATCGCATCTGATGCCAGTTTCTCCCCTGATTGGACCAGCAGTACAATTCCTTGCACTACAGGCCATATTTTCTTTTATAGTTAGTAGTACGTATTTGATTTTTTATAATTAAATTTTTTAATTTATTTATCTATATTTTTAAGTTTATTTAATAATAATTTTGCATGGTAAACAGTAATTTCAAGTTCATTTGCACTAACCGATAATCGGTTCAGTTAAATATTTCAGTTTTTTGTTTTTATTTTTATTTTGTTAAATATTTTTTTTTTTTTTTTTTTTGTCAACTTGCAACTTTTTTTTTTTTTTTTTTTTTTTTATTATTATTAATATTTTTCAAAATTAATTAAATAATTAAAAAAGAGCTTTTTTAAAAAAAAAAAAAAAAAACACGTGCGTTCACTTAAGCATTTCACCGACCAAATCAAAGTTGACGGTTCTTTTTCCGACCAACTTCAAATCAATGCTGGTGTTCCACAAGGCTCTGTCCTTTCCCCCACCCTATTTCTCATTTTCATTAATGACCTTCTCAAAATAACTTTCAATCCAATCCATAGTTTTGCTGATGACAGCACTCTAGTAGCATCATATGATTTTCTAAAACAAACTAATGCTACAGCTTCCGCAGTCAGCTCCAAAAGAACAATGATGGCCGGCGCGCTCAATCACGACCTTGCCAAAATTGTCGACTGGGGTAAAGCTAACAGAGTCGTGTTTAACACTTCAAAAACTCAAAGCTGTTTTGTTAGTAACAAGCTAGCAACATTCGAAACGATTCTCCGGCTTCAAAATGAAGGTATCCAGCGACTCAAAGATCTGAACATTCACGGAATGCGAGTGAATCAAAATATGCACTGGAATGAGCATATTTTCGATATTGCGAAAAGCGCCGCAAAATGTTTAGGATTTTTGAGCCGTTGCAAAACTTATTTTTCATCTCGAGACCTTTTAAAAATCTATAAAGCATATATACGACCCAAGCTCGGGTATAACTCACATTTATGGGCAGGTGCACCAAAAACTGGTTTAAATTTTTTGGACAAAGTTCAAAACCGCGCCATTCGTCTTATAGGCGACATAAATGTGACCTCATCCCTTATACCACTTGGTCATCGTCGTATTGTTGGAGCACTTACTCTATTTTATAGATATCTGCTTGGTGTTGGCACTTGTTCCGAGGAATTAAAATCACTTTTTCCTCCTCTTAAGCAATTCAATCGCACAACACGAGAGGCATCAAGTGCCCACCCTTTCACAGTGGAAATTCCGAGATGGTTTAAGTCCGGCTATAGAAATTCTTTTATAGTAAGAACATCCCGATTGTCGAACCGCGTCCCAATCGAAGCATTCCCAATGAGAGAAGGATTTTTTATTTATGACTTACAGAGGTCAACGGTACGCAAGTACTTAAAGGTTCAAAACCTAAGTTTTGGCTATAATATAAAAAAAAAAAAAGGAGCCATACAGGAAATTCCGACATAGAAGGAACTCATGGAACTATTACAGAACACACCCGAATCTTAACTATTACAAATTCCAACCTTGATACTGAAAGTAAGATTCTAAAGCTGTAGAAGCTTATAACAACACTCTCCATTCGATAACTGCAGTCAAGCCTATTGATTTTATAAATGGTAAAATTTACAACTTTGAAAAAATAAAAAATAAAATTCAAATAAAAAAAAGAAAAAATTATTTCTAAATTAAATAAAAATAGGAAAGATTTTGAAATACCTAACAACCTCGAAATAATAATATAAAATCCCGCAATCGTTTCACATAAAGCACAACCAAGATATACAAAAAATTAAAGTTAAAAGATTTGAAAATAAACTTACTGATTTAAGAAACAAAAATTTACATCCAACAAGAATTCAAAGAAAATATAAATTCTTTCCAGGTAATCCAACCAACCAAAACCCCTCTTAAAAAAATATTGCTTCAAATATTTTTATGGTTTCTACTCTTATATATAATAAAAGAAAGCTGTATGTTTGTAACCATTTTCCGGAAGAACTACTGCACCAATTTTGACAAAAATTTATATATAAGCTTTATGACTTATGAGAATGGTTTATGTCAAGTTTGGACCCGCAAATGGCCCTAGAACCAGAGCTCAATTTATATGCGTAATTTTATATTAGAAGAATATTACGTCATAATTTATTACTCAAATAAGAATGAAAATGTTTCTTTTTAAAATATTGCCGGAGTTTAGGCGAAAGTTTCAATTCTCAAAGTTATTAAGAACCTAAAAAATGATAATATAGTTAAAATCGAGAAGGAACTATTCTAATGGGATAACTACATTAAACAAATATTCATTTTGATAATTCATCATAAAGTTAGTTAATTTATGCTAAATTTAATGTTTAGTCAAATAAAATTATAGATTAATTGAAACCAGTTTTTAAACTAAAATTTCTCATAAATACATACAATTTCTACACAATAATTTTTATTTTTTATTATTTTATATTCATTACCATAAATGATAATATTTTTTTTGATATTGTTCATGTATTTTACGTGAAAAATAAAAAATGAATAGGTACCTAAATATTATTTGTTTTTTTCTGTCTTTATATTCTTGTTTAAAAATTTGTTGACAGATTTAATAATGATGACAGATTTAATAATAATAAGGCTTTAATAATATTTAGTTGAATGCAATAAAAACTGTACATCTCTTAGATTATAACTAAAAAGTAAAAAAAAATTACTTTTTTTGAAGCTAAGTGTACCAATAACAATAAGGGGATAATTAATTAACTTCAAGCTGTTTTAAAAAATTCTTTGTGTCATAACATCTGACCTCAGGCAGGATAAAAGAATGATAGCTAAAATTTTTGTACGAAAAAGAAATTAAATGAACTTGGTAATAGGATTATTTTTGATAATCAGATTTGTTTTTAGTGATATATTTAAATGATGGATAAAAAGTCGAGTTTCCTTTCATTAATCATTTATATTTATTTTGAAAATATCTATAATTCGGAAGCAACTTACTCCTTCATCAGTGCTCGCAACTAATTTTTCGATTGATTGTTATTTGATTTTGTGTATGTAATAAACACAATTAAACATAAAAAAAATAATTTGTAAAATCTGTAAATAAAGTAGGTTTTATTGCAGTCACGAACAAATACAGTCATTAATTTAATAATAGTGTGTTAAGCATAATTTCATTTTAGCGTTTGCACGTAAAATAAACACAATTTACAGAAAAATATTATAAAAAATAAAAACTTGCAATAACTGAAATGAAACTTTTCCAATAATCACCATAATTTTGAACTCTTTGTAATAAATTAATAACAATTAGTAAAGATAACAACAACAAAACATCTTTCTAAATGTTACATATAAAGAAGATTTACCAACAATAAACAAATAATTAAATTATGCAACAATGTAAAAACAAAATAACAAACAAAAATGTGCATATCCTCAGAATAACTCCAAATCATAATAAAGAAATCATATAATAAAAGAATTGTGTTGACGTTAATCAGAGTTGCATATATTGAATAAACGAAAAGGTAAATTTAAGGTTATTCTGACTGAATAATTTTAATAATAGTAATGTTTTAAATTGTAGTAGGTACTATTTATTAATATTATTTTATTAATAAACAAATATAAATATTCAGTGTAATTTCAGAACATTTATAAAATATAAATATTGAAATAATGAATCAATTATTCTAAGTATTTGTATTGATAAATAATAATAATATTTAATACACATTTTTTGTATTTTTTAATGTATATCTTTCAATATATTGGCATAACACAATTAGAAGTTAATAAATATCTTTTCTCGCAAAATTCACTTTTTCAACTTGCAAAATACGAAAATTCGTGTCGAACACTACTATTTAAAAAAAAAAATTTATGATATTCTATAACAATGTCGGATGTCAAAATTTAATTAACATCATTTATACGTTATAAACACAATTCAAAAACGTGTAACTGCCTTATATAAAAGTTTTCTTCAAAACTATTAGCGGTCAAAATTTTCAATTTGATTCTATGAAAAACAAATAAAATTATTATTTATTATATTATACATATTAAGTATATTATAAATATTGTAAATTACAATTTTATTCATTTTATTATTATTATTTAAATGACAATAACAATAATAATTCAATTATAAATAAAATGTTAATACATACAGTAAAAAGTTCTTTCAAAATAAAACAAAAAAAAATATAAACCTGAAGTAAGCCTTTCACAGTTTATGTTGCTTTGTCTAGACTCTAGAGTATGATCTTTTGATAGTGTTAGTGTAGTATCAAAAACAAGAGAAATAGAGAATTGTGTTTTTAGTGAAATATTTGAATAAGTAGTTTTAAGTTCAATTTGTAACTTATTTATTATGTAATAGAAAAATATGTAAAACATTGATTTTTTTAAAAATAAAGAAAATAAATAAATAAAATAAATTGTTTCATTTATAATGCTAATGCCAGAACGGTGAATGTTACGCCAGGAACAGCTAGTAAATAACTTATTATTATATTAAAAAAACTTACCACATTAGTTTGAATATATTGATTTTTTTTTTATTAGTTCTTATTATTACTGCAAAATCAGGTATTAATAGTTTAAAAGTGTTGAAAAATTGGTAAATTTTAGAAATGTAATTTTAAGTACAATAATTGGCGGAATCTTTCAGGTAGGTACAGTAAAACTGACAAAATGTGGGTGTTTGTAAAAATAAAAAAAATGAGTACAATAAAAGGAAGTCGTATTATTTTGCCTTTTAATTATATAAACTAAGAATAAGTAAAGTTTTTAACTATAAACTCTAAAATAATAAAAATTATTACATAGTAAGAATCAAGATAATTTTAAATTCAAGGGTAGTTTAAGGTAAGTTTACATCACATTGAATCAAGACTATTTAAGTAGTTTGATGTGTATTTTAGTTTCATTTTACCAAGGTTTTTGAGTAGTAATAATCTATAACTATATTGGCAGCAAACAATTAAGATGTCAAAGAAATAAATATTTCAATTCAAAACAAAATAAGTGGCCAAACAATTACATACAAGTCAACCGATTGCGTTATGCATCCTGATGAAGTTGTGAATTACCCAATTGAATTTTTAAATTCACTCGATTTACCAGGAGCTCCACACATATTCTGCATTTCAAAATTGGTATGTCCATAATAATGTTGCGCAATTTAAATCAACCACTGTTATGTAATGGCACAAGATTAGTAGTGAAAACATTAATGAATAATATCATCGGAACATCTATGTTAACGTATAACGTATTTAGACGTATTCAATTTCCAGTTCGTTTGGTATTTGTAATGACAATAAATAAATCGCAAGGGGAATCACTACAAGTATGTGGGTTAAATCTTAAAAATTACTGTTTCTCACATTGGCAATTTTACGTAGGATGCTCACGTGTTGTTAAACCTTCGGCACAGTGGCGACTCGTGATATTTTAAGTTACTCGTTCAAAGCAAACAAAAAAATTTTTTCGTCGGTATAGGTGGAAATCCTCGAAGGGCATCATGTGGTTTGAGCTGCGAACCAACCATGATAGTGTGTGGCCTTAAATCCACTAGAACCACCTCCATTTGTCTATCAGAACTGGTTTAAGATTGATCAACTTTGATCATTTCTTTGTGTGTACAGGGAGATTATTACCCTAATAATTTCTCTGAAAGATATCATTATAATAGTAATTCTCGCTGAAGGAGATTTTTATCTCAATATTCTCTATCAAAAATTAGTATCTTAATAATTTCCGTGGAGGAAAATTATTCTTACTTTATCACATATCAAATAACAATGTGTAATTTTATTAAATTTCTGATTCACAAATAAGGTCTAAAAGTGTTCCATCATGATTTTTGCCCAAAAATTTCGAAAATACTTTCATTTCTTCTGACTGAAGTTGACTCAGAAATTCTTCTTCTATCCGAAAAATTTGCCAGTTCTAACAATCTATTCTGCTCCATTGTATTGCGAGAGTTGGTTTTAATTATTTGAACGTCCAGAATGATCTTTCTACTGATAATGTTGAAAAATTATTGCTAAAACCAGCTCACATAATTTAGCAGTCTCCGGAAAAACAGAAACTACATCATCTAATAAAGTTTTTCAGTAAATTTTCTGTATATATTTGTCGTAAAAATGACTTTGCTTATAAAAATAGTCAATTCATTCTTATCACCAATAATATCAAAATATTCAAAATAAGAATTTTTTAACCCATTTATCAAATTTGTTGTGAAAGTTTTTGAAAATTCCTTAAAATTTTTGGAATTCAACAAACCAACAATCTTTATTTCCAACAAAATTGATTTTTAATAAATTGTTTCTGTTGCACCTACATAACAGAGTAAAATGAAAATAAAATTAAAACTTACTAAGTTCTCCTTTTAATATGCCTACAAAAAAAAATTAACATTATTTTATAATAATCGTATGTGTAATGTGTCCACCAAATAAAATAATATTTTGCTATGCCTACTTTTTTTGTTTTCTTCAACAGCAACAAAAAAATAACATTAGTATAAGCGTATGTGCATATAAAATTTTAAGAATTTTTTTTTCTTGCATCTTGTATTTTTTGTCATTATTCTCATTTTCTCTTATATTCTCATTCTCAAAGCAAAGGCTATCGTTCATAACAAATTTGAACGAAATGGCTGGTTAAATTGTTGTTGGATTTTTTGTTTTTTTCCAATCACAAGGGATATTTCGTGCAAATAAATTAAGGTGATTAGATTATAGAAGGATTATAGAAGGAAATAGATTAAGGTGAACGCGCGTGTTTATTTTGCATATAAAAGTATGCAGACAGTATAGAATATGTTATGTATTTATAAACTAGAAAATATAAATATAAAACAATTAGACGATAATGAAAATATATATACAAGAATACAAAGGATTAAATTTAAAAACAAAGTTAATAATAGCTTAACTCATATTAATACCATCTTGGTATTGATTATAATTATAATCCTAATTATTTTAAGTATTTTACAAATAAAGAAAAGAAAAGGAAAACCTATAAACATTGTGAATAAAACTGACCCTGAGAATTTTGTCCAGGAAGACAAAATTCCTAAGGATGGGGGAGTTATATATCCATCCAACCATATATTAGAAAGAATAATAGAATACAATTCTGGGAAGTCAAAATCGGTTAATTAACAAAAAACTAATTCCTAATCTAATAATCTAATAAATAAGAATTTGTTTAAAACTAAAAAATTGTATTATAAATTACAAATTTTAGTTTTTTTATCATTTTAGAATTCTTCTAAATTTCTCACTTGAAAACATTGACTCTTCAATATTTGAAACGTTACAAATATTATAATGTCACATTGACCCTTCAAATATAATGTCACGTGGAGTTCTTTTTGTTGTTTGCTGAAATACAAAATTTAATAATTGATGAAAGAAAAAACTAGAATCAAATTTCTTTCAGAATTTCCTTTTTCAAGTGCAATTGCTTGAACTTGAAAAATGTTATCAAATTTCTTTTCTTATTTTCATTATTATTATGTTAATATCAATTTTTATTTTGTTTAGTTTTCTTTATGAAATTTTGTTAAGTAATGATTTTTTTTTTTAAGTTATGAAAAATTGTAAAACCAAAGAAAAGAAAAACTAGTTTTTAGTAAACGTTAAAGGAAATCGGTACTAATTTTTTAATAAAGGAGTTTAAAAGAAATTTAAATAATTTTGTTTTATTTAAAAAAAATGTAAATAACTTATAACTAAAACTACCGCAGTCGGTAGGATCGCCAATTAACGTTGCATTATTAAAATAAATTATCGAAGAAAAAGAAAAAAGTGTATTCTTTTTATCGGTAGAAGAATAAAAATTAATAAAGTGATATTAGTACAAAAAAACAAACATATTTTTCAATCAACCTAATTTTCCAAAGTGACGTTAAAATTTGGTGGCGTTTTGCGTTCAAAAATTGTTTTATTAATGAAAAAAGAATCATACAAAGCGCCATTCACTTTAAAAAATTTACTAAAACTCAACAAAAAATCAAATAGTGAAGAAATTTTAGAAGCGTTAAAAAGCATAAAGTTAATATTTAACACACCAATGGCTCTAAATTTAGAACAAATAACAGTTCGTGATTTAATCAGAGAGGCGAGGCTTTGTAGCTCAGATAGAATTTTTGAACTATCTGCTTTCATTAAGGAGGTTGACACTACAATTGGCTTGACACCGGATTCAGCTACGAAGTCGTATTTATTGAACATTTTCCTATCAAAAATACAAGGAGCAGTAGCAAAACGGAGATTGGACGGAGCAACATGGGGAGATATCAAAACTAAGTTGAAACTTTAATTTGCAATTCAAGAATCATATCTCACATTGAAAGAACATAAAATATAATAATGTAAGTCAATTTTTTAATACTCCTTCAGAAATATTAGATAAATTAAACTTAAAATACAAACTTGATCCAAGCTCTCCTATAGAGTTTAGTCCTCAACTAACGTATAGCTCTGATAAAACCTAGGAAAAGCCTTCTGGTTTAACAACTACAGCTCTGTCAACAAATCCGACTCTCACCGCTCCCAAGGTAGGTAACATAGTTATCTGCCGGGTGCCTCCTGGAAACTTACTTGTAAGGCGGACGACAGCGGATGAATGCGAGAACTTTGCGCAATAATTAAGTAAACCGGTTAGGCTGGACCAATCCGCGCAAACGAAGACGTATGTATTTGACGGGCGCGAACAATAGGTTAGTTAGGCGGAGGCGGAATCTCCGAAGTCAAATGACCTGGCCCTCCTGGTAGGGGGTCTGTGTGTAGTTTTATCTGCCTTATCACAATAAAATGAATGCAGTTATTAAAAATGTAATGGACAAAACAAAAATATTATTGCCCCAGGTGGCAGACCAATTGCACTGGAAAATCCACCCTTTTTGGAGTTCGGTCCTACGGATTCTGGAGGCACTCCCCTAAACCAACTCCCCTAAACCAATAAACAGAGAGAGTAAAAAAACTAGAACTCCTTTGAAAAACGAGCCAGTAGAAAAGCAAATAAGATTCGAAAGCGTTGGCGATAATAAGATCCATCTAGACTCTGTAGGTGTAAATTTCTACAACGAATGGAAAAAATAAGTAAAGGCAAGGAAAGAAATGGAACAGATAGTGATCAGTCTACAGGATCACATTAAAGATCTAGAAAAAAAGGTTACCTTATTAGATAGGGGTAATTCACCAGCGCCAAGTAATTGCAATATCTTCAACTAATTCACGAATGAAGAAGAACTAACGAGAGCAACGGATTGGACTCTTAAAAAAACGACAAGACCATCCAAAAAAAGGAAAGCAGAGGGAAGCCCCGAAACTGCCCAATAGAAAAAAGAATCACCAAAAATAAAACAAGCAGCACTTGGAAACCATACTACAGATAAAAAGTTAAAAAAGAGGAACATAAACCACCACCTATTATGGTTCATGGGTTAGGTACCTTTGGCGAGCTAAATAATTTAATAAAACAAACCACTAAAAAGGAATGCAAGTACACATCTTACAACAATAACGTCTGGAAGATCAATGTTACTCATAGTGACACATACATATGTCTAAAAAACGATTTAACATCGAAGAAAGTTCAGTGGCACTCCTATGAGGACAAAGCTACCAGACCAACAAAAGTTATGGCCAGGGGACTACATCATTCGTGCGATGCGATGCGATGAAAACGAAATAGTTCAAGACCTGAGAGATAACGGTTTCCAGATATTAGAAGCCAAAAACATAATTATTAAAGATAAAATCGAAAAGAACGAAGGGAACTTTATCACTCAAAGAAGAGGATACCATTGCTTATGTTAACATTCGATAATAGAGAAAATATAGAAAAAAATTTTGTTATTAAAACAATAATGAAAATAGTTATTAAAATTGAACCATTAAGAAAAAACAAAAAAATAATCCCACAGTGCAAGAGATGCCAAGCTTTTGGGCATACACAAAGTTACTATAATAGAGACTGTGCTTGGGTTAAGTAGGCACGTATCCGGCAAACTCTAGAAGATGCCCAATTGCAAAAGAACAGCAAGCCAGAAGAAATACACAAGCAAAACTACCCTAAATTCAAAAGACTAATACTTATAAAAATGAAAAATTCTTTGACACGAATAGAAAACCTACAGTTATAAATGCTGTACGTAATGTAAATGCTAAATCGTATGACCAAATTGTGAAAAACTACCGTAAGGAAGATGATTGCTCAGTCAGGGATATATTAAGTCTTATCCGACAGAGACTAACCAACCAAGACGAATTTATAAAAACATTATCTGACGAGATTACAACGATAAAAAACAATAGCAGGAAACCACCGCAGTCACATAAAAAATAAGCCACCCCGTTGCTACATGGAACGCAAATAAACTTTTCCAACACATTTTGGAACTCGAAATTTTTCTGAAGAAAACATAGATATATGTCTAATTTCTAAAACACACTTCGCAAAGAAATATAGTATAAAAATTCCTAATTACGTTTGTTATCATACTTCGCATCCAGATGACAAAGCAAGAGGAGGAACAGCAATACTGATGAAAGGCATCATTCAACACCGTGAGGAGCAGAAAGTACAAAATGCAATGATGCAAGTTACAACAATTAACATTAAGATTAACCTAACCACCAAGTTAACCATCAAGACACTCACCTACTAGAGTCGACTTCATAAATCTCTTTAAAATACCTGGAAACATTTTATCATCGGAGGAGATTTCAACACGAAACATACCCACTGGGGTTCAACATTAACCACAACAAAAAGGAGAGAGCTATATCAAGCTGGAAGAAGTCATAAGTGTGAATTTATTTCTTCAAGTGCCCCAACCTATTGGCCTACTGACCCAGCAAAAATACCTGATTTGATTGATTTTTTATAACAAAGGGAATAAATAGAAACCACACATATGCCGTGAGCAATGATGATCTATCGCCTGACCACACTCCAGTGACCATGGTTCTGAACGAAAAGTAGAACACACAAATAGCCTTCCAAGACTTACAAACAAAAAAACTGATTGGGATATGTTTAGAGAAAAACTTGAGCAATACTTTACTTTAAGATCCGTGGAATCAAGAAACCAAATTGATGCAGAAGTCGAGCAATTCATTGATAAATTTTTATTCAATCGCATAAATAATCAACTAAAACAGCAAATCAGAAATATAAAACATAATTCATTTAACAAATTTTTAAAATAATTTATCAGCCGATGCTTATACCGACTACTCGCTTTGGAAAGCACCTAAAGGAATAGACCACAGGTGCAAGATCCAACATTGAAAACACAAGCTGGTAGCTGGGGCGGTAACCCAAAACTGACCACTTGGCATAGGTCTTCACAGCACCAACACAAAATCTTGCTAATGAAAATATAACTCTCGAAGTTAAAATAGATGAAGTGGTAATTTCGCATGTCACTCTAAGAGAAATTAAACAAATATGCAGACACAACCTGAGCGTCAAAAAAGCACCAGGTTACGATCTCATCAATGGACAAATCATGCCGGAACTACCAGATTTAGCTTTGTTAAAGCTACAACATATATTTAATACATGTTTTAAGTTCACATATGTTCCAAGACAATGGAAAATTGCAGAAGTAATAGTAATACCCAAGCAAGGAAAGCCGCCTTCAGAGGTAACATCATATCGACCAATATCGTTGTTACCTATTATATCAAAAAAATTTGACAAAATTCTCTTCAAAAGACTTACCCCGATTATTGAAGAAAGAGATCTAATCCCGAACCATCAATTTGGATTCAGAAACAAACATTCTACAATTGATCGAGTGTATCGACGCATCACAAATAAAATGGAAAAAGCGTTCGAAGAAAAGAAAGTCTGCTCAGCAATCTTCTTAGATGTTGCTCAGGCTTTCGACAAAGTGTGGTACTAAGGCCTAGAATTTAAACTACATCGTGGTTTACCAAGGCAATTTTACGAAATACTAAAATCATATATGGCCAATAGATGCTTTCGTGTACGTTATGCCAAAGAATATTCAGAAGTAAAGGAAATATCTGCTGGAGTCCCACAGGGAAGTGTTCTTGGTCCAATACTTTACCTGCCATATACAAGGGATATCTCCCAAATTGACAACATTTTTATGGCTACCTTTGTAGACGACACTGCGATTCTTGCAGTTGACGTATCCGTCGAAAACTCCACAGCAAAACTTAAAAATGCAGTGAATAAAATAGGATTATGGACCCAAAGATGGCGCATAAAACTTAATGAAAGCAAATCAACTCATATAAACTTTACATATAAAAAGATTGCAACCATTCCTATCTCAATCAATAACAAAATAGTACCATATGCCAATACCGCAAAGTATCTGGAAATGACACTCGATGCTAAGCTAAGATGGAAGGAACATATAAGAAAGAAAAAAGAAGAGCTAAACATTAGAATTAAAAAATTTTTACTGATTACTTGGGCGTGGTTCTGAGTTGTCAGTTCAGAACAAAATATAGATATATAAGCAGATATTAAAACCTGTGTGGACGTACGGTATTCAATTATGGAGCTGTGCAAAAAAAAACCAACGTCAAAATATTGCAAAAATTTCAAAATAAAGTGCTCCGTAGTATAGTAGATGAACCATGGTACGTACGTACCAAAAATCTCAACCGCGACTTGCACATTGAAACAGTCACGTGTGAGATCAAGAAACATGCAGTAAAACACGAGCAGAGATTGCAAACTCATGTGAACTCGGAAATGGAAGCAGTTCTTGATATCGACAGCAGTGTGTGTCAACTCAAGAGAACGAAACCCCACGAGCTGGTCACTACCTAAAATAGAAAATCCAATGATAATAGTTTCCTTTACGAAATTTATTATTTCAATAATTTTCCTTGCGAAAAAAATTAAATAATCTTCCCAAGCAGAACTATTGCTGTAGTTAACTCCTTTACGGGAAATATCATAATGATGAAGTTCCAACACGGTAATTATTATGATGATAGCGATCCTCCACGGAAACTATCACTATAATAATTTCCTAAACACGCGATCGAAAAATTTACGAAAAAAAAAGTCATTAGTCGATCTAACGTAGCTTGATTATAACGGAAAAAAGATAGGTGGGCTTTAGTGGGTTCGATTCCTACACTATCAAGACGCACACGCGGCTGGAGCTCTTGATGTCCTTTAGGGATTACCTCCTATCTTTCGACAAAAAAAAAATTCCAATCAAGCAACCCTGGCAACTCTAATAATAACAACCAACCTGCAGAATCAATGGACATCAACGATTTACAACAAAATGGTTCATCAGAACAAAATCCCCAGGAACAAAATTTTCAATCAGAGCCTCGGAAAACCCCCTACCAATAGTTAGGTTCACTATTCATAAAAAAAAATTGTCTAATTGATACCGGTGCTACAACTTCGGTCATTAATGACAGTTTATTCCCCGAAATTAGAAGAATAAAATTAAAACAACCAATAAACATTTCAACTTTATTTGGCAATAATAAAATATTTCATCAATTAATTACTGACGTTCCAATTGAGTTTAATCACGAATCCACCATCAAATCCATCAAATCCCACTCTCACCTCCTCGAAGGTAGGCAACATAGTTATCTGCCGGGTACCACCTGGTAACTTGTATTAACAATAATCAAATATTTCATCAATTAATTACTGACGTTCCAATTGAGTTTAATCACGAAGCTCAAATACCTTGGAAAGTCTTGAAACTTTATAACCAAAAATTTGATGCTATCATAGGGCAAAACATTTCAAGAGCAGTGGGTGCAAAAATTGATTTAGGGAGAGAAGCAATCGAAATTATGGGTAAGGGTACCAAATTTTAAAATTTATGTCCTTATAATACTATCGACTAGTTATATTCGTTAAATTTAAGTAACAATAATATATTAGGTTATATAAAAACTGACCATCTAAATATCGAAGAAGATAACTTATTAAAGAAAGTTGTAATCAAAAATAAAGACCTGTTTTATCCAGAAGGCCAAACTTTAACAGGTATAAATTGCATTAAACATCAAATCATCACAAAACATTGTCTTCCGATATATTCCAAAATATATCGATTTCTAAAAATTCATGAATTAGAAGTAGACAAATAAATGTCTGAAATGTTATCTCAGAGTAGTTCTCCATATAATTCGCCTTTTTGGGTTGTTCCGAAAAAACTTGATCAATCGGGAGAACAAAACTTAATGTAATAGGAAACTTAATGAGATAACAATAGAGAATAAGTTTCCAATCCCAAATATTGAGTCACTCTGCAATAAACTAGGCAAAGGTCAATATTTCCCTAGTATCGATCTCGCTAAAGAATTTCATCAAATCCTTGTAGATGACAAAGATCAGCAAAAGATCTGCCTTTTCGACCCCTCAAGAGCATTATGAGTTTGTCAGAATGCCATTTGGTTTGAAAAATGTTCCTGCAACTTTTCAAAGAAAGATTAACCATGTTCTAAGAGAATTTATAAATATTAACTGTGTTGTATATCTTGATGATATACTAGTTTTCAGTAGTTCATTGCAAGAACGTTAAAATGCAATTCAAAGGATTTTTGATAAACTTAGAGCCTTCAATATAAAAATCCAGGTAGATAAATGTTTATTCTTTTCTAAAGAATCTGAGTACCTGAGTACCAATTACTTACAGATAAAGGAATAAAACCTAACCCAAAAAAAATTGAAACTATTAGAAAACTCAAACTTTCAGATACTCGTAAATCTAATAATAGCTTTTTAGGTTTTACAGGGTATTATCGCAAATTTATTAAAGATTACGGGAAAATTGCTAATCCTCTTACTACTTGTCTAAAAAAAGATAATAAAATCCACACTAATAATCCACAATATATTCAAGCATTTCAAAAGCTGAAAGATATAATTACTAGTGATCCTATTTTGATATACCCAAATTTTAATAAAAAATTCACATTAACTACAGATGCGAGTGATTATGTTATTGCAGCTGTTTTATCGCAAAATGAGCATCCAGTATCATTTGGAAGTAGAACACGAAATGATCACGAAAGTCTTTATAGCACAATTGAAAAAGAACTTTTGGCTATAGTATAGTCAACAAAATACTTTGGACCATATCTTTTTGGTGTTAAATTTACAATAAGAACTGATAATAGACCTTTAGTACGGTTGAGTTCACTAAAAGAACCTAATTCGAAACTCCAAAGATGGAGAATTAAATTGAATGAGTTTAATTTTGAAATAAGGTATGTTAAAGGCAGGGATAACAAAGTGGCTGACTGATTAAGTAGGATTAGTGTAGAGAAAAATGAAATAAATATCTTAGAATCAGATGAAAGCTCAATTATTGCAAGTGATTTAGCTACAATTCATAGTGGCATCGAAAATTTGGATCACCACATTCCGATTGTAGAAAACACAGTAAATAAATATTTAAATCAGATTCATCTTGTGGCAAATAAACCAGGTGATCTAATTACAAAGTATAACAAATACAAAAAAAAAAATTATATTTGTGAAAAAGAGTTGGAAAATGAAAATTATTTAAATGATCTATTGAGAAGATCAATAAGGAGATGTATTACTGCCATATATTCTGAACTGAATGACAGTAAATTTTCGATACTACAAAACAAATTAATTGAATCATTTAGTAACGATAGAAAAATAAAATTTATTAAATGTTCCAAATTAACCACAGAAATTGAGAACGAAGAAGATTTAATCAAAATAATAAAAGAGGTCCATGAAAAAACTAATCATAGAGGTATATTAGACAATTTCAACGAAATGAAAGATTTGTACTTTTATCCAAAATTAAAAGACTTTATATATAAGTATATCAATAATTGTGTAGTTTGTAGCTTAGTCAAATATGATAGAAGACCAAATAAATATGACTTTAATGTTTCGGAAACTCCATCCAAGCCAAATGAAATAGTTCATGGTGATACTTACTATTTGAGTAAGCAAGTATTTTTAACAACTATTGATAAATTCACCAAATAGTTATCAATAATTAAACTAGACGATAGAAATAGCGTTACTATAGTTCAAGCTTTAAGATTTAGAAATTCTCTGTTAGATAAAACAAAAAAATTAGTTTTCGACAACGAATTTCAAATTTCAGTTCAAATTTAAAAGATTTTTGTAGAACAGTAAACATTGAAGTGCATTTTACTTCTTCAAGGAGCCATACAGGAAATTCCGACATAGAAAGAGCTCTGTTACAGAACATATTCGAATCTTTTAACTATTACTAATTCCAACCTTGATACTGAAAGTAAGATTCTAAAAGCTGTAGAAGGTCATAACAACACTCTTCATTCGGTAACTCAAGTCAAACCTATTGATTTTATAAATTGTAAAATTGACAACCTTGAAAAAATAAAAAATAAACTTCAAATAAAAAAAGAAAAAATTATTTCTAAATTAAATAAAAATAGGAAAGATTTTGAAATATCTAACAATCCCGAAATAATAATACCAAATCCGGCAATCGTTCGATATAAAGAACACCCAAGATATAAAATAATTAAAGTTAAAGGATTTTTAAAAAAACTTACTGATTTAGGAAACAAAAATTTACATCCAACAAGAATTAAAAGAAAATATAAATTATTTCCAGGTAATCAAACCATCCAAAACCCCTCTTAAAAAAATATTGCTTCAAATATTTTTATGGTTTCTAATTTTCTATAAAACTGAAGCAACTATTACAGTAGAAAAATTAGATACCGAATCCGGTTACATATTAATCCAACAGGATCATATTCCAATAATCTCACTTGTCGTAGAATCTAAATTTGCATTAAAAAATACCCCTTCCCATTTGAAAATCTCGATTTCGGCCAATTTCGGCGATTTTTGATCTTAAAAAACCGATTTGCGGTCTTTTCCGAAAGTTGAAAATACCACCAATCGATAGAGCACCCTTGATTTAGTTAACAAACTTTTTCTAAATTTTAAAATAACGGCTCCTTCCCCTCTTAAAAAGCTGATACGCATGCTCTGGAACACCCGGTATATACTACAAACTATATTTTTCTCCACTTAAAATTTTGATTTGAATAAAACTAATAATAAAATAAACAACACCAGCCCAGTAGAGAATTTATTTGGTTTTTTTTTTCAAACTATGTGCCTACCTATATTCTTATGTTTTTGTCCATTTGGTTTTAAAAAATTTGAGAATCAAATTAAGGAGCTTCATAGCTCAGCTAACAAAATATTTTGAAAATATAAATAGTATATAATATGCATAAAAAAAAAAATCAGAAAAAACAACAAAATATGGGTTTATTTTCATAACAATTTTTGTTGTTATAATTGAGTGAGTGTTACAGAAATTGATGTACTTTTTTAGACAGCTTATAATAATGCCAGATAATCATTAACTCAAAATTCCAACTCTGATTTATTTAGATTAGGGGCCGGAAACATGTAAATTTGTGAAGTGGAAATTTAGAAGGGGATTCTCCCTTATTACTTTTAAGTGATAAACATTTTTTGCTTCCTTTAATATGAAAAAGAACATTGGACAAAGGTGCATTCCAAATTATGTTGGGTTACTAACAATGAAAATTAAAAGGATGAAAATACTGAAATATTAATAACTATTCAGGTACAGGTTCTAAATTTGTTGATCACCATATTATTATTGCGAAAGCATTGTTCTTGGATTACATTCAATGATAAAACTTCAAGAAAATCCAAAAGACAAATTTTATTATATCATTGTTTTTTTAATTAATGCTACATAATATTGGTAAATACTATTATTTAAAGTTATTTATTTTATTTTATAAGGTAAAAAAGAACCAAATTAAAACTCTCAGTTATAACTCTTCTAACAGGTAGAAAAAAATTCAGTTTCATTTTTGCATGTTCATAAGAAAAAAAAACAAATCATGACATATATATATATTCAATACTCATGTATAGATAATATATAGTAATTGCCAAAGTAAAGGAAAATAATTTAAAAAAAACTATGTTTATAATAAGATGCTTTTGCCACCTCACCTTATATAAATAATGAAACCGCAAACAATTCCAAAGAAGAATAATGGGATTGGGAACGCAAAATTTTTTCACAGTATAAAGCAAAAGGCAAACATATGTTTTGTACCTTTTCTCTCTCATAATAAATTTGATATACGAGTAAATGTAAATTTTACCTCTTTTAACTAATGATTTTTGCTTGTTTTGGTTATTGAGCTAAGTCATTTAAAAAATTATTGTTTTAATTTAAGTTATATAAAAAAAAATATTGGTACTTATCAAGTCTACATATATAAAAACAAAAAATATTGGTACCTTCATATTATGTATGCATACCTATTTAGCAAAAGTTATAATTTTTGGAAATATAAAAGTGATGGATTATTAAAATTTAATTTTTTAAAATACTTTTAATTTTCCCCTTAGTTAATAATTAAAGCTTTAATTAAAAAATTGAATTAAAAATTACTTATTTTAAATTTTTATATTGCATTGTTATATAACATGCATATTATATATTATAATTAAATATTTTCTATAGTTTATAAAACAATGATCCATGCGGTTTTTACACATTTACATAGATTCCAATCAAAAACTTTTGTTTTCTACTTCAGTTACCATAAGCCTATTGTCTCTTTTTGAGAATATAATGAAAATTGTCTAATTCAATCGACGTTCAGGCCTCAATCTCAATCTCAATCATCTGCATTTAAATGTTGTTTCACTTACTACCTCCAGTCCCATGACTGGATTTTCTTCTTTTTTTTGAATAAAATAAAAATGCTTGTATTAAAAATAAATGAAAATAAAAAAATTTACTGCAAAAAAATAGGAAGTGTGGGGACAAAATAGCTCATAACTTCTGAAGCACTGGTCCCTGTAAGCCGTTCGCGGATTTTTTTTAAGAAAATTAAATTTTCTTTAATTATGTGAAAAAATTATCTATGGACTTTCACTATTGAATTATAAATTTAAAAAGAAATAAAAAATAGTAGCATAAAATTTCATTAAGGCTAGGCGCACACATGCAATTTTTAGTTTTGCAACTGTTTGATTGCACGTTTGTGTTTCACTAGTTTATATGAAAGCGCGCACATCTGCAACTATTTGATTGCATCTAATTAAGCAATCAAACAATTTGTAATTTTTTACAAACTGATAGCAACTTTTAGTTGAAGCAATCGATAAATCGATTTGTATATTATGTATTTAAATGTAAACGCGCACACTTGAAATTAAAACCAGTTGCAATTTATTTTTTTGTTTGAAATTTTGAACGTGAAAAAATTTTTTTTTTCTTTTTTTAGCTTGTCTTTAGTGCAATGGCTCATAATCACGATGAAAACAAGAGCTCCGGCGTACCAAGTGCCGGGACCGAAGACCTTGATTTTTTTTTATTTAACTTGTATTTAGTACAATGGCTCATTAGCACGATGCAAAAAAGAGGTCCGGCGTACCAAGTGCCGGGACCGAAGACCTTGAATTTTTTTTTTTTAATTTGTCTTTAGTGCAATTGCTCATAAGCACGATGCAAACAAGAGGTCCGGCGTCCCAAGTGTTGGACCGAAGACCTTGATTTTTTTTTTTTCATCAGTACAATGGTCATTAAATGTGAAGAGGACAATAGGCCCGTGGTCCAAGGAATTGGGGCCGAAACTCTATAGCACGTGCTTAAATTCTACTTGTCAGAAAAAGGGTTATTATTAATTATTATAAATATATTTTAAAAAATTTTCGGATTGGTCCGCGTTTCAGAAGTCGGGACCGAAGACCTTTGATTGTCGAACCAACCCAAAAATGTTTTTAAAATTATTTAAATTATTGAACAAACCTTTTGGACATATGTATGTTTCCAATCACATATCCATTCACTCTCACCTAAATTATTTCGAGATACAGAATATAAAATACTTTCAAGGGTGAGTGAAGAATTTTACGTGAAAGTGAGAATGAGTGAGATACAGAATGAGGCTATTAATCTATGGCTTAATAAAAGGTGAACCTCCAATGTCCCTTTCTTTAATATTTTTCTTATTTTAATTTCAACAGCACAAAGGCATGCTAATTCCTTATAAAATTCATTTTCAAACTATTGGAAATGCAACTGTTTAATTGCTATGTGTGCGCGGTACCAGAAAATCAAATAGTTTGGTTGCTTATGTGTGCGCGCAAAGAGTTTTTGCAATCAAACAGTCTCAAAACTAAAAATTGCATGTGTGCGCAAATTGCATGCCTAGCCTAAATCTCTTACAAAGCGCATTGGTTTGGTTGTTTGTTCAAAACTATAAATGTACCTACATTTCGTCCAACAAAAAAACAAAAAAAACACAAAAATATGCAAAAAAACATACGTTTGATGAGGATTTTTAAAAAATATTTTTTGTTTGGTAAATAGTTTACTTGAGAAAAAGCCGGAAGAGATAAAATCGAAATCGTTATAATTTTTGTTTTCGTCTTTATTAATTTTTAAAAAAAACCAATAAAGCCTTTTCAACTATTTACTTAAGTATTCAAATATTTATAAAAACAAATTCTGTGTGTAACTCATATACAACGAAAATGCTATCAAATTTAAAATATTCTCTGTACCAAACACAGAATTTGAAGAAATTGACATTACAAACTCTGATATCATTTTATTCGGAAATAAAATATATTCACCCATATTCTCTTAGACCCATCATTGACGAGAAGAAAAAATCTATCTCGTCTCGTTTCGCTGAATATGCATTTCTGTTAGACACTGTAAGTGGCGCGATAGAACATTTTATTTGTTGGTAGTTTTGAACATTTTTTACTGTCAAAAAAAATTATTTGTATATAAATAAAAATGGTTTATAAAATGATTGAAAAGTATTAGTGGGGTTTAGTTTTAAAATATTTTTTAAATAAATATATTTATGTTTTAAATATTTTTTGGTTTAGTACATAAACAGTAGTAAAACAGTAAATGTAAAGATGGTTTTCTTTTTCAAAACAAAAACACAAAATTAATAATAACGCAAAAAAAAATAATGAAATTTTTTTTATTAATCTTTACTTAACTATTTTATCTATTCAATTTATTTATTTAATTCAGTTTCTTGATAAATTTGCTTTTCTTCTTTTTATTATTAGTATGTTAATATTTAAATTTTTATTTTGTTTAGTTTATTGAGAAATTGCTTGTCAAACACTTTTCAAGTGTTTAGTTTTTTTTATGAAATTTCGTTAAGTAATGAATTTCTTTTTTTTGAGTTATGAAAAATTGTAAAACCAAAGAAAAGAAAAATTTGTTTTTAGTAAACGTTAAAAGAAATCGGTACTAATCTTTTAATAGAAATATAAATAAAAAAAATATAAATAACTTAAAACTAAAACTTGCGCATTCCTTTTGTATATACAACTTATTTACATATTATAAGAGTTCATTAAGGAGAAAAAAGATAAAATGACAGGATATCTAATTTATTACATAATAGAGTATCTATTACAAAAATCTATTACATAGTAGAGTATCTATTATAATTATAAATACTCTACAATGTAAAGAAAAAATGGCCGGCGATGTGAAGAATTCAACTGACTTTTTTTATTTGTTTTTTTTTTATATTTTTTCAGATGAATTTTTTGTTTTGCTTTTATTTAACATACATATTTTTATTTTATTTCAAGCTTAAATCAAGCAGTTACAAATAATATTTACTTAAATGTACGTTACAAATTTAGAAATTTACAAATTTTAAAAAGTTGCAAAAAAATAAAATAAAAAAGTTATATAATTCTAAATAAATTTTATTTTTAAATTCTTAACATAAATTCTGGTGTAGGAGAGAATTATTTAGTTTGTGTATTAGTGCAGTTGTTTTTTTGATACAGCCTTTGAATGAGAGAAGTCAATTACGGCCTTGTATTTATTTCCCATTATTAACATTCTATTAATAGGTTCAAATCTACCATAATTAGTTCTATGATGAACCAGGGTGAACAGATTAACGGATCTAAGTCGAGAATTATTGTTAATGAAAGTTTTATTAAAAATATGTGGAGAAATAATTTCAACTTTAACAACCAAGGTTACATCAGCGATTTCCCTCCTTTTCTGCAGGGTGGCCAGATGAATTAAATTCCGATGATGTTCGTAAGGTGGCAATCGAATCGGATCTTCCCAAAGAAGATTACGTAGTGCAAATCTTAAAAACTTCTTTTGAATGATTTCGATTCTTCGAATATGAACATCATAGAATGGAGACCATACATGGCTAGCATACTCCAAGTTAGGTCGAATCAAGGTTGTGTACAGAGCTTTTAAGATATAGGGATCAGAAAATTCTTTAGACCAACGCTTTATAAACCCTAGCAAGGAGTTTGATTTATTTGTGATGCAGTTGAAATGTAATTTAAACTTTAACTTATCGTCGAAGTACACTCCTAAGGTGGGATTGACCCAGATGCGCAACCGTCAAGTTCTTGAACAAGTGCTTACATTACCTCCACGTGGTGACCTCCGGAAACGATCCTATACAGCATCCGCTTATACGATAGGCCAAAATTGTAAACGCGCAAAAACAACCCCTTCAGATTGAAGGTTGGCGTTAGGTTTACTCTTAACCCATAAAAAAATATAGTTATGAAAGACTCGGATATGGATGGATCTTTTAAACAGACCGGGAACTCGTAAGAATTTTGATTTTAGAATTTGCACCTGGAACATTCGAACACTATACAGCCCAGGTGCATCTAATATATTGGAAAATGTCCTCACGCAGTATATAGATGACATCACTGCGTTACAGGAATTGCATTGGACAGGATCCGGAATAATAAAGAAACAAAAATGCGATATAAATTAAGTTTTATCAAAAAACATTTAATTTTTCTTTTTTACTTTAACCATACGGTTAAGAGGTAAAAACAAGAGTGCTTTATTTCCAAAAATTAGTTTTTTTCTTTTGTTAATTTGCTTACAGTTAAACTTATTTCTAATAATATTGATCGTATGACCTTGATAATCATTCTTCTCATTTTTTCTTACAAGTTATCTTAATTAATAATTATTATTATTACATTTTTATATCTTTCCTTTTCTTTTATTCTTAATTTCTACTTAACCAAAAATAATCAGTTATTGTCATATTTAAAAAAAAAAAACAATTTACAAATATTAAAAGCGTCAGTGCCAGCGCTTGTACCAGGGGCGTATGTTACACTTAATGAATATGTTAATCGGTGTTAACTTATATACTATAGCTGCCACGAAAAACACCACATATTTGGATGCAGTTTTGCAATCGGAGACAGGCTAAGACGAAAGGTTACTGATTTCAAACCAAGTAACGACCGTCTAGCCACAATCCGCATTAAAGGCACCTTCTACAACATCAGCCTAATATGTGTGCATGCTGAAAAAGAAGAAACAGAGAAAGAAGACTTCTATGATGCGTTAGACACCACCGATAATGGTTACCGATTGATCAGTTTTGCAGCGGCGCCTAATACGGTTATTAGCAGCATCAAATTTCCCCATAGAGATACTCATAAAGCCACCTGGCTATCACCAGATGGCCGTACAACAAATCAAATTGATCTCCTTATGATTTGACGCACGCTACCCATCGTGCGTGCTGGACGTACGGTCATACAGAGGGGCTAACATCGACTCTGATCATATTTTGGTTATAGCACTTTTCAGAGCCAGAATATCTAATATTAAAAAAGTGCAGTAATATCATAATCCCAAATTTAACATTAGTAGCCTGCAGTCGCCCGAGATAGCCAGAAGCTTTAAAGAGTAGGTTAGCCTAAATTTAACAGCCACACCTCCTTAAACCATTCTTCGATTGATGATCAATGGAAAAACTGTGCCAGTATCATCAAAGTGGTAGTCACAAACACAATTCGCTGGAGAAGACAAAATATATGTCTGACAAATCCGGGAGAAGACCCATTAGTTTCAAATCGATACACACCACCTGTTTATCGATTTCAAGTCTGCATACAATAGCATATGTCGCAGCGAGCTGTATGCTGCTATGTCGGAATTCCGTGTACCAGCCAAGCTCATAATTGATTGTCAAAAATAACACTGGAAAATACAAGATGTGTATGCCAATCGGCAACAACACTTCTGACTTCTTCCAGACGTGTACCGGGTTTCGACAAGGAGATGCACTATCATGCGACTTCTTTAATCTAGTACTGGAACGTATAGTGCGACGAGCGGAACTTAACACGACCGGCACTAACTTTTTCAGATCTGTTTAACTACTAGGGTATGCTGACGACATTGACATCAACGCCAGATCAAAACGGGCGGTCGTCGAGGCCTTTACCCAGATTGAAGAGTAAGTGAAACGAATGGGTCTCAAAGTAAATGAGGATAAGACAAAATATATGTTGTCCACAAATAAAAAGGCCTCTCAACATCATATTGGTCAAAACATCACTGTCGGCACATATAATTTCGAGGTAGATCAGGAGTTTACCTACCTTAGAACCAGCGTTAACCCCACAAACGACATCAATGTGGAGGTGCGGCGAAGAATAACCCTTGCAAACCGTTGCTGCTTCGGTTTGTCAAAACATATCGGGTCAAAGCTCCTTTCTCGAAACACCAAAGTACAAATCTACAAAACGCTCATTATCCCGGTTTTGCTTTACGGAGCATGCACTTGGTGTCTTCGAGAAAAAAATTCTTCGTCGGATATATGGTCCTGAAAACGACGATGGGGTCTGGAGGAGAAAATATAATGCCGAACTCTATGAGCTGTACAATGAGGTGGGCATAGTCACGAAAATTAAAGTCAAGACACTACAGTGGCTCGGCCACCTAGAGCGGATGGACGAAAATGCTCCAGCCAAGAGAATCATCGAATCCAGAGCCGAAGGTACAAGACGTCGGGGCAGACCTTCGTTGAAGAGACGAAATATCGGCAGATTTAAAGCAATTTCGAATCTTCAATTGGAGAGAATCCGCCCGTGACCGGAAAAAATATAGGATGGTAATGAATCAGACCCGGGACCTACATGGTCTGTTGGTCACCTCAGTATTAACTCTTAAAAATAATTCAACATTAAGTGAATAATTCCAAAAGATTGACTGGGAACGACTTGTATAGCACATTAAAGCACACTTTTTAATATAAGTAGTAAATTATTATTGTTAGACCAAAAATAGAAATTATTTAGATTAGTTTGGAGTAGGATTGAGTCATCAATAGACTTTATTTTTTTGAAAATTTTCATATCAGTTGCATGAATTTGTAGTATACTCTTATTAATCACAGATGCAAAATCATTCACAGAAATAATGAATAAAAGAGGCCCCAAGTGACTCTCTTGGGAAACTCCTGAATTGGCTACGAATGATGTCGACGTGAACGATCTAAATAAGACATTATAGGATCTGTCAACTAAATATGAATTGATCCAGCTTAGGAAAAGTACCGGAGAACCTAGCTTTCTTAATTTCAGTAATATAACACTATGAGGCAAAATGTCAAAAACTTTACTAAAATCTGTATAAATGACATCTTTTTGCAGGCCTTCCTCCATATTATTAATAAACGCTGACGTTGCTTCTACAAGGTTAGTTACCACGGATCTACTTTTTATAAATCCGTGCTGATTATGTATTGGGAAAGGAGCGCAGTGAGAATAAACAGAGTCAAACACAATTAATTCAAGCACTTTAGGAATTGAGGATAATTTGGCAATAGGACGGTAATCAATTACGTCATCCTTACCAGCTTTCTTGTGGGTAGATTTTATAAGACTTTTTCCAAATCAAAGGAAAGGTACCAGATTGAAAGGATAGTAGAGAAGCGAGTTAACTGGAACACTGAACATAGTAATAATATGTACAGTTATATGTAATATGTACATAGGTTCATTACTTGCAAGTAATAACAATAACTGATTTGTTTTTTTTGTTTGTGATTTTTGTTTTTTATTTAAAAAATAACTCAGATATGCATAATGAATTTGGTGAATAATAAAACCAGATGATTAAAAAAAATTCAACTGTGTGCGCATTATTGTTACTTCTTTATATATTAAGAGTTCATTAAGGAGAAGCGAGATAAAATGAAAAGGCGTCTACTGCGCAGGCTCCTAGATGCTTGTCTATTACAATCTGCCTGTCTATTAAAATTTAAAAATGATAACTTAGAGTTAAAAAACAAACAATATGAGCTCTTTCTGGAATTTTAATTACTACTGTTTATGCACATTTACCACGAAGACATTTGTATTGTATTGGTCCCAAATAGACCGGTTGGCCTTTAAAAAAAGTATCGCTCGTGAATTGTGTAAAATTTATGGAACACCTGCAATTACACTTGGGCGCCGTACTAACAAGAGTTTTGAAAATCCTGCAAGATATGCAGGACAGCATCTAATTTTATCTGAACAACCTCGAAGCATTTGCAATAATATTGATTCTTCAAATCAAATTCGTGTTAATTAATTCTAATGTTCTTTATATTAAACAAATAATAATAACTCTCTATTTTGAATTTTCAATGATTACAAAGTTTGCAATCATAAGATATTTTACTATTCTATTGCAATGCTCTTTGTTGAACAATATTTTTTGTTTTTCCTTCGTGTGCAAATATAAATAATGCAGAAAGTTCAACAACACATGAGCATCCTACGTAAAATTGCCAATGTGAGAAACAGTAATTTTAAGATTTAGCCCACATACTTGTAGTGATTCGCCAAATACCAAACGAACTGGAAATTGAATACGTTTAAATTCAAATGGCATATCTGATGAAATGATTGGTATTCGTGGGATTAATACAATTTCTCCTTTATATTTGGCAGTTAATATAGATGTTATGATGATATTATTCATTAATTTGTTCACTACTTATCTTGTGCCAGTATCTGCATAACAGTGGTTGATTTAAATTGCGTAGCATAATTATGGGCATACCAGTTTTTAGATGCAGAATATGAGGTGTGAGTCCTGGTACATCGAGTGAATTTAAAAATTCAATTAGGTTATTCACAACTTCATCACGATCCATAACGCACTCGGTTGACTTGTATGTAATTGTTTGGCCACTTATTTTGTTTTGAATTGAAATATTTATTTCTTTGACATCTTAATTTTTTGCTGCCAATATAGTTATAGATTATTACTACTCAAAAACCTTGGTTTCACTTCGAAGCGAAACTAAAATGCACATCAAACAACTTAAATAATCTTGATGCATTGTGATATAAATTTACCTTCAACTATCCTTGAATTTAAAATTTAAAATTATCTTGATTCTTACTATGTAGTAGTTTTTATTATATTAGCGTTAATAGTTAAAAACTTTATTTATTTTTAGTTTATAATTAAAAAGCAAAACAACGCGACTTCCTTTTATTTTACTAATTTCTTTTATTTTTTACAAACACCGACATTTTGTCATTTTTACTGTATCTGCCTGAAAGATCCCGCCAATTATTGTACTTAAAATTACAATTTCTTTGGTTAGTTTTTTTAATATAATAATGAGCTATTTATTATAGGTTATAAAAAAAAATATAATGAATTTTTAGATTTTGCAACCGAAATGTTTCATTATATATTTACTAATTTTAAACATTTTTTTTTTTTCATTATCTTGACAGTAACTTAGGTAGAATCACCTTTTCGTGCTTAATTAAGTACGGTACTGCAATTTTACCCTACAATATCTACAATAATTTGAGTATTTTATTTTAACAAATTACTGGCTTATCTACTCATTAAATGTGGAAAACAACTACTATTGTCAGGAACTAAGCCTTCTTAAATAGAATAGTTTCATTTTATTTAATTTGTTACCAGATTATATTATATACTCTCAATTATTTTTTGTCATTTATTATATCCCAATGACAAAGGGTACTAGACCAGCTCGAAAAACCAATGAAGCATTTTTTTTTTTGCTTCATCGGGAATCGAACCCGGGACCTTTCGATTGAAAGGTAGGTGCTCTACCTACTGCGCCACCCAGCGTGTGGCGATCTACATATTCATATAATAAAGCAAACTTGAAAAAGTTCTAACTATACCGAAACAGGTAAAAAATTACAGAATGCGAATTTTTAAAACAACTTTTTTCTATTACAATAACCTCTTAGGTACAAATAAATGTTCAATGAATTATCTGATATTAATTTTTTTCAGGCTTTGCTGTCATAGAAAAGGGCTAAAGATTACTCGCACATAAATTAATATAAAAAAGAATTATTGAAATGCGTAGGTATTAAAAATATTATGTTTTAAAAACCATGGAGTTAATATATTATTTTATAATTAAATGAAAGGATCGATATAATTAGTATTAGTTTTGTACGTTACATATTCAATTATTATTATGAATAAAATTACTTATTTTACCTTTTATAAAAACATGTTTTCTAGCGTTAGAAAAAAATTTTTGTATAATTAAATTTTAAAATCGAATTTTACTTATTTTCCCTGTTTAATAAATTTATTAATATTTTTCTGATAGTAAATTGTGTTTATTTTACGTGCAAAAATTAAAATGAAATTATGGTTAACACACTATTATTAAATTAATGACTGTATTTGTTAGTGACTGCAATACAGATTTTATAAATTATTTTTTTTTATGTTTAATTGTGTTTATTACATACACAAAATAAAATAACAATCAATCGAAAAATAAGTTGCAAGCACTGATGAAGGAAGTAAGTTGCTTCCGAAATATAGATATTTGCACAATAAATATAAATGATTAATGAAAGGAAACTTGACTTTTATTCCATCATTTAAATATATCACTAAAAACAAATCTGATTATCAAAAATAATCATACTAGCAAGTTTATTTAATTCCTTTTTCGTACAAAAATTTTAGCTACCATTCTTTTATCCTGCCTGAGGTCAGAGGTTATGACACAAAGAATTTTTTAAAACAGCCTTAAGTTAATTAATTAGCCCCTTATTGTTATTGGTACACTTAATTTTGCTACCAAAAATTTTTCATAGCCTTCAAAAAAGGAAGTTTTTTTTTATACTTTTTAGTCATAATTTAAGAGATGTACATTTTTTATTGCATTTAACTAAATATTATTAAAGTCTTATTATTATCATTATTAAATCTGTCAACAAATTTTTAATTAATATTTAGGTACTTATTTATTTTTTATTTTTCAAGTAAAATAAATGAACAATATCAAAAAAATTATTATGATTTATGCTAATGAATATAAAATAATAAGAAATAATAATTATTGTGTAGAAATTGCATGTATTTATGCGAAATTTTAGTTTAAAAACTAGTTTAAAAAGGTTTCAATTAATCTATAATTTTACTTGGCTAAACATTAAATTTAGCATAAATTAACTAACTTTATGATAAATTATCAAAATGAATATTGGTTTAATGTAGTTATCCAATTAGAATAGTTCCTTTTGGATTTTAACTACATTATAATTTTTTAGGTTGTTAGTGACTTTAAGAATTAACATTTCCGCCTAAACTTATGCAATATTTTAAAAAGAAACATTTTCATTCTTATTTGAGTAATGATTTATGAAGTAATATTCTTCTAATACAAAATTACGCATATAAATTGAGCTCTGGTTTTAGGGCCATTTGCGAGCCCAAACTTGACATTAACCATTCTCATAAGTCATAAATCTTATATATAAATTTTTGTCAAAATTGGAGCAGTAGTTCTTCCGGAAAATGGTTACAAACATGCAGCTTTCTTTTATTATATATAAGATTTTAGTCTTTGTATGAATATAGGTTTGTAATTAATTCTTTTGAGTTTTCTTATTTTTGTATATCTGAATAAATTTGTTAATTCTCTTTTAAAATATGTAAAATGTTACATACAATTTGAACTGAAACTATATTTTTTAAATAAAAAAAAATTCAGATTATTTCACTCAGCTTAGAAACGACACGACCGATCTTTGATATTTTAAATTTTTTATTTTTAGAGACCCTAATTACAAAGTTTTCATGGATAAGACATGTATTTTCAAAAAAATATATGATAGGGTGTTAAATGGGTCAAATCAAACTATTTTTAAAATAAATGAAACTAATAAAAATAAAATACATTTAAAAAAAGTAAAATTTATTAATTCATTTACGAAAACTTAAGTTATTAAGTTTTGAAATTAACAATATTTTGTATATACGCAATACTTGCTTGCAGCTCAGCTCTTTTGAGATTTGAAAGAAATAAATATAAATAAAAATTAATTGTTGGCTTTTTGAGCGCAGAGTTTTTCATACCAGGGTGGAGTACAATTAGTTAAAAAAAAGAAATAGACAGAAGAACTGTTTTACAAATAGATGAACCTTCAAGTTACATGACAAAATTAGATAAGACAAAATTACATATGGAAAAAATTACATAAGATAAAATTACGTAAGACAAAATTACATGTAATTTTGTTCTATGTTTTTTTGTCTTATTTAATTTGTCTAGACACCGAAGCTTCATTAAGTCTTAGAAAGCTTTTATGAGAAAAATAATTACAGACTTCTGGTGGAGAAACATCTGTTGAAATGGTAAAAAACCTAAAAGTTTCATCGGGTGCTCGTTGTCAAATTTTCATAAAAAAAGATAGAAAAGCAAATATTTTTTGGGCAGCTAAAAACAATCAAATTATCAAATCGAAACTTGGATTGAAGAAGACGAAAAAGGAGCTGCAAATATTCACACCTAATAAATGTTCGATAACTCCTCTTTCAACGTTAATCATAGAGTCTAGTCTATCACCGCCACCAAAATGAAAGTTAAAGGATTTCTGAAATTACTAACAAAAAATTATATCCAAAAAAAAGCACCAGGTTCCGATTAAATAACAGGATGGATGATTGTTGAATTACCTCGTATTACAGTATCACATCTAATACTTTATTAGGATACTTTTCAAAAGACTGGGGAAAGACAACATCAAAGTTACATCGTACGGACCAATAAGCTTATTACCAATTCCCTATAAGCTGTCTGGAAAAACAACTGATACCACAGCATTGTACACAGAAACATAGTTCCACAGAACAAGTTCACCATATAGTAATTTACACAAGGAAAGGATTTTAAGAAAAACAATACTTTTCAGCCGTTTTCATAGACATAGTCCGAGGTTTTTAGAAAGTATGGTATGAGGGCTTAATATTCAAGATAAAATCATTTCTATTTACAAATGTTCATGAACTTCTAGAAAACTTCTTATCTATCAGGGAATTTAAAATTAAGTATAAAAGTTCAGCTACCAAATATCTACCTTAAAGTGGTTGAGAACTGGCTAGATTACCGGATGATTAAAATTAACGAATCTAAATGTGTTAATAAGGTAAAACTTATACTAAGAAAAAAAACGTGCCCAATGTTAAAAATCAACAATCATAATATCGCTCAGAGCAACGAGGTTAAATGCCTAGCTATTTAATTAGATCGAAGATTGGCATAGAGTTAACACATTGTAACAAAAGTTTAATTCAAATAAAACTCAAAGCAAACAGTATGCACTGGTTACTTAATAAGTACTCAAAACTTCGCTTAGAATACAAAGTTCTTCTTAGTCATTATATAAGCAGTCATTATACCGATATGGACGTATGGTATATAAATATGAGGCACTATTTCTCCATCCAAATGACTAAAAATACCTACATCCACTGAAATATACTTAAGAGATTTACTTAACTCCCGATCAGATTAGTACTGGCTCTGAATTTACATTAATAGATGATTGTAACTGTCATGGTCTCCAACAAATTTCCTCAGTCGTTAACTATATGGGCAGGCAACCAATCTTATCTTTGTAACAGATTGGACTAATTTTTCTTTTAATGATCCCATTATGCCCTTAGTTAAGGTTGATAACTTCCACTCCCCCATTTGTCTCTCATATTGCTTTGATAATCCAACATCGCCTTTCACTGATCTATCCCATAGTTAAAAATTTTATAAAACAAATTCTTTTGCCTTAAATCATTTTTTTGTCTGTTGATTTTGATTCGTTAAATAATAGTTGCCACATTATTAAAGCCGTTTCCAATTTCTATGAAATCATATCTTAAGGGTTTGAATTAAATGTACCCTTAACCTGCAGTAGAGATCTTACTTCTAGTTCTCCTTGGTTTATTTATTAATGGAAAAGGTTAAAAAATAAAAACAATAAAGCATGGAAAAAATATATGAATGAAAAAACAAATCTATAGTAATGAATTTGGAATTTTTTAAACTATTTCATTCTTACAAACTAACCTTGGATTTCAGTTACAATAGATATCTCATAGATATGAATTCAGAACTAAAGAAACCCCCTAAGTCCTTTTGGAAATTTGTCAATTCGAAACACAAATCGTATGAATTTCCCTACTATGTCCTACAAAAATGATTCTACTAATTCTCCGCAATCTATTGCTGATCTTTTTAAAATATTTTTATTTAGTTCTTACTCGGAGAATCTTTTTGAAGTTGACGATACTAAATTCGGTCATGTCGCAACCTTATCAGAATCACCAAATATTTCGATTGATTTTTCTGTTAAAAAAATAAAGGAATATTTAAGTAAGTTAAATAGTGTTTCTTTCCCTGGACCAGACAAAGTACCAGACAACTTCTAAAAATGGATCAAATCGTTTTTGTCAAAGAGAACTTATAGTCAAATATATACGACTTTTTTTGCGCCACAGGTGTACCATAAGTCAGCCATCTAGGTCCATTACAATTCATTATTTCTATTAATGATGTAACTAAAATCATCAAGTGTCGCTAACAAATATCTATCCAATAGATAATAGTAATATTGTTATATATGCCGATGATATGAAAATTTATAAAATAATTTCCTCATCTGATGACTCCCCCTTGCTTCAGGAAGATCTAGACTCTTCTTTTAGTTCGTGTAGCTCCAGCAACCTACTCCTGAACATTGACAAATGTGCTCTAATTTCCTATTCCCGTAGTTTCTCCCCCTTGGTAGTCAACTATACTTTTGATGCTAAACTTATCAAAAGAGTTTCTTACTTTAAAGATTTAGGTATCCTTTTCGTAGATAAACTTTCATTTAAAGTACACTTTAATAGCATAATTAACAAGACGAATTCTATGTTAGGGTTCATAAAGAGATGGTCTAAAGAATTTAACGATCCATATACAATTCAATCATTATTTACAACGCTCGTTCGTCCTCACCTTATATACGCAAGTCTCGTCTGGTCACCTAACTACTTCACTCATTTCAATAGAATAGAGTCAATTCATAAAAAATTTCTATGATTTGCCTTACGTAATCTTCCATGGTGTAACCCAATAATCCTGCCTCCTTATCAAGATCGCCTCAAACTACTTCAATTAAATACTTTCCACTCGAGAAGAGTTGTTGCGGATATTTTATTTATAATTCAACTATTCACTGGTGTAATTTATTCCCAAAATTTAAAATGCATAAGCAATAAGCAGATTATTATTAGTACGCGATTTCTTTCAGAAAATGTTTTTAACCTTCCTTTTTACAGAACAAATTACATACGCAACATAAAGATAGTATAGACCTTTCAAAGCCAGGTTAAACAAAATCTTATTCCAAATCCTTCCTTAATCCTAGTAATCCTACTTATATATATAGTCACTAATTCACTAATTATACTTAATTGGTCTCTACGAATTTATTGTTTTTCTTCACACTTTTTCTTTTTTTGTTTATATCAGCTCTAATAATTTGCTTTTTATTGTACTTGTAATTTAAAAATTGAAATTTAGTTGAAAATCTAAATATCAAAAGAGAAAAAATAAATTAAAAATTAAAAAATAAATCAAAATATATTATAAATTTAAATTGTTAATTAAACCACAATATTGTAAACTGTTTCAACTAAATTGTGAATAAATAAATAAGATCTAAAAATTCCGATGGTCAGCGAAGAAATAGTCGAAGTTATCTAAAAGTGGAAGATCATCCAATCCCACTAGCAAAACAACTAACCACAAACAGGGATCATATAAGACTTAAAAAAAGAATACAACAGATCTAATCAATCTCTAATGTTAAATACTTTCATTATTTTTATTTTTCTTTTATTTTTTGTTTTTACTTATACTTATCAGTTTATCACTGTTATAAATTAATGGAAAAATCAATTCAATCGTAGATATATTCCAATTTTTTGGTTAAGATTTGATCTAATTATTGTTAGTTTCTAGATTAGTAAGATTTAATAAAAACTATAAAAAAAAAATAAAAGCACATACGGAGTGCGAAGAGTACAAAAAAAAATTATGCGCAGAGCATGATACATATTGGGTGAAATATCACCCAAAGAAAATTTAAATGCTGGTTAAATATTCAACCGAGAAATTTTTCTTAACTTTAATACGACCGTTAATTTAATAAATTGAATATGTATTGCATTAAAACTTAAAAAAAAATGTTAATAACTTTATGTAGTAATGGGTTTCCGAAATTCGAATTATAGAGGGTTTTTTTTTTGTTTTTAGTTATATGAAAATTGTAAAAAATGCAGGGGATTTTGTTCGAATTATCCGAATTAGGAAAATATAACTATACTTATTATACTTACAAATATATAACAATCAAAATATTATACTTACACTTGTATTCTGAGTTCTTATTTTCTTTAAACATCCTTCCAACCATGTTCTTATTGTTTGTTTAGCCACTTCTTCTTCAATAATGTATTCAAATTCTTCGCGAGCCAATAACTCTTCCAATTGCAATGCTTTTCTAATATCAACTGATCGATATGACAGCATACTAATATTTTTTGCCAAATTTAATGTTTTTTTTTTTTTAATATAGTCGAAAAAACAATGAACATAAAAAAAAATTTAAAAAAAAGAAATGGAAAAAGGAGAAATTTTTTTTTTTGTTAATAATTAAATTAAAACACAATTAAAACAATAGTTATTGATATTATTACTTAATAACATCATGGAATGTGACATCTTCACCATTATGCAATTTATCTAACTCATAGCACATATATTTGAATAATAAACGATCCTTTTGTGGATCACATTCAAGTCGTCCTTTTAACAAACGTAATATAAATTTAACTCTTCTAACTGGTATAACACCACGCTGATGTATATCAACAATATTCCATGTATTTTGAAAATTTCTTATATCAGCATACGATAGTAGGGCATCCTCTTCATTTGAATAGAATAATGAAAAATTCTCCATGATAATAGCTAAAAGTTGTTGATGATGGTTGGGTAGATAATATATATGTATATATAAATATTGAAAAAAAGAAAGAGAAAGAAAAAAAGAGAAAAAAACAAGTAAAATAATTATAGTCGGCATCTTACCCGACTAATAACATAAAAATGCACTACACCTGTGAACACGTAAACCAATAATTTTTTTTATGTTTTTTTTTTATGATTAAATCATGTCAATAATGGGTGGAATGGTGAATTGGGTTTTTTTTTTGTTTTTTGTTAAAAAATGAATTTGCAAATAAATTTACTAAATTCTATTTACCAAAAATTAGCTATAGCAAAAAAGTCATTCAATTTCAAAATTTATTTAGTATTTTTTTATTGAAATTATAATTTTTGACAATTGTTGTAATTTTTGTAATTTAAAATTATTTTAAATTTAAATCTTATTATAAATATGACATAAAATTTTTGTACAAACAACTTTCAAAATGCAATATAAAACAGTTCAAATACAGTTCCACTAGATGTTTTTTTTTTATGTTCTTGACAGTAACTTAGGTAGAATCACCTTTTCGTGCTTAATTAAATACATTTGAAAACATTAAACATTTAAACTTTTATACACAAGTGCACAGCTTAAACTAATGGAAGATTGTCAAAAGAAAAATGTCTCTAATTATCCTCATACTCTAGGATTGGATAGTATTTGATAGACATTTTGGATGAACTTATTAAATACTAGCAAAGTCATCTAACATTACCCGAGTCTAACAAAAAATGTATAAAATGTATTTAAATTAAATTTTATTTATAAACCGAATTTAACAAAATCGTTTCGGAAAAAAATTTTAGACTTTGCATGACAGATATTTGAACACTGTTAAGGATCACTGTTAAGTTTGAAAATTTTGCTTTAATAATATAAGAATGTAATACTTTTTATTACTACTTTGGTACAATTGCATAATTTTAATTGATTAAAGTTTAGTAGAAGAATAGTTAAAGCTCCTACTTTTAGTTCTGGCTACTGAAGAAAAAATGCAAAAACTTTGGGTAGTTAAAAGGTTCATTTTCTGTGGTGGCTTTGTCGTCACTATTTCAATCATACCTTTTAAGTTTTCAGAAATTTTTCTTTCACTAATCTAGAGTAAGTTCCGAGCTAATATACCGGGTGTTCTAGAGCATGCGTATCAGCTTTTTAAGAGGGGAAGGAGCCGTTATTTTAAAATTAAATAAAAATGTTATCAACTAAATCGAGGGTGCTCTATCTACTGGTGATTGAAAGATAGTCAACCTACCGACACCCAGCATATGAGTTCCATAGAATTGTAATTGTATTAAAAACTCAAAGTCTGAGACGCCTGACGATATTTCAGGTGTTTTGTTACACATTTTTAACAAAAGTATCTTAATGACGTCTAAAAATTTCTGAAGTTATACAGTTAGTCATGAAAGGTGATACGAACTCTCTTATCCATCTACTTTCTTTAAGATCTTTCAAGAAGCGATGAAAAGAAGTTTTTTGTATTTTCTCAATAAACCTAACTTCTTCAGTGAAAATCAATATTATTTATTATTTGATATATTAAATGAGGGTAGCGAGTTGTCAGTATTATTTGTTGTTATAACTAAAACTTTTGAGATTGTGGATCACCATATTCTATTAACTAAGCTATATAATGCTAATGTTAGGAGTTTTATTTATAAATGCCTAGGATCTTCTTTTGCTGATAGAATGCAGAGTTAGAATTGGAGATATTTATTATCACGCTTCCTATTGTGCTTAATTTTCAATAAACTGTAGTAACTGTAATGGTGGTGATACTTGATATGATAATAATTGTTTTTTAATAGAATTTGCAAAATCTTTAAATATATTGGGTTGATTGATTGACTTCAGTTTGGATTGGAATAAATGTACTTGCAATTTCTGTAATATTTAGATAGCTTTATCGTCTCAGTTTACAATGTTCTTATGCATTCGAAGTTACAATATGGGTATAATTTGTTGGGAAGGAGCTAAGAATTATGGTAAGAATTGCTTCGTCCTCAAAAACATGCTACACGATTAATTTGTGCGAAAAGACGTAATTGTTCATTTGTTATTTTATTATTTTTTAAATTAAAAATATTTCCCATTTTGAAAATTTATTTTACTAAACACTAACAAAGTTTTTTTATTGAATCTGGATGCTTAGACGTTGCATATACCAAGAATATAAAAAAGCAAAAAGTAACAGTTCTAACTTAAGAATTAATTTTTGTTATTTCGTATATGTTATACGATATTTGTATAATATTATAGCAACCCAAAACTTTTGAAAAACTTCCAACCTATAACACGTAAATTAGAATTTTATAAAAAAAAATTTAAATTATTGATGGCATAGTTTTTAGAAATTGACCTTGACACAAGTGAGGAATTATTAAGGGTGTTTAGCATAAATACTTGTAGCTTAAGAAAGCTTTTCTCTCCATTGTACACATTTACTCAATTTTGCACTTCATAAATTTATTTTAATTTAATATTTTTATTTCTACTTTTGTATTTAAATCTTAAAATTCTTTTTATTTAAATCTTTAATTTCTTTATAATTTCAATATAACTTAACACAATAAAATCTCATAATTCTCAAAGTAGTAAATCGATGTATTTTAATTCGTTTATGACGTTTGTAGTCACAATTCTGTTATAGCAGTGATTTATTTTATTAAAACACTAATTTATATATAGTTTTTTTCTGTTCTTTATTACAAATACGTTTTTTTGACTACGCCTATAGTCCCAAAACGGTTATAGTCAGAAATATTACTGAAACTTAGCGAATGACTATAACCGTGTTTTACTGCATATATTTTTTTTAATGAAAGCAGAAGCAAATGAACTATTATTTATTATATAATTTTTGAAGGGTATGATCTGATCTTTGTTTTTCTGTTTTGTTTTAAATTTTTGTTTGTGTTTTTGTTTTTGTATTTTTTTCTATAAGTTTGTATGTTTATTTAAAATGACAGAATTTTTATGAAGCCTTTTTCAAAACTTCCCGTAATAGAAATTTCTTTTAGAGTATAGATGCTCAATTTGGAAATAACCGTCACTATTTGGTGTAAATATTTGAAATGTTTTAAGTACTCAGCACCAAGAACTTGCTAAAATTTTAATATGTTTGTGGCAGAGCTGGGTCGTATTCGAGTAAAAGTATTTAAAACAGTATTTACTTTGCCTTGACAAGTACAAATAGATTATTTGAAAAAAGTATTTCAAATACTATTTTTGAGTAAAAATATTTGACTTGATTTTTTCAAATATAGGTAAAGTATTTGAAAAAAGTATTTCAAATACTTTTTTTGAGTAAAAGTATTTGACTTGATTTTTTCAAACACAAATAAAGTATTTAAACAAGGTATTTCAAATTCTTCTTTTGAGTAAAAGTATTTGACTTGATTTTTTTCAAATACAGGTAAAATATTTGAAAAAAGTATTTCAAATACTTTTTTTGAGTAAAAGTATTTGACTTGATTTTTTCAAATACAAGTAAAGTATTTAAACAAGGTATTTCAAATACTTTTTTTGAGTAAAAGTATTTGACTTGATTTTTTCAAATGCAGGTAAAGTATTTGGAAAAAGTATTTCAAATACTATTTTTGAGTAAAAATATTTGACTTGATTTATTCAAATACAAGTAAAGTATTTAAACTAAGTATTTGAAAATTATTTAAATTTCTCTATTGAATTACTCAAATACTACTAATTTTTTTTAAAGAATATCTTTCACTAATCTAGAGTAAGTTCCGAGCTAATATACCGGGTGTTCTAGAGCACGCGTATCAGCTTTTTAAGAGGGGAAGGAGCCGTTATTTTAAAATTAAATAAAAATGTTATCAACTAAATCGAGGGTGCTCTATCTACTGGTGATTGAAAGATAGTCAACCTACCGACACCCAGCATATGAGTTCCATAGAATTGTAATTGTATTAAAAACTCAAAGTCTGAGACGCCTGACGATATTTCAGGTGTTTTGTTACACATTTTTAACAAAAGTATCTTAATGACGTCTAAAAATTTCTGAAGTTATACAGTTATTCATGAAAGGGGATACGAACTCTCTTATCCATCTACTTTCTTTAAGATCTTTCAAGAAGCGATGAAAAGAAGGTTTTTGTATTTTCTCAACAAACCTAACTTCTTCAGTGAAAATCAATATTATTTATTATAATATGGAGTGCGTTATTTCAATTTTGAGGTATTTGATATATTAAATGAGGGTAGCGAGTTGTCAGTATTATTTGTTGTTATAACTAAAGCTTTTGAGCTTGTGGATCACCATATTCTATTAACTAAGCTATATAACGCTAATGTTAGGAGTTTTATTTATAAATGCCTAGGATCTTCTTTTGCTGATAGAATGCAGAGTTAGAATTGGAGATATTTATTATCACGCTTCCAATTGTGCTTAATTTTCAATAAACTGTAGTAACTGTCATGGTCGTGATACTTGATATGATAATTGTTTTTTAATAGAATTTGCAAAATCTTTGAAATATATTGGGTTGATTGATTGACTTCAGTTTGGATTGGAATAAATGTACTTGCAATTTCTGTAATATTATTAGATAGCTTTATCGTCTCAGTTTACAATGTTCTTATGCATTCGAAGTTACAATATGGGTATAATTTGTTGGGAAGGAGCTAAGAATTATGGTAAGAATTGCTTCGTCCTCAAAAACATGCTACACGATTAATTTGTGCGAAAAGACGTAATTGTTAATTTGTTATTTTATTATTTTTTAAATTAAAAATATTTCCCATTTTAAAAATTTATTTTACTAAACACTAACAAATTTTTTTTATTGAATCTGGATGCTTAGACGTTGTATATACCAATAATATAAAAAAGCAAAAAGTAACAGTTCTAACTTAAGAATTAATTTTTGTTATTTCGTATATGTTATACGATATTTGTATAATATTATAGCAACCCAAAACTTTTGAAAAACTTCCAACCTATAACACGTAAATTAGAATTTTATAAAAAAAAATTTAAATTATTGATGGCATAGTTTTTAGAAATTGACCTTGACACAAGTGAGGAATTATTAAGGGTGTTTAGCATAAATACTTGTAGCTTAAGAAAGCTTTTCTCTCCATTGTACACATTTACTCAATTTTGCACTTCATAAATTTATTTTAATTTAATATTTTTATTTCTACTTTTGTATTTAAATCTTAAAGTTCTTTTTATTTAAATCTTTAATTTCTTTATAATTTCAATATAACTTAACACAATAAAATCTCATAATTCTCAAAGTAGTAAATCGATGTATTTTAATTCGTTTATGACGTTTGTAGTCACAATTCTGTTATAGCAGTGAATTATTTTATTAAAACACTAATTTATATATAGTTTTTTTCTGTTCTTTATTACAAATACGTTTTTTTGACTACGCCTATAGTCCCAAAACGGTTATAGTCAGAAATATTACTGAAATTTAGCGAATGACTATAACCGTGTTTTACTGCATATATTTTTTTTAATGAAAGCAGAAGCAAATGAACTATTATTTATTATATAATTTTTGAAGGGTATGATCTGATCTTTGTTTTTCTGTTTTGTTTTAAATTTTTGTTTGTGTTTTTGTTTTTGTATTTTTTTCTATAAGTTTGTGTGTTTATTTAAAATGACAGAATTTTTATGAAGCCTTTTTCAAAACTTCCCGTAATAGAAATTTCATTTAGAGTATAGATGCTCAATTTGGAAATAACCGTCACTATTTGGTGTAAATATTTGAAATGTTTTAAGTATTCAGCACCAACAACTTGCTATAATTTTAATATGTTTGTGGCAGAGCTGGGTCGTATTCGAGTAAAAGTATTTAAAACAGTATTTACTTTGCCTTGACAAGTACAAATAGATTATTTGAAAAAAGTATTTCAAATACTATTTTTGAGTAAAAATATTTGACTTGATTTTTTCAAATATAGGTAAAGTATTTGAAAAAAGTATTTCAAATACTTTTTTTGAGTAAAAGTATTTGACTTGATTTTTTCAAACACAAATAAAGTATTTAAACAAGGTATTTTAAATTCTTCTTTTGAGTAAAAGTATTTGACTTGATTTTTTTCAAATACAGGTAAAATATTTGAAAAAAGTATTTCAAATACTTTTTTTGAGTAAAAGTATTTGACTTGATTTTTTCAAATACAAGTAAAGTATTTAAACAAGGTATTTCAAATACTTTTTTTGAGTAAAAGTATTTGACTTGATTTTTTCAAATGCAGGTAAAGTATTTGGAAAAAGTATTTCAAATACTATTTTTGAGTAAAAATATTTGACTTGATTTATTCAAATACAAGTAAAGTATTTAAACTAAGTATTTGCAAATTATTTAAATTTCTCTATTGAATTACTCAAATACTACTAATTTTTTTTAAAGAATATCTTTCACTAATCTAGAGTAAGTTCCGAGCTAATATACCGGGTGTTCTAGAGCACGCGTATCAGCTTTTTAAGAGGGGAAGGAGCCGTTATTTTAAAATTAAATAAAAATGTTATCAACTAAATCGAGGGTGCTCTATCTACTGGTGATTGAAAGATAGTCAACCTACCGACACCCAGCATATGAGTTCCATAGAATTGTAATTGTATTAAAAACTCAAAGTCTGAGACGCCTGACGATATTTCAGGTGTTTTGTTACACATTTTTAACAAAAGTATCTTAATGACGTCTAAAAATTTCTGAAGTTATACAGTTATTCATGAAAGGGGATACGAACTCTCTTATCCATCTACTTTCTTTAAGATCTTTCAAGAAGCGATGAAAAGAAGGTTTTTGTATTTTCTCAACAAACCTAACTTCTTCAGTGAAAATCAATATTATTTATTATAATATGGAGTGCGTTATTTCAATTTTGAGGTATTTGATATATTAAATGAGGGTAGCGAGTTGTCAGTATTATTTGTTGTTATAACTAAAGCTTTTGAGCTTGTGGATCACCATATTCTATTAACTAAGCTATATAATGCTAATGTTAGGAGTTTTATTTATAAATGCCTAGGATCTTCTTTTGCTGATAGAATGCAGAGTTAGAATTGGAGATATTTATTATCACACTTCCTATTGTGCTTAATTTTCAATAAACTGTAGTAACTGTAATGGGTAGTGATACTTCATATGATAATAATTGTTTTTTAATAGAATTTGCAAAATCTTTAAATATATTGGGTTGATTGATTGACTTCAGTTTGGATTGGAATAAATGTACTTGCAATTTCTGTAATATTATTAGATAGCTTTATCGTCTCAGTTTACAATGTTCTTATGCATTCGAAGTTACAATATGGGTATAATTTGTTGGGAAGGAGCTAAGAATTATGGTAAGAATTGCTTCGTCCTCAAAAACATGCTACACGATTAATTTGTGCGAAAAGACGTAATTGTTCATTTGTTATTTTATTATTTTTTAAATTAAAAATATTTCCCATTTTGAAAATTTATTTTACTAAACACTAACAAATTTTTTTTATTGAATCTGGATGCTTAGACGTTGTATATACCAATAATATAAAAAAGCAAAAAGTAACAGTTCTAACTTAAGAATTAATTTTTGTTATTTCGTATATGTTATACGATATTTGTATAATATTATAGCAACCCAAAACTTTTGAAAAACTTCCAACCTATAACACGTAAATTAGAATTTTATAAAAAAAAATTTAAATTATTGATGGCATAGTTTTTAGAAATTGACCTTGACACAAGTGAGGAATTATTAAGGGTGTTTAGCATAAATACTTGTAGCTTAAGAAAGCTTTTCTCTCCATTGTACACATTTACTCAATTTTGCACTTCATAAATTTATTTTAATTTAATATTTTTATTTCTACTTTTGTATTTAAATCTTAAAATTCTTTTTATTTAAATCTTTAATTTCTTTATAATTTCAATATAACTTAACACAATAAAATCTCATAATTCTCAAAGTAGTAAATCGATGTATTTTAATTCGTTTATGACGTTTGTAGTCACAATTCTGTTATAGCAGTGAATTATTTTATTAAAACACTAATTTACATATAGTTTTTTTCTGTTCTTTATTACAAATACGTTTTTTTGACTACGCCTATAGTCACAAAACGGTTATAGTCAGAAATATTACTGAAATTTAGCGAATGACTATAACCGTGTTTTACTGCATATATTTTTTTTAATGAAAGCAGAAGTAAATGAACTATTATTTATTATATAATTTTTGAAGGGTATGATCTGATCTTTGTTTTTCTGTTTTGTTTTAAATTTTTGTTTGTGTTTTTGTTTTTGTATTTTTTTCTATAAGTTTGTGTGTTTATTTAAAATGACAGAATTTTTATGAAGCCTTTTTCAAAACTTCCCGTAATAGAAATTTCTTTTAGAGTATAGATGCTCAATTTGGAAATAACCGTCACTATTTGGTGTAAATATTTGAAATGTTTTAAGTACTCAGCACCAAGAACTTGCTAAAATTTTAATATGTTTGTGGCAGAGCTGGGTCGTATTCGAGTAAAAGTATTTAAAACAGTATTTACTTTGCCTTGACAAGTACAAATAGATTATTTGAAAAAAGTATTTCAAATACTATTTTTGAGTAAAAATATTTGACTTGATTTTTTCAAATATAGGTAAAGTATTTGAAAAAAGTATTTCAAATACTTTTTTTGAGTAAAAGTATTTGACTTGATTTTTTTCAAATACAGGTAAAATATTTGAAAAAAGTATTTCAAATACTTTTTTTGAGTAAAAGTATTTGACTTGGTTTTTTCAAATACAAGTAAAGTATTTAAACAAGGTATTTCAAATACTTTTTTTGAGTAAAAGTATTTGACTTGATTTTTTCAAATGCAGGTAAAGTATTTGGAAAAAGTATTTCAAATACTATTTTTGAGTAAAAATATTTGACTTGATTTATTCAAATACAAGTAAAGTATTTAAACTAAGTATTTGAAAATTATTTAAATTTCTCTATTAAATTACTCAAATACTACTAATTTTTTTTAAAGAATATCTTTCATTAATCTAGAGTAAGTTCCAAGCTAATATACCGGGTATTCTAGAGCACGCGTATCAGGTTTTCAAGAGGGGAAGGAGCCGTTATTTTAAAATTAAATAAAAATGTTATCAACTAAATCGAGGGTGCTCTATCTACTGCTGATTGAAAGATAGTCAACCTACCGACACCCAGCATATGAGTTCCATAGAATTGTAATTGTATTAAAAACTCAAAGTCTGAGACGCCTGACGATATTTCAGGTGTTTTGTTACACATTTTTAACAAAAGTATCTTAATGACGTCTAAAAATTTCTGAAGTTATACAGTTATTCATGAAAGGGGATACGAACTCTCTTATCCATCTACTTTCTTTAAGATCTTTCAAGAAGCGATGAAAAGAAGGTTTTTGTATTTTCTCAACAAACCTAACTTCTTCAGTGAAAATCAATATTATTTATTATAATATGGAGTGCGTTATTTCAATTTTGAGGTATTTGATATATTAAATGGGGTTGCGAGTTGTCAGTATTATTTGTTGTTATAACTAAAGCTTTTGAGCTTGTGGATCACCATATTCTATTAACTAAGCTATATAAGGCTAATGTTAGGAGTTTTATTTATAAATGCCTAGGATCTTCTTTTGCTGATAGAATGCAGAGTTAGAATTGGAGATATTTATTATCACGCTTCCTATTGTGCTTAATTTTCAATAAACTGTAGTAACTGTAATGGTGGTGATACTTGATATGATAATAATTGTTTTTTAATAGAATTTGCAAAATCTTTAAATATATTGGGTTGATTGATTGACTTCAGTTTGGATTGGAATAAATGTACTTGCAATTTCTGTAATATTTAGATAGCTTTATCGTCTCAGTTTACAATGTTCTTATGCATTCGAAGTTACAATATGGGTATAATTTGTTGGGAAGGAGCTAAGAATTATGGTAAGAATTGCTTCGTCCTCAAAAACATGCTACACGATTAATTTGTGCGAAAAGACGTAATTGTTCATTTGTTATTTTATTATTTTTTAAATTAAAAATATTTCCCATTTTAAAAATTTATTTTACTAAACACTAACAAATTTTTTTTATTGAATCTGGATGCTTAGACGTTGTATATACCAATAATATAAAAAAGCAAAAAGTAACAGTTCTAACTTAAGAATTAATTTTTGTTATTTCGTATATGTTATACGATATTTGTATAATATTATACCAACCCAAAATTTTTGAAAAACTTCCAACCTATAACACGTAAATTAGAATTTTATAAAAAAAATTTAAATTATTGATGGCATAGTTTTTAGAAATTGACCTTGACACAAGTGAGGAATTATTAAGGGTGTTTAGCATAAATACTTGTAGCTTAAGAAAGCTTTTCTCTCCATTGTACACATTTACTCAATTTTGCACTTCATAAATTTATTTTAATTTAATATTTTTATTTCTACTTTTGTATTTAAATCTTAAAATTCTTTTTATTTAAATCTTTAATTTCTTTATAATTTCAATATAACTTAACACAATAAAATCTCATAATTCTCAAAGTAGTAAATCGATGTATTTTAATTCGTTTATGACGTTTGTAGTCACAATTCTGTTATAGCAGTGAATTATTTTATTAAAACACTAATTTATATATAGTTTTTTTCTGTTCTTTATTACAAATACGTTTTTTTGACTACGCCTATAGTCACAAAACGGTTATAGTCAGAAATATTACTGAAATTTAGCGAATGACTATAACCGTGTTTTACTGCATATATTTTTTTTAATGAAAGCAGAAGCAAATGAACTATTATTTATTATATAATTTTTGAAGGGTATGATCTGATCTTTGTTTTTCTGTTTTGTTTCAAATTTTTGTTTGTGTTTTTGTTTTTGTATTTTTTTCTATAAGTTTGTGTGTTTATTTAAAATGACAGAATTTTTATGAAGCTTTTTTCAAAACTTCCCGTAATAGAAATTTCTTTTAGAGTATAGATGCTCAACTTGGAAATAACCGTCACTATTTGGTGTAAATATTTGAAATGTTTTAAGTAGTCAGCACCAAGAACTTGCACCAAATACAAGTAAAGTATTTAAACTAAGTATTTGAAAATTATTTAAATTTCTCTATTAAATTACTCAAATACTACTAATTTTTTTTTAAAGAATACCCACAGAGAACTTATATTTGAAATGTGATTGAAAACATACATGTCCAAAAGGTTTGTTTAATATGCAAATGAATATTGAATAGAGTAGAGTCAATGTGAACTACATCTTCTAGGTGGTGACTGATGTCAAGTGCCAAGTTCAAAAAATTGAGCAACTTCCAGCAAAAATAGGTCCTTATCGCATCTCACACAGCCCTCGGAAATTTTTTTTTTTTTAAATTGTCTTTAGTGCAAGGGTCATAAGCACGATGCAAACAAGAGGTTCGGCGTCCCAAGTTTCGAGACACAAGACCTTCATTTTTTTTTGTAGCTTGTCTTTAGTACAAGGGTCATAAGAACGATACAAACAAGAGGTCCGGCGTCCCAAGTGTCGGGACCGAAGACCTTAATTTTTTTTTTAGCTTGTCTTTAGCACTAGGGCTCAAAAGCGCGATGCAAACAAGAGGTCCGGCGTCCCAAGTATCGGGATCCAAGACCTTCATTTTTTTTCTTTTAGCTTGTCTTTAGTACAAGGGCTCAAAAGCGCGATGCAATAAAAGCAACTTCTCCATATGAAATAAAAATATAACCATAAATATGCATTTGCAAAAATATAACTATAAATATACATTATTGATATATATGTGTCCATAATTAATAATATTCATATTAAACAAAAAACATAATATTGTTCACTGAAAAATTGTTATTGTAATTGTTGAAAACAGAATATTGTTCACTATTTTGTTCACTGAAAAATTGAAAAAGAATAAAATCATATTATCCCATTCATCTTAATTCTTTAATGAAGTAAAAATAAAATAAAAAAAATTGGTTTGTACAGTTTGTATGCAATATACATACACAATAAATAATTCATAAATTTCTTAAACAAATCGAAAGCCAACAGTGAGTAAGAAAGTAAACAAACAAAGAGTTTTTTTTTTCTTTTGATGTTACGTTTTTTCTTTTTCTTAAGTCAATACAAAATTTTAATTTTGTTTCTTCTACTTGCCCATTCTTATTATTATTAGTATTCATTGGTATTATAATATAAGATATTCCACACATGGCCTTCCGTGTGTAATATATATATAAGATTTATTAATTACAAAATTAAAAGCATTTTCGGCATTTTCGGATATGCTACATAGTAAATTTGCATCGGTATAACATGCATTTCGGCAGTCACAGACATATAATGTTTGTTCAGATTTAGTTTAATAATGAAAAGTTATGAAAAAGATTTCGCAATCTAATTTTTTTTTTTCAGAAAAGGCATGAGTAGGGCGGTTGTGGTTAGGGTTATTTTATTAAGATAAAAAATCGTAGTCAATTTCATTCTAAAATGTTTTCAATCATTTCAATTTATTCTTGAAACTATATAATCATTTTTATTGGTTCATCTTAGCAGATAGGTATGTAATAATTTATTTAAAAAAAAATAAAATTTAAATTTAAATCGAGGGTGTTGTTGTGGCAATTTGATAAATTAAAATTTTTGTATGTTAAAATGACATTGGGTGAAATTTTGTTTTGAAATTTCTAATTGAAAATTTCAAAAATTTAAAAAAATATTTCAATTTGCACCACGTTTACTTTTAAATATCTATTATTTAAACGAATAATAATGAAAATCGGTTGTGAAATGGTTCAGATATTTGTGTACTCTTTTCAATTTACAGGTTAAATATAATGATGATGAAAATAACAACAGTTTTCTTATTTTTACTTGCTTTTCTTTAGCTTGCAATGTTATTTATTTATTTGTTTATTCCGGGTATTTTGGGAATCAAAATAACTTTTTATTTTATATCTGTATTTAGGTGAAAAAATTTTAATCGGTTATTACATCAGTTGGTTAAAGCACCATATTAATATCAAAAGTTTTTTGTAAGTTCGATTCTCCTTTGATTCAAATTTTTATATTTTTTAAAATATTTTTTTTTGTTATTAAGTAAGAGTCTAGATTATAATATTTTATCAACTATGACTTATGTTTTATGAAAGTTCAATTGTGACATCCATTTGATATTTAAATTTACAGTTTATTTTAATTGATACACTGAAAAAGTATGGAAAATTACAAAAACATTGTTTAGGTACTTGGTGAAATATATTTGAAATCTTATAATGAAACTGCAATTTGTAGTGGAATAACGCTAGACACAAAAAACAAGAAGTAGGTCTCGAAAAAACAATTGAATTACTAAAAAAATACAACATAATTTCATAAAACGTAATGTGGAACTTTGGTTATTTAAAAAACTCCAGCTACAGAAAACAGTTCTATGTAAAAGCTACAGATTACTACTATGTGGATGGATTGGTGAATGGACTAGTTGATTAGTTGACTGATTCAAAATTTGGCACGAAATTATACACAACAATATTTATCGTACTATTTCTCCCAAAAAAAAAATATTACAATATTTGATATGTTAAAAAAGAATTTGTATATATTGATTGAAGACCCTAATGGATATTTCTAAATATATTTTCTTAAATCTTAGAGATAAAAAAAAGGAATTTATTGTAATAGTAATAATAAGAAGGAGAATAAATAATAAATAATATATAATAAATAATAAATCAAAAATAATAAATAATTAATAATAAATAATAAATAATAAATAATAAATAATAAATAATAAATAATAAATAATAAATAATAAATAATAAATAATAAATAATAAATAATAAATAATAAATAATAAATAATAAATAATAAATAATAAATAATAAATAATAAATAATAAATAATAAATAATAAATAATAAATAATAAATAATAAATAATAAATAATAAATAATAAATAATAAATAATAAATAATAAATAATAAATAATAAATAATAAATAAAAAATAATAAATAATAAATAATAAATAATAAATAATAAATAATAAATAATAAATAATAAATAATAAATCATAAATAATTAATAAATAAGAAATAATAAATAATAAATAACAAATAATAAATAATATATAATAAATAATATATAATAAATAATAAATAATAAATAATAAATAATAAATAATGAATAATAAATAATAAATAATAAATAATAAATATTAAATAATAAATATTAAATAATAAATAATAAATAATAAATAATAAATAACAAATAAATAAGAAATAAAAAATAATAAATAATATTTAATAAATAATAAATAATAATAAATAATAAATAATAAATAATAAATAATAACAAATAAATAATAAATAATAAATAATAAATAATAAATAATAAATAATAAATAATAAATAATAAATAATAAATAATAAATAATAAATAATAAATAATAAATAATAAATAATAAATAATAAATAATAAATAATAAATAATAAATAATAAATAATAAATAATAAATAATAAATAATAAATAATAAATAATAAATAATAAATAATAAATGATAAATAATAAATGATATTGATAATTTTTATTACTATTATTATATTAGTTTTATTATTATATTTATGACAGATTGTCACTAGGTGTAGTGCATAATTAAATTTTTATTTAAAAAAAAAAATTTTTTTTATTGTTTTTATTTTTGATATTGTTGACAGCCAAAATTACATCAAAAGTTAGTGTTGTATAGTGTACTATACTTAATAATAGCAGGAGTAAGCTATTAAATATAGCTAGTAAATATATTTATTATTATGTGAGTGGTGTGTGTGTATGTACATGACTTTCAAATTTAATGACGAAAATAAAAATTAAAAGCAAACAATTTTTTTTAAGTAAATGTACGAAAACGCAATGAAATTACTTAAATAATTTATATAAATTTGAACATGTTGGTTGAGAACAAGCAGGGAAATTAGAGTTAATTTTTATTTGATTTTTTGTTTAGTATTAATTTTTATCTGTAAAATAGTTAAATGAAAATAGACAAATCACATTCGATAATAGATTTTAACCACCGAAAATTGTTTATTGATATTGAAATATATATTACAACAGTAGTTTTTTGAAATTGACCAGTTTAGCGAATTGATCATTATAGTTCTCGAATTATATTATATAATTAACACCATTATAATATTATTTTTGCAGTGAGTTGAAAGTATATCTATATATATATAAATATCTGAAAGTGCTTCGCAGGTGCCAGCTTGCTCACCACATAAGGATTGTTATTAGAATAACTATGTATTATGTATACATCATAATTTTGCTGTGCGTGTATTGATAATATTTTTTTATCCTCTATTTTATAATAAACTGCCATTTCCCTGTTTAATATAATTTATCAAGTTCAAATTTTATAAATTTTCAGGTTAGTAAATAACACGTAAATTTTGTTTTAAATATAATATATAAAATTTATTTAATTTTGTATAGAATTTTGAAAACAAATATAATAAATTTACATGTTGTAGACTATATACCCTTTTACATTTATACATACATAGTTACATCCATACTTAATTACATCCATACATAATTACATACATCCATTCATATATTCAAATACACATATATTTATATAATAAAATATTACTTAATAACACATCATAATAACAATAATAATAATAATTATAACATAAATAAGAATAGAAAATTTTTGTTAAAAAAGAAATAATATATATATATTTAAAAAGAAAAAAAGAATTTTAATTCAACGAAAGCGATTTAATTAAATTTAATTAGCATATAAAGGCAAAAGTTGTTATCTAAATTAGTTTTCTAATATAAATTTATTCGTACCTAAAATATAAAAAACAACTTAAATAACAATTTATATTCTGCAATTAGTAAATTATCTCTAATCCAATTAATATTAGTTATTATATTAGCCTGACATATACCCGATTCGTATAGAGACGATGTTCTATCTTAAATTTTGGTTTTATATTTGTTTAAAAGATTTATTCATTTATTAAATTTTTCCTTTTTTCAAGAAACTAACAATGAGTTTTCAAATATTAATTTTACAAAATATCCAATCATAAGAGTAACAATTGGATTAACTTAATTTATAATCTACCGTGAATCTACTCTTAAATATTTCAATGATATTTTAATCCTATTTGAATCCTAACACTGATAACAAAAGAACATAACTTGCAAAATAGTGACACTTACAACCAAATAAAAAACAAAAGTCAAATGAAAATTGTTACTTTAATTATTTATTACAATATCTAAAGTAAAAGTGTGATTCCGCAGAGAAACCCCTGGTGTATTTTCAATAAATAATTCAGAAAAGATTTTGTAATAAAAATTAAATAAATATTTTATTTGGTATTGATTGCTGCTTTCTAAATAATATCACTTGAATCAAGAACGAAATCAATACTAATATTTTTTATTTCTTACATTTTAACGAATTAAGGAAAAATGGTCTGAAAATACTAGGTTCCGAGATTTTGAAACATGGCGGTAATATTTTTTTTTTATTTACATGATATGTATAAGAAACATACAGTATTTAAGATTTAATAATTATTTAAATTTAGTATACAGTGCACTGTTACTAACGAGCTATTATGTATAAAATCTTCTCACTTAATTTTCTTATGATTTGGAATGAAAATAAAAAGAACAAAAAAAAATAATATCAAACTTTATTTTCTTATAAAAGGGACATATAGATTATAGATAATGAACGAACTAACCTGAGCAAAATACTAAGGATTTAGCAGAAATCATAATGCAATGCACAACCAAATCAACAAAATTAGTTTCAAACTCTTGTTTTGTTTGTTTTTTGATATATAAATTGAAACATTTTAATTTTAAATGCAATCTTTTATTTTTAAGTATCTTTACTTCCTTTTCAAATACAAGTTTTCTTTTTTAAGTGCAAGATATTTTTCTTTTTGAAATGCAAAAAAATTGTAAGATAAGAATAACTAATGTTTTGCTGCACAAATAATCGTTTACAAAAAAAAAATACAATTGAGATTTTTCGTAATCATTCGACGCTCAGTCTATTCTTTGGAACTACTAATGGTTTATTTAACCCTTCTATTATCAATTTATGATCAAAAAGTAGTTTTAAGTCCTTTCTTTCGGTTAAAATAGGTTTTATATGGCATCCTTTCTGCCTATTATATGAATTTAGCTAGTTTTTGACAGAATAGCGTGAATTTGTTCTATATGTGCTCTATATATAGTAATGGTATGACCTTCGGGCCTGATATGCCCTTTGGGCCTGGTATGCCCTTCGGACCTGGTATGCCCTTTGGGCCTGGTATGCCCTTTGGGCCTGGTATGCCCTAATGGTATTCCCTTTGGGCCTGGTATGCCCTAATGGTATGCCCTTTGGGCCTGGTATACCCTAATGGTATGCCCTTCGGACCCATATAATTTTTATTATGAACAATAATATTTTTTAAGTTTTTACTTGCATTTACAATTTTTAAATTTTTTGGTTTTTTCTATCAAATATTTAATTACTTTTTGAAAGTGCTTATCGATCTTACGGTAAAAACAGTTGAAGTTTATGACAGGAGGTTCTGCAAAGTGCATTGTCAATGAAATTTAATGTAAGTAAAGCATTTCTTGAAATATCTCGGATGTGGCAAACAGATGACAGAGAAAATCGCAGTTCTAAGAGATAAACAAGTACCAATTCATGCTTTCAACGAAATGTTGTGAAAATATTTCCCAAGCTTTGGCATATTCAATCAAAAGTAGTGTTTTGTTTTGAATTTGTTATACTGGGTGTTTCAGAGCATGCGTATCAGCTTTTTAAGAAACTTTTTTATGCAAATTTGGATTTTACTTTAAAAAAAAACATTTTTTTTTATTTTGATTTTTTTTGTTTTTAATTTAAACTTATAAAAATATGATAACATAAAAATGATTATTATTAATTTTAGTTTACCAAAGGAAAATATGGTGGATTTTTGTTTTATTTTTATTAATTTTAAGGAGAAATACTGAGAAAACCATACATGTTTCTTATTTTTTGTCGTAGAATCCGAATTCGCAAGCTACGGAGCTCATTTTGTCGTCTGAAGATTCCCATAAATACATTTTTTACATTTATTATAAACAAAAAAATATATATATTTAGAAAACAGCTCGACTTAGTTTTTGTGACAGATATTGACATATCTTATGTCGAATTTAATAATAATTGTTTGCAATATTGACGTTCACTATCTACTTTTTCTTATAATTTATTGTAATGATGTGACGCGGAACACCGAGATAACAGAGTCGGAATCCGCCCCATACCTCACGGATCGGGTTACAGGACAATGATAATGTAAGGCCTACCCTAGAATAAGTCATTCAAGTAGAGTCCCATTATTACTTAACTGATATTAATCGGTTCAAATCAGATACTCTCGGATAATTTCCTGTCTGAAATTTAAATTTTTCTGGTTGAAAGAATCATTTGGAATAATCATAATCTCTGAGATACTCCACATTCCATTTTAACCTTCAGAATGACAGCTGTGAGCCAATTACAAGAATGCTTCCGGAAGTCAATTCTAACACGTAATCGTTTTGACAATTAATAAAAAAATGCTTATAATAATGTACGTAATGCGAATTAGCTTAATGTTTTTCTTTCTTATTGATTTTTTTTTTTTTTTTTATAATACAATTATTATAAACTTAGTTTCTAATATATTTTGATTTTTGTAATTAGTTTTATCCACTCTACCAACAGCATGTTTTTTTATATTATTTTCTAACGGTGTCACGCTTAACTGTTGAATGATAATATTTGTTACATGTAGGAAGCGGTTGTCTCAAATATACATCTGATGTTTTTACTCTAACCATTCAATTTGAAAGAAACGTATAGAATCGGAAAATAAAAATTTCAAAGTATTTACATAACAAATGTACAAAACTACATAATATGAGTCCAATTTACATTACTAAATAAGAAAAAATAGAAAAAACTTTGTGAAGTACGTAAATACAATAGTACAAACAAAATAAGTACAGTTATTCAGTTATGTAAAGTGATAAATTAAACAATAAGCGTACCAACTGGTCGCGGAGGATTGCTTAAGGGGTAACAAAAAAGCCCTATTGTGCTCAAGTACTTATTTGTTACGAACACTTTTTTATAACACTTGTATTCAACTTTAGAAGCTGTCAAGAAGAGCAGAGGTGTATCTGGTGTAGGTTTAAGAAAGCGTTAAACGAAATTTAAACGAAGAGGAAACTATTGTATTAGTTATGTTCGAATTCTCATTGAAAAAAATATGAACATGTAGGAAACTGTTTTAATGACAGTAGTGTGGAACACAATATTACCAAAAGAATATGATTCAATATATATATTACTAAAATCGTTGGAAGTCTTTATCGATAAATTGAACAAAGACTTTGAGAAATTTTGAAAAAGAAGCAACTGATTTATCAGGTTTCATTTAAGCACGACTCACGAAGACGATAAGAGAAAAAAAAATGTTTGTTGAAAACAAAGAAATCGACAATAACTTTACAACAAAGCAAAATTTTATCTTATATGTGATAATTTAAAGTCAGAACTATCTCTAAGACGTCAATCATTTCATACGATTGTAGGGAAATGGCATTGTTAAAACTGCACTTCTAAAACGGGGAAGAGCTTTATATTTAACTATTTGGTCAAAAATTTAAATTTTTCAAATACACCAGATGAAATTATATATATATACAGCAAAAATAAATGTGTCACATTTACGAATTTCATTTATATTTCATTTACATTTCTGTTTAAAACAATAGAAAATGAAATAATTTAATTGTTCTCAGGTTTCCGTTCACTACTAATTATTTTACTATTTGATTGCAAATATCGATAATTCGAAAGACAATATTCTTCCTACGTCAGTGCTTGTGACGAACTAATTTTCTTAACTAAAAACTATAATGGCTAGAGAAGACATCATTGTTACAATAGAGCCAAACAATGCTACGTGCAACGAAATAGTTAGACACGAAATAAGAAGAGATGTCAAAAAAATAATCAAAACGACACAGGAAATACAGGCATAAAAAACTAACAGGAGCGTCGAATCTTCAAAATCTTAAAAGAGCAACCACCAGTGTACTACTTGAAGGCGGACAAAGTAAAGTTCATTAAAAGAAAATTAATCAAACAGAAACTATTTCAAACATAGAAATAACACACCGGAGTCCGTAAAGAGAGTGAAAAAAGCTTTAAGGGAGTGTCAAGAAATTCAGAAAAAAAACATTTCAGTAGGACTACTATAGATTCACAAAGAAGGTAATGAAATGAAAGAAGTCATTGCGGACTCTAATCCTCTAATGTAAAACATAGCAAAATTTTTAAAGAATTTAAAAACTAGATGAAAAAAATAGCATAAAATCAATTAGAAATACTGCTGACCTTATCAAAAGAATACAAAAAATAAGGATAGAAAACAACGAAGCCTTCGTCTCCTTCGATGTTAAAGCATACCAGTAAAAGAAGCCGTATCTGAACTAGAAGACTCGTTAAATGACGCTAATAGAGGATTTAAAGCATGTCCTACTCTAGCCATTCTGAAAAACTCACCAATTAATCTATACCTGGTGAAGACGGCAGGAACAACAGCAAAAAGGCTGCATCTAACAAATAGCCTCACACACAAAAGACACAGCATTTTACTACAGAAAATTAAACTAGGGACCAAAGCAATTACAGTTTTTAGTATATAACAAAAGCCGGAGGAACTTCACTGTACTAATAATCCAGGAGCTTCGGTATGGTTTATTGATGGTTCAAAAATCGGGGAGAAACCGGATGGTGGCGTATTTGTACCAAGCTGCAAATTTACCACGGTACTTGGCACTGTTTTTCAAGCTAAAACATATGCCATCGAGGTATTGGCATGATAGTGCAGTAAAAGAGGGCACAAAAGTGCCAACATATAAATAATTTCAGATAGCCAAGCAGCTTTAAAAGCTCTAACTTCGCCAATTATTAAGTTAAAACAACTTAATAATTTTAGTAACTTTATAACTTTTGATTCAAAATGCCAGTACCTTAAGAAATTATGGTGACCAGACAGCTTCGGCTAAGTCTTAAAAAAAATAATTTAAGTCATTTCAAGCAATGCTTTTATGCAATATAAATTTCAAGTTTCAAATACAATATCACTAATGCTATTTACTTTTATTTTGCAATATAATTGAACTAATGCTATTTACTTAAATAAAAGCAATCGATTTGTACAATATCACAATTTCACGAATACTTTTATTTTTGTTAAATTTTGTCTTTACGTAATAAACTAAATAAAATAATAAACTAAAATATAATAAGTGTAAATAGCTAAGTAATATAAATTTTTTTTTAATTTTACATATAAGTAACATTGAATTATTCATTAGTTTATAAGATTGAAATAAAGAAAAAAAATTTAATAAAGCTAGCGGAAGGAAACAGAGTTATTCTTATATGGACTCGTGGGCATGAAGAAATACAAGGGAATGAAGAAGCATTTCCTTGCAAAAAATAGCGCGAAGACCCATCTCGTAGGACCACAGACAAGTATTGCTCATTGAAGCGCCTACCTGGAAAGAATTATTTTCAAGTAAAAACCTACAGAACCCCAAAACATATGGGATATTTGTCAAGGACTTATGCAGTCTAAAGCTTTTTTAAACTCAGTATTCACTGATTAAAACTGGTAACTAAGAAGACCAGATCCAATGGCAGACCTTCGATGTGGATTTACAGGTCATAGTTCATTCAACAAAAGTATGTTCAAGATATGTGAACACAGAGAGGTGCAGATTCTGCTTAGAAGAAAATTAGTCCTTCTCTCATATACCATCGTTTTGCGACGCCATAGCTCGCAAAAAACTTAAATATTTCCCGGAATTAGTATTTTCTAATTCTGAAATTAACATTAAAGCATAAGAGCTTTCGTCAAGAACACAGGCCTGCAATTCTAAGATAATAAATGTGGAAGAACAATATATCTTAAGAAGTCACGTTTACATAGAAAAAAAGAAAAAATCAGGAAAAAAAAATTACTTTTTGTAAAAAAATGTTCTGAAAATATGGTACAATTTTTTTGAATGAAGAATAACAAAAAGGTATGAATATATGTTAATAGCACTTTGAAACTGGTTTATCTTTAACAGATAAACTTGGAGGAACCAGAAACTAACAATTTGGTTATTGTCTGGCGAAAAAAACTCCCCAAATGTTAAGGATTTTGTTAATATTTGCAATTTCGTTCTAATTTCGTCAATGAATTTTAAGCAACAGGTTTCAATTATACTAAAATACCCTATGCTGGCATTTTAATTTTAATAAGTCAATGCTCTTTAACTGTACAACTTTTATAGGGGAAATATTTTTATTAAATATACATAAATAAACTAACATGAAGAAAGGAAAGAACCTACTTTTAATGGAAGGTAAAATATTACCAAATGATGTAAAGGTAAAGAGACTAAATGAGTTGACGCAGATAAAATTAAAATTAAAATTTTGCTGTGAATGGAAACCAATTATTGAATTGGTTCCAATACTTGAATTTTTATAAACCGATTTCAGATGATAATATAATAATTATAATGGGAGTGATATTGAGGGCGACCTGACGATAAGAGTGAGAACGCTGTTAAAGAATATAATTATAATGCACATAAATTATTAATTTTAGTAAAAATTTATAAAACTTATAAAACGCAGACGCTAACGGATTTATTATATCCGGCTACAAACTTGAATAATTTTACAGCCCCCATAGAGGCATTGTTTTATATGTCCGTAATAATGTGGCTTACCAAATTCGGGACATTTGTAATAATAGCTCCGAATTCAATTAAATGACACTATTATAAACTTTGATAGACTATAAGATTCTCTTAATAGCATTCTTTACAACTAGTCAAAATCGGAAATCACAATTGCGGATGATTTCAATGTCCACAACAAAAATTGGCTAAAATCCTCAGCACATACAACGTCAGAACGTGTATATGTAGAATTATACAGCTCCCTTCAGCAATTAACTCAATTGATAAAAAAACCTTCTCGTATTCCGGATTTATCAAGCCATAGTTCTTGTATAGCTCTTATACTTTGGACTCATTTCTAACATCATATCCGGAAAAATACAACATATCTGTATGCACTCCTAAAGCAGTGAATAGAGTGCTTTATTAATGTACGTTTCACAACCCTAAACACTTCACCCAAACGAAAAATATGGGATGGATTAATCCCCAATTGGGATGATTTAAAGAGTTTTTTAAAAAATTATGATTGGAATAAAATTTTTATTTATCTTGTTATAGATATGCCAATGAAATTTCTAGTACTTTACTGCTTAGAAAGTTACATTTTTATGCAAAGCAAACTCATGAGTGCTGAATCAACTGAAAATGTAATTGGCTCAATAATATATGTAAAGAAGCAGTCATACCCTTGACAGACTATACTTCATTAGACTAAAATACTTCATTATGAAGAAATTCTGCTTCATAATGAAGTTCATTAATGAAGTAAAATCTACTTCATTTAGCATTAAATTAAGAAAAAAGCCATCTGTTGGAAATTTTAAAACTAAATTTTTATTGAAAATCTAAATATTTGAAAATATTAATTCGAATTGACATTTTAATATTTTGTTTTGAATTATAATTCGAATTATCATTTTCCTATTTTATTTTGGTCAAGTGGTTAAGATGATAGTATTATTTTTGAAAAAAAAAAATAAAAATAATTAAAAATAAGTGAAAATAATTGAAAGTAAACTTTCATAATAATATAATATACATAATAAAATGCCTAAAGACCAACCGGGTAACATTTAATTTTCAAAAGGATAATGTTATATCCTAAAAAAAACTTCATTACATTATTTTGTGTTATGATTCTGATAGAAAAGAATCTTATCAGGCCTAATTATTCATCAGAGAGGCCTAAGTGTTTAGAAAATTGATTTCAATGACCACGTATTAAACCAACCAATCAACGTAAAGTATAGAGTATTTAAATTTTTTTTTTATTTATATTAACATTTACCTTCAATTGAATTTTTTCACACAAAGAATATTTCCCAAAACATTTATTCTTTTTTGCAACAAAATAATTCTTAATAAATGATAAATCTGTTTTCTCTTAAGTTTAATTGTATTTCTTAAATAATTTAACAAGTTAAAATTCAAAATAACTTTTTTATTTTCCATTTTTATTGTTTATAAAATAATATAAAAAAAAGTAATAATTAAGTAACAAATCTGTCACCACTTCATTAAACTTTACTTCATAATTAAGTTGAACTTCATAATGAAGTATAGTCTTTCAAGGGTATTAAAAGGAAAATAAAAGTTTTTGATTAGTCCACGAAAACATGGCGCACAAGTAATAGCTGTAAACGAATACTGAAACAGTACAAATTTCTACATGATAGTCGTCTAATACAAAAAATAGTTCGCAAGAAAAATTTCAGCTAATTTACTAAAATAGTAAAAAAAATTTTCAACAATACTTCCGCTGCTCCTTTATATTCGTCCGCAAGTTATTGCAAAAATTCTAAAGGATCTGAATTCAAATAAATCTACCGGAACTGACCAATATGCCTCTAAAATTGCGCAAACGTCCTAGCTAGACCACTGAGTAGGCTTTGCCATACATCATACGTTTCTGGTATTTACCCATCTTCATTTCAAATAGATCACGTCCCGCTATATGATTTTACTACTGTACTTCAATCTAAGTGCATGTGAATTTGTGCGGTATAATCAATACAAAAAAAAATAAAAAATTTAAAATTCTAAAATTAAAATAAAAAAGAGATAAACAAAAACAATTGAGATAGTGCTTTAAATAAAAAACAGAAAAAAGAAAAAAATTAATATTTAATCTAAATTCAGTGTCAATAACAATATAATTATTAAAACGGAAAATTATAATTACAATAATAATTGCATTAATCAAAAATTTTTAACTAAAATTAACAATAGCCAAAACTTAAATTTTATTGCATTCTCTCCTATTATTTTATTATATTATAAATGTTGTTAACTGTTCGTCTTAGCTGACAATAGTTAAATCATGACGCGCACGTACAAAACATACTCTTTCTTGTTCAAATTCAAACCGTATCAATCTAACATTATCTTAAGCCACAAGATCTTTTTTTTGTTTGTTTTTCTTTTCTAACTTTCTTTTTCTTTTGTAAATCTCTCATTAATTCATTATAGTTTTTAGTTTTTTTTTGTTGTTTTTTATTTTTGTATTACCTACTTCTGTTAATTTTAATGTTTAGGATAGATTTTTGTAACATCCGCGGTCTATCAACGAATTTCCATCCCGTCGAAAGCCATCTACGGTTTTAAAATCCAGCAATTTTAGCACTGAGTGAAACACAAGTTGTGAATAATGATATTAATTTTAATTCGCTTGCGCCACTTTTTATACCCCACAGAGGGATTGCTTTGTATATACGAAATGATGTAGCTTATAAGACACTTCAAAATTTTGAGTGCTTCAACCCCATTTATCAATATAATTGGATGAAAATACACGTCGATAAGCGCATCATTCACTTCTGTTTCATTTACAGATCGCTTCAAGCGAACCAGCTAGAAACTGATATGCTTATAGAAAGTCTATCCAATCAGATTAACTCAATTCTGTAAACCAATCCCTTTTCTAGGGGAAAAATGAAGCCAGTCCCTTTTTCCTAGACTTTAATATTCATAACAGGGACTGGCTTCACTTTTCTAGTCACAACAGTCCCGAAGGCAAACAAATTAAACTTTTTCAACCTTTCTCAACTTGTCAAAAGCCCTACGAAGATACCACACCGACGCGACCAGAACGGACACCTCCTGGATTTATTCCTAACTACCCATCCGGAGAAATATTCAATCTCTGTTAACTCTCCGCTAGGTGGTTCCGACCACTGTCTTGTAAGCACAAGCTTCGAAGTAGGCAAAACAAACAGCTCTAATAATTCTCCCAAAAGACTAGTTTGGCATTATCACCAAGCTGACTGAAAAGGCTTCAACAACTTTTTAAATGCATCGAACTGGTCGTTGTGTTTCCAATATAAAAATGTCGAATTTACTGCAGAGGTGATTACCACGAGGATTCTATTAGGAATGAAAACATTTCATTTCAAATAGCCTTAAAAGTATAAAACGAAATGCCTCAGCTTGGTTTAATGACCTCTGCAACAAAGCTCTGAAATCCAAAGAAGAAGCTTATAAAAAATACAAGGATAATAAAACTGTCAACACGAGCAACAGCTAAAATTCCTGCACAACCAAAGGTTGAGACGAGAAATCTTTAATCTCCCTAACAACAGCAGGTCCTTCTGGACGTTTGCTAAAAGCGTTGGGCAAAATTTTTGTCAATCTTCATTTCCACCTATGACTGATAATAGGACTATAATATCAGATTCTGTTGGAAAAGCTAATATTTTTGCAGCCAAATTCCACACTCCCTAATACAGCCCAAAATCCGCCAAAATATCCCTGTGGTTAACTCTTCGCTTGGAAGGATTTACTTCAGAACAAGAGCTGTAGTAAAAGTCTTGAAGAATCTTGAAATAAAAAAATCTACCGGTCCCGATGGTATACCTGCGATTGTGCTGCGACACATTGCCTTCGCCATTTTTAAACCTCTGCGCAACTTATTCTATTTGTCCTTTTCTTCAGGAACTTACCCGTCCTATTGGAAAGTTGCCCAAGTTTACCATATTCCTAAAAAAGGTGACAAAAGCAATCCTTCGAACTATAGGTTATTTACGAACTATAGGAACTATAGGTTTCCGCTATTTCCAAAACGATGGAAATCTTAATCAATCAAAAGTTGAAGAAATATCTTGATAGTAGAGGTATAATTCATGATAGTCAATACGGCTTTCGAGCTCAGCGTTCCACCGGTGATCTCATGACATGCATCTGCGAAAAGCTTAACGTAAGTCTTCATCAATCTGGTGAAGCTGCTGTTGTAGCTCTGGATATATCTAAGGCTTTTGATCGAGTCTGGCATTCTGCTCTTATAGCAAAATGCAATGCTGTAGGCCTCGGCCCAATATTTTCTAAATGGATTGAAAGCTTTCTCATAAATCGATCTATGATAGTTTCAGTTGACGGTAGTTTTTCCGACCAACTTCAAATCAATGCTGGTGTTCCACAAGGCTCCGTCCTATCACCCACTCTATTTCTCATTTTCATTAATGACCTTCTCAAATTAACTTTCAATCCAATCCACAGTTTTGCTGATGACACAACTCTAGTAGCATCATATGATTTTCTTAAAACAAATAATGCTACAGCTTCAGCAATTAATTCCAAAAGAACAATAATGGCTGGTGCACTCAATCACGATCTAGCCAAAATTGTTGACTGGGGTAGAGCAAACAGAGTCGAGTTTAACACTTCAAAAACGAATGTTGTTAGTTTGTTACGAACAAATGTCTTGTTAGTAACAAACTAACAACATTCGAGCCAATTCTCCGGCTTCAAAATGAAGTTATTCATCGACTCAAAGATGTGAACATTCTCGGTATGCGAGTGAATCAAAATACGCACTGGAATGAGCATATTTTCGATATTGCGAAAAGCGCCGCCAAATGTTTGGGCTTTTGAAGTCACTGCAAAGCTTATTTTTCATCTCGAGACCTCTTAAAAATCAATAAAGCATATATACGACCCAAGCTGGAGTATAACTCACATTTATGGGCAGGTGCACAAAAAACTGCTTTAAATTTTTTGGACAAAGTTCAAAACCGCGCCATTCGTCTTATAGGCGACATAAATGTGACCTAATCCCTTATACCACTTGGTCATCGTCATATTGTTGAAGCACTTTCTCTATTTTATAGATATCTACTTGGTGTTGGCACTTCTTCAGAGGAACAAAAGTCACTTCTTCCTCCTCTCAAGCAATTCCGTCGCATAACACGAGAGGCATCAAGTGCACACCCTTTCACAGTGGAAATTCCGAGATGGTTTAAGTCCGGTTATGGAAATTTTTTTATAGTAAGAACATCTCGATTGTGGAATCGCGTCCCAATCGAAGCATTCCCAATGAGAGAAGGATTTTTTATTTATGATTTACAGAGATTTAAGACGAATATTAACAACATTGTTCGCTCTTTCCCACAAAACTTTTCTTCTTCCTTTTTCTTTCCTTTCCTTTAACTATCCTTTCCTTTTTCAAATGGTCAACGGTACTCTAGTCCTAAAAGGTTCCCAACCTAAGTTTTGGCTATAATATAAAAAAGAAAAAAAAAACTAAAGATCTTACACTATTATCGTATGTACCAAAAAAAACAAAGCTGTTATGTTATTGTCGGCTACACATCATACTAAAGAAGCAGATTACAACAATATGAAAGGTGGTGTTGATGAATTAAACAAAAAGTGTAACACATATTATTGTGAAGTCATCGTACAGTGCGTTTTCCAATTGCAATATTTTTTCCAAATATTGGATATAAGTTAGGATAATTCTTTAATTTTATGTCGTTCTTCTGCCTCAGGTGAATTTGCTTACATATCGAGAGCAACATATTTATTAAATAATCGTCGCATAGATAATCTTTATACATTTTTAAATTGAATTTTTTATAAATATGTATTAATCTTTTTTATTTTTTATGTAGGGTAAAAACAATGAATTAAAAACACTGATTTTTTTTCTGAAAGAAGTTTTTTCTGAAAGAAGTTTTTCTGAAAGAAGTTTCACTTCAATGATTTCTAAACGTTTAATAAAAATTGGGAGTAAAATTTTCGTCACCTTAGCGTGAATAAAAATCACCATAGGTAGCGATTAAAGATTGAATTGCCGAAATATTTCTAAAAGCCAAATTTTAAGATTCAAGTCTCCGACGTGATTGATACCAAGAATCTATGTATGACATGTTTCTCCTAAAAATTAAAGCCCAAACAGATTCTTTAAAATAAAAGCTACTTTCTTTAAAATAAAAGCTAAAGGGGAAGAAAAAAATTGATCTAATTATTGTTCGTAATTTTTAAATACTGATCCTATGTAATTTATTTTTTTCTTTATTATTTAAATTAATTATAATTACTTAAAAAAAAAAAACAAAAACAAACAAAAAACAAATATATATGAATAAAACTGCAATTTTAAAATAATTCTTGTTAAATATTTTTGGTAACTCTTTCGAATTTATTTAAGAAGATTTATTTTAAAATAAAGAAAATAGATGCCACTAAGAAAAATGTAAAAAAAAAATAACTATTTGTGAAGAAGGAATGGAAAATGAAAAATAAATTTATATTTTTTATTCTTTCTTTAATTTTATATTTTAATGATTACAATTCTGTTATAATTTTTTTTGTTTTTGATAAAATCAATTCAAGGGTTATAATGTATACATATATATATATATATAAAAAGAAAAAAATATCTTACCCCATTCTTGAGAAATACAGGCTGTTCCGCTCTTAACTAGTAGAACTTCGGCACATAATAGGCCAAACTTTGCGGAATAAAAAATTTTATGGAGAAGGTTGGGTGTGATTCCATTTTCAACCTCTACTGAGTGATAAGCGCGGTTCGTTTGTTTTTATACCTCAAGCCATATCTCGTAGTATCCCATTGTGAATTATACTCCATCTTGGGTCGTATGTAGGCTTTTTATATATTAAGCAGGTCTTTCGGAGAAAAATATGCCTTACATCGGCTTAAAAAAACCCAAACATTTTGCGGTGCTTTTAGCAACATCGAAAATACGGTCATTGCAAAGCATAATTTAATTTACTCGCATTCCGAGTATATTAGTTTTGTAGTTGGTGGAAGCCTTCATCTTGATATTCGAGAATAGTTGATCAGATATTATTCCACCAGCTGAGTATCAAATTCGAATTTCCCGATTCGAACAAAATCTTTCAACATATTTAGTGAAAACTAGAGAATGGAACTGATAGCAATAAGGAACTGTAGTTTGAAGAATTGCTTTTGTCACCTTGGATAATATCAAAAATTTAAACACCCTATTTAGGTTTTACGTAGATTGATTTTTTTTGCTTTGTTTATCTTTACGATCTACATGGGAAAAAAGTTATTCGAAATCGGCGGTATGAAATAAAATTATCGGTAAATAAAACTGATAAAAATAATGAATATGGAATAAAATCGATAATATATATTTCAAGAAACGAATGAAAATAAGTTTTGTAAAACGGCGTTTTTAAAAGCCTTATATATATATATATATATATATATATATTTTATAAACAGCGAAGCCTTAAGATGTAAGCTTTAGTACTTGTGTACCGCTTGGTTGAGATAGGACAGGATAATACTCAGGCAACGAAATATATTTAAAAATATAGGAAAGGAGGTGATCAGTTTACTACAAATTCATAGGAATATAAAAGGTTTTCCAATAGGGATGATATGATTTTGAAGTGACGTGTCGGCCATTTGTAATATGTCATGATCTGTCATATTTTTTTCATTGAATTCAGCAATGTTTACAATTTCACCGTAAACGTCGTGAATTTGCTGATTTTGCCTTGTAACAACTTGAAACGATAACGATTTTTTTAGGAAAATCATCTTTTCCGATGAGGCTCACTTTCATCTGATTGGTGCGGTAAATAAACAAAACTGTCGATTCTGGTGCGAAGGAAATCCACAAATTATTCATAAAAAACCATTACATTCACCTATATTGACAGTTTGGTGTGGTTTTTGGTCTGATGGAATCATCGGTCCGTACGTCTTTCAAAATGAAGCTGGTAACACCGTTACTGTCAATGGAAAGCGATATAGATCGAATATAATCAATTTTTTATGGCCGAAATTGGAAGAAGTTGATCTTGACTACATTTGTTCCAACAAGGCGGGGCTACGTGCCACGTAGCAAGTGCAACAATTGAATTATTGCGAGAAATGTTTGAAGATTCGAGAAGTTGTGATTTAACACCATTAGACTATTTCTTGTGGGATTATTTGAAGTCATTGGTCTTTAGCAATAAACCAAACTTCAAGCTTTACAAATCAATGTTGAATGTGCTATTCATGACATACGACTGGATTTATCATCGAATTTGTTCTTGCAGAAGAAGTCGTGGAGGCCATTTGAATGAAGTTTTATTCAGAACTTAATTGTATCTGTGTTTCTTTTAAAAAAGAAATCATATCATTCTTATTGGAAAACCCCATATATTTAGTGTTGTATGCAAAAATTGTGAACTAGTTTAATGTACAAAATATGAGATGTTTTAAAACGATTTTAACAAAACATTTTTTTTCCAAACTAATTTTTTTATGAGCATATTAATTCATTCTATAAGCATAAAAGAATATAAACATATACATATATACAATTAGATACCGTCTATATATGTATATATAATATTATATTATTAATATAAATTTATTTTTCATTTATATTTTTTTGTTTAGTTTCTTTTTTGGTATTTTAACTCTAATTTATTTTCTTGTTTTTGATTTTTAAAATAATTATTTTTTTTATTTTAAATTTAAATTTAAAAATTTTTTTTTGTTTTTGTTTTTTTTTTTTTTTGTTAAATTTAATATACATACCCACAAGTAAATTGAGCACAATATAAGTTATGATCACATAAAATGTACAAAAATATATTAAACTCGCTGTAAAATTTCCACAATCTGTTTCCCAATAATTTGTTGCCATTGTACAATAAGGTGGTTGAACCATACAATCATGCATAATTTTGTTCCAATCTTCACCGGTAACAATACGGAAAAGCATAGCAACACCCGTAACTGGTGAGCCGAAATTAGCGCGCCTTCCGATACCTTCACCGTATTTAACAGTGCCAAATAATATTGTACCAGCAAGCGCGTAAAAAAATACTAATAAAAACATACCAAATATTATAAAAAATGATTTACAAACGGATACACCAACAGTTAACATTAACATTTTGAGAGTTGTATGCTTTCCGGTTATGGTGAAGAAACGCAAAATTACAACCATAAAACCAATAAAATATGATAGATGGCTCTGTAAAATAATTTTTAATTTAAAATATAATTTTTAATTTAAAAAAAATTAAACAATTTGCAATAGTTAAAAAAGCAAAGAAAATAATAAAAATTTAATTTTTTTTTAAATTAATTTTTAATTTGTTATAAGTATGTATATACTATATACCTATGGAAAGGGGTAGCATCAGATTTCGAAAATGCATACAACAAATATTCACTTATTCACTTGATCTAAGCTCATTTCTCAAAAATTACGATTATCAAAAAAAAAGTTTCTTAGCAAAAAAAAATTGATTTGTACAGAAATATCCACGTAACTATAATAACTAATTCTCAAAAAATACCCTTATCATCACCAGTTGGTTCTACGGCTCGTGGTGAGTTTTAACTTCGTTTATGACTTTCCTCCAATATACTCTAATCTTATATAACTCTCGTCCATCGTTTACTCTAATCTTTCGATCTAATTCAAAACAGTTTACCTCAATATCGTTCAGCCATCTCGATTTTCGCCTAATATAGTCGTCTAATAAAAGCGCCTAATATTCCCTTTTCTCTAAAATATCCTATTCTCAAATTAAAACAGAAAAACACCGATTTACAAAACTTACTTCAATATGAACTTTCAAAACTTAAATTTGTATTCTGCCAATCGGAATTTTCGACAAATTTAAAAGTCGTATTTTCTTTGATAATAATCTTGTTTTTTGTATTATTTCGTAAGTCTTGCACCATTTGAAAAAATTTTACGTATTCATTTTACTGAGTGCTATAACCGCGGCCTAACCAACATGACTATATTTCTAAGTTTAGATTTTATTTTAAAAATATTTGGTTTTAGTTTTTAATTAAAATAATAAAAAAAAAAAACAAACTGAAGTTTAAATTATAATTAATAAAATAATTTTTATTTACCCGAAGAATTGTTTGTAAAAATATCCATACAACTCCAGCAACTGTCACCAATAAATCATAACGGTTTCGACGTGATTGCCAATAACCACGTGGTGTAAATGCAATATTTTTCATAACAACTTCAATAACAAAAACAAATGTTAAAATTGTACTTAAAATAACCAAACGTTCGGTATGTATTTCATCTTTGATCCACTATATTAATTTAAACAAAAATAAAAAAATATATAATCATTTTTTTTTTTGTACATTTTATTGACTTACCGTTATTGATAACAACATACTATTAATTAAAACAACAACAGCTATAAAACGTTTAAAGGTTATATTCTGTGTTATGTCATATGTAAATGCACGAATTTTCTTTCCATCTGGTCTTGGTGGTAAATGTAATGGTTGAGCGATTTTTAAACGTTTTTTTAAATCACACCATCTTCTTTGATCAACTGTTAATAAAGCTGTACCTTTATTTTCAGAATAATTTGCAATAACAACACCAACAAATAATGTTAAACCAATCATACATCCCAAGAATATATATATGTGTATATAAATTGCGTGAATCTTAAGATGAAAAACAAAATTAAAATAAGAATAAAATACAAAAATTTTAAGAATTACAAAAACAAAACAAAATTTTCTTCCTTTACAAATTTGACTTGATATATAAATTTTTTTTATATCATTTGATATCTTATATAATAAAACGTAACAATCCTGCTGCCAACGTGCCGTAGCAACCGTTGTTACAACAAAACAAAATAACAAAAACCAAATAGTAAACAAAACAAAAAGTAAAGTAAACAAAGAAATTTTATTCTCTGCTGCGTTTGTTTATGTACCTACCTCATAATATTAAAAAGAAACAAAAACACAAAATAAAAAATATAAAAACTTAAACCAACATTTTTTCTTCTCAGCTGCTTCGTGTAGAAGAAGTTAATAAAAACGTAAGATCAAAAGAAAGAAAACTATGTATTTTATTTTTACTTCATATAAAGAAGTTGTTATTGTACATAAAATGTATGTGATATATATTTTACTCTTTTTCAGTTTTCAGTCAGCGTCAGGTCAAAATATAGCTAATGATGTTTAATATGAATATTGTAAACTATGAGCACATGTATATTAATAAAAATTATTTATATTTTATTTATTTCATATGAATAAGTTGTTGTTATTATAAATGCTGTATGAAGTTATGAACAGCATGGATAATAATTTTGGATTTCAATTTTACTTTTTTAAAGGTTTTCAATCAAAATAACTATGTTATGAAACTTCGTTTCGTTTAAAATTCATTATAGAATAAAAATGGGCTAATATAACTAACTCGCAATAGAATAAAATTTATTTGAAATATTTCTTTATTAATAACTCAATTTAATCTATGAACTTTTTGCCTCAATCTATACCTTTTGATAGAAAGCTCATAATTCTAGGTGGAGATTTCCGCCAAACATTAACCATTTTATCCCATAAAAGCTAATCAGATGTTATAAGCTCTTGCATAAAATTTAGCAACCAAGTTAACTCAAAATGTAAGATCTATAGATCCAGCATTTAGCTGTGGTAGATGGTGATCTAACGAGTCACCAAAGTTTGCTAAATCTGATCGAAGTTCCTTCGAATATAATTTGCAGCAATTGTATCGTACAAGAAATTTTTGGAGATAGTCTATTATTACCGATTCCGTTGATGATTGTGGTGAAAATGATGCAGTGAATTCCTTGTAGAGTTTTAATGCGACTGCGGTCCAAATGGAATGCCTCCACATAAACTTGAAAACTCCACATTTGAAAGTTGGTAGTATAATAATACTACTAAGAAACCTAAATACCAAACGCTATATCTGCAATGGGACTCGATTAGCTGTAGAAGCTCTAAAATTAAATTTAATAATTGCGGAAATCCTTGGCATAGCTATAGGTGAAATTGTATTTATTCCTAGAATAGATCACAGAACTGCCATTTATTCTTACACGTTGACAATTCCCCATTAAATTAGCATTTTCTATGGCCATAAATAAGTCGCAAGGTCAAACATTGGAAAGAGGAGTTTATTTGCCTGAAACTGTATTTAGACATGGGCTGCATTTCCAGAGCACGGCGGTCTGGTGATATTCAAATAAAACTTACTGAAAGTAACTTAGGTAGAATCACCTTTTCGTGCTTAATTAAGTACGGTACTGCAATTGTACACTACAATATCTACAATATTGCGAGTATTAATTTAATAAATTACTGGCTCTACTCAATAAATGTGGAAAACTAATGCTATTGTCAGAAACAAAGCCTTCTTAAATAGAATAGTTTTATTTTATTTAATTTTTTACCAGATTATACTTTCAATTATTTTTTGTCATTTATTATATCCCAATGACAAAGAGTACTAGACCAGGTCGAAAAACCAATAAAGCATTTTTTTTGTTGCTTCATCGAGAATCGAACCTGGAACCTTTCGGTTGAAAGGCAGGCGCTCTACCTACTACGCCACCCATTTCCTAAAATTAACTTTTTTGTGCAATTTTAAAAGAAGTTATTTTTTTTCTAATTATAACATCGTCTTGAGACGGGACGTCTTTGACAAGATAACTTTTAAGTCACTCCTAGATGGAACGAGGAAGCACGGAGTAAGCAACACACTAGTGAGACGGATAGAAAAGGTGTTGGAACTATGTCACCAGTTCATCCAGGTAGATGATAATACTAAAATTCAGGTGAAAGCGGTTAGAGGATGCCACCAAGAAGGTGTTCTATTGCCTTTACTATGGAACATGTTGGTAGACGAACTCCTAAGTATACTGAGCGATTCAACACACACGGCTTTAGCGATGATGTTAGTATTCTTCTAAGAGGAGGATATATGAGACGTCTATGCAAATGACAAATGCAAAATGACCTTAACTTAATCACTGAATGGTGTCAGGCGAATGGGTTAATCATAAATCCTAGCAAGACACATTGAGTGACCTTTACCAATAGAAGGCGAATGAACAACTATGTTCTTCCATTGGAGGAAATAACCTAGAACTTCGAGACGAAGTAAAATATCTAGGGATGATACTTGATAAGATAAGGCAGCGTTTACACTTCAATATATATTGACAGCATTTATTGATGAGAGAGAATATTGAAGAAATACTGATTTATAAACACATATTGATATCAATATAAATTGGAGAAAAAGATAGAATTTATCCTATTTTCTTCAATATTTATTGAGAGAGACAAAATTAAATATGGCGAATAATGAAAAATTTAGCAACATTCATTTGTTTATTTTTATTATATTTTTTGTTTTGATATTTGCTTTATATTCACAGGGTACTTGATTAAAAAAGTTTTTATTTTTATATTAGTTTTGGTGAATATACAAGAAAAGACTGACAAATAGTTTGATTGTTTAAAAACTGATGTGTGAACACAAATGTCTCTCTCTTCAATATGAATTCGTCAATAAATATTGAAGAATATTGATGTGTAAACGCAGCCTAAGAAACTCAATTAGGCAAAATATATCGAGATGAAATGTGTTAATGCCGTGAAAGTCCTGTGGCAGTGCAGAAAAGCCTTTGGCAACAATTGGGACCTAACAATGAAAATAGCTATAAGACTATATAAAGTGTGCATTAGGCATACTGTTAGCCAAGTATGCATTGCATCGGTTCCGAGAACATTCACAGCCATAAAAAAACTTGAAGCAGTACAAAGCCGTGCCTCTTGTTGCACAGACTCTTGTTGCTTTTAAAACCACACCTACAGCGGCTTTACAAATACTTCTTGGGTTTCACCTTTGGATCTTTATGTAAGAATGGATTCCCTCAAAGTTACCAGAAAGCTACAAACTCCAGGGAATACTAGAGGATGTAGGAACAAACGTCAGAGGCTATGGAAGGACTTAGAAGAGGAGCAGAAAAAGTTCTTCATGGCAACACAGGCCATTACTACGTACTTTTTTTTTTATGTACTTGACAATAACTTAGGTAGAATCACCTTTTCGTCCTTGTTTGAGTACAGTACTGAAAGTTTATACTACAATATCTACAATGTTTTTCGAGCATTTATTTGTCTAATTACTGGCTTATCAACTCATTAAATGTGGAAAGCTACTACTATTGTCAAGAACTAAGCATTCTTAAATACAATAGCTTTATTTTATTTAAGTGCCTACCAGATTATACTCTCAATTATTTTTTGTTATTTATTTTATCCCAATGACAAAAGGTACTGGACCAGGTCGAAAAACACATAAAGCATTTTTTTTACTTCATCGGGAATCGAACCTGGGACCTTTCGGTTAAAAGGCAAGCGCTCTGCCTACTGCGTCACCCAGCGTGTAATCACTAAAGAGGAGATACTAAATATAAATCACAAGAGAGTCATGGCGTGGTTCTGAAGAGCAGACTAGGTCCTCAAACACCTCGGAGCTGATCTGGATATCGGGCTTGACTGCAAATGAGAAGGCTGACGAACTAGCCGAGCAGAATTTATGGATTGGAGCCGGCAGTTGGTATATCTATTGGTATATTAAACTATCGATAGAAAACACGCTGAAGAGGGAAACAAACATCCTTGGGAAAAATAACCAAATTCCTCAATAGAGCAGGATGTAGGAAGTTGGTAGTTATACTAACTGGTGATAAACACATGAATAAGCACATGTGTAGACTATCACCAAGTAACGACCTAGACTGTAGGCACTGTCTGGAAGAAGAAGAAGCCTTCACACATGTTGTAGGAGAGTGCTCAGCTCCTTCAAGGGAGAGACATAGGCTGTTGGAAACGCACTACATAACCTCAAAAAACTTCTGCAGGATAAAACTTTCAAACCTATTGGGTTTTATCAAAAGGATCAATTAAGTTAAGGGGTGGATGAAGGCATAAAGGGCTAAAAGTCTACATGTCGGTTCGGACATATTAGTGCCACCTCCGTAAAAAATAAAAAAAAAACACATAACAACAACAAGAATGATGAAAAAACAGTTCATTACAAATGAAAGGAAGAGAATTGAGAGATTAAATCAATTTATTTTTTAAATCAAATAGCATAAATATTAAGAAGTGTCATCTTGATATTGTTTAATTCTTTCAACTTAGTTGCGTATGGCCGGGTAAGAAAATGAAACGAAAATAAAAATTGAAAAGAGCAATAATTTTGTTAAAAATAAATACAGTATTCAATCCGTCCATGTAGATATGTTTCAATATTTTTTTCAAATCTAGGTTCAAAATAAAAAAAAATAACAAATGTAAACACACACGTTCTTCAATGAATTTGTGCACGTACATTATTTCTTGTATTTTACTATAATATGAATAAATCATAGATATATAAAATATAGATTGGCAGTTAAAGAAAAATTTTTCAGCCACTTTTGATCAGCTGTTTTTGGAACATCTGACTTTAAATAATTTAGTTTCTTCTGCAAATAATTCCCGCTAAAAGTAGAAATTTCGCGCCAATTTGAAAACAAAATATAATTTGTAATAAAGAACTTAACAAATTAAAATAAATTATAGCATTTAATTAAAAATATATAAGTGAAAAAAGTAAATATATATTAAAATATATATAGATAGGCATATAAAATATATAAAAATGTCTAAGAGTTATTGTTCTTGTTGTGTAAAAGGGTGTTATAATACATATTATAAATGTAAAAACACCACTTTTCACTTGTTCCCAAAAAACGAAATTTGCAAAAACAAATGGATCTTCAACATCCAATATTTAAATAAGCAAACAAAAGTTTTGGAAGAGGAAAATAAAAAATGTTAGGTTTGCAGCGATAATTTTGAGAAAGAATGTTTTGCAAAAATTGTACAGCTTTAGTAGCACTACTCTAAGAAAAGGTTCAATCCCCACAATTTTTGCAAATTTAGATTCATCTGAAACGTAAGTATTAGACATATTTTTAGAGAATATTGCATGAGCATCAAATTTCTTGTTTATTGTTTTTTGTGTTTATATATAGCTTGCAAGTTGAAATTCTGTATGAAGTTGAAGAATCTCATAATAGTTTTAATAATTTGCATAATATCTTACAACCCATTAATAATTTTAGTTTAGAATCCTCCCAAAAAAATTGTAATAAAGTAGAAGTACCCATTTTCGAATACAAATTGACTCCGGGTAGTAGTAAATTAAAATTAAATATCATTAAATTTAAAAAAAAAACTATTTGAAAAAAAAAAAAAATTAAAAAGGTTACAAAATCGGTCAAATTACGCAGAAAAAAAAATTGATTCATTAAAACAAATTATTTTTGATTTGAAAGAACGGAACTTAATATCAGATAATGCGCATGATGTTTTGCAATCATCAATAGAATCAGATGATGAAGTAAAATTAATGGAAGCATTAAGAAAAGGAAAACATTGCACTAAATATCCACCAATTTCACGTTCTTTTGCTATAACTCTACATTTTTATTCACCTAGAGCATATAGCCATTTGACAAGAATTTTTAAAAATAAATTGACATCAGCAAGAACATTAAGGCAATGGTATTCGTCAGTTGATGGCGAACCAGGATTTTTAAAAGAAGCCTTAAATGCTATTAAAATGAGAAGCAGAGAAAAAAAGATTTACTGTTGCATGGCTATAAGAAAACATGTACAGTATGATAAAATTAAAAAAAGATTTTTAGGAAGAGTGGACTGCAATTTTAAAGGCAAAGGAAATGATTCTTTTCCAATAGCAACTGAAGTTTTTGTGTTAATGATAAATGCAAATAAGGCAAATATAATAAGAGAAGCCTTAATATTTGTAAAAGATGAAAATATTGAAGTTATTAATTTAACTTTTGATGGTTCACCCAGCAATATAGCAATGGCCAAAGAATTGGGGGCCAATTTGGACCCTGATAATATAAAGCCATATTTTATAAATCAGATAGGTTTATTTATTACTTAATGTTGCCCATATCGTTAAATTGATAAGAAATACCTTAGTCACTAAAGGTATAATTATTGATCAAAATGGCAAAAAAATAGACTGGAAATTTATAGAAAATTTATATGATTTGCAGTCCAATGAGAGAATACATTTGGCCAATAAACTAACACAAAAACATATTGAATGGCAAAAACAGAAAATGAAGGTAAAATTAGCTGCACAAACATTTAGTAAAAGTGTCGCAGATGCCTTAAAATATTTATCTGAAACAAAAAATAAATCATTTACTGGATGTGAAGGAACAATAGAATTTATTCAGATAATAAATGATTTATTTGATATTTTTAATTCAAAATCTAAATTTGGAAGAGGATATAAAAGTGCTATATGTGAAAATAATAAAGAAAAGTATTTTGTAATTTTCAAGAAAGCTCGTTGTTATTTAAAAAATTTGAGTGTGAATTCCCAAGGAATGAAACTAATAGATATGCGCATTAAAACTGGTTTCTTGGGTTTTGTCTTGGCAACCTATACCTTTGAACAAATGTACATAGACTATTTTGAAAATAATCCAGAATTAAATTACATGTGTACGTATAAATTTAGTCAAGATCATCTGGAAACGTTTTTTTCAGCAATTGGAAGCAGAGGATTTTGGAACAATAATCCCACAGTGGGACAATTTATGTCAGCTTACAAGAGACTTTTAATTAATAATGAAATAAGGTCTTCGGCTGAAGCAAATTGCAATGAACAAATGGATATTCAAATTTTATCAGTTTCATCCAGAAGAACATTGAATCAAATTAATGCAAATACGTTTTCATTAAATGTCATGGATGATAACTATTCGGATGAAGAAATATCTATAGATGATATTCCATTACATGCAATCCGTCCCAACCTTGATACTGCTGTAATATATATTGCTGGGTGGATTCAAAGAAAGATCTTAAAACAAATCAGGTTTTCTTCTTGCATTGAAGCTATCCTTGATGGTGATAAAGAAGAATCAAGATTAATTGATTTTAAAAACTGTGGTGGGTTAATCAAGCCAGCAAAAAATATTGTTGATATATGCAGAATAACAGAAAAATATTTATCTATTTTTATATTGGAAAATAAAATTAGTGAAAAAAATTTTTATATGAAATTCACTAACTTAATATTAAGAAACGTTCCAGAACAAATTTTTAATAATGTGAATGAACATATTTTAGAATGTGACGTTCTCGAAAATCGTAAATACTTTTTGATTAAATTGGTAATAGAAAATTTTGTAAATATAAAACTTTTTCACTTTGCAAAACTTAAAACTAAAAGTTTTTTCTAAGAAATTTTAAATAAATCAAACTTTAGTAGACAAAAATATACTAAATTAATATTATTTACTGGGTTGTAAGATATCTAATTGTTTTGTAAATAATTTCTAACTTTGTTCTCAATTTTCTGTAAATAATTCTGTTATTTTATTATTTATTCTATGTATATATGTTATATTTCTTCAAAATGCTTTGTACTTTCTTTTCTTTATTGTTGAAATTTTTTACTTTGTTATTTGTTAAAAATTAATTTGTGCAATAAAATATATAAAAACAAGTGGAATAGGCCTCTTGGGGATACCACTTTAAAAAAAACTCACCTGTTTCTTTACCCCACGGGTGGTGTGGAAAAAAGAAAATTATTTTAATTTGATAGTCAAATTTTCATGATCTTGAATCTTTTATTTATTAAAAGATAAATTTTTATTATTTATTGTATTTAGTATATAATTGCAACTTAAAATTCTCACATATAAATATTCAAAATACAGTAAAAAGTATACAATATAAAAAAAAATTATAAATAAAAATGTACAAAACACTAATAAACTCAATAAGAAAAAATTTAAAAGAATCTATTCTACAAAACCATCAAAATATTAAAAAATGGCTGTTAAATTTATAAAATCAAATCAGCTGAGTTGAAATATTGAAAAACATATGCTCATTTTTGGCTGAATCTGACATTTAATAATTAATAAGATAATGTATTAGAGAGAAAGAGAAAGCAATACCAAGCTGCCAATCTATATTTTATATATCTATGGAATAAATGAATTAAAAATCTAAATCTAATGCATTTTTATTTATATTGGACAGTATACTATTCTATTCATAATTTTTCAGCAAAGAGTATATTTTTTGATTTTCTTAATTTTGTGTAAAATAAAAATCGGTTAAACAATACAAATTTTAAAACTATGTCTCAAAACCGAAAAAAATGTTTTGATCACTATTTGAAGTGTAAATATTATATTTAAATACAATTTTGAGTTGAATAATTGATTATAATAAAAACATTCAAGATAATATGGACATTTATTAGGCGAATATCAAATTTTACAGGAAATATTTTCGAGAATTTCGAAAATTGTTACTTGATTCTTGATTTTTTCTTATATTGACATCATTGATTAAAATTTGTTCACAAAGAATTATTAGAATGAGTTTTTAATAAAAAGTTTGATAATAAAGATATAGAGCATGTCATTAATCGAGATCGAACTGATTGAAAAAATATTTTAGGATTTATTTTCAAGGTAAACTGGTGTTGTGAGGCTAATTCTGTGAAAATTTTTATTATTTTGAATTTATTTAATTTAAATGACAAATTGTTGAAAACTTCCATGTTAAAAAATTTGACGGTATTTTTATTAATATGCCATTATTTAACTAGTACTATAACACAACAAAAATATTTTATGAGTTTCATTTGAATAGTGTAAATTTCATAGAGCTGTAGGAAAACATACTGCAAGTCATTTTTTTGAATTATTTAAGAAACAAAGAAAATTAGTTATTCAAATTTGTAATATTATAATTATTGAAAAATAAAACATTTGCTTTGTAAAGTCAGATATGATTTTTTTTTACTTACTGGTCCAACAGCTTTAATTAAAACATCTCTAACATCTAACCATCCCTTAAATGATAATACTTCAAATAATGTTAACATTGCATCACCAATATTATCAAAATTAAAACGTCTTGGATTTGCCCATACTCTTGGTACTAACATTGATGGATACGATTCATTTAAGCCTGGTACTAATTTCATTTTTGTAACAAATACACGCCTCATAAATACACCAATACAATCTTCCCGTTTATATATTGTTGGATCATTACAACGTGCTAATCTGCCACCATATAACTGTACCCCATAACTAGCAAATACAAACATTAATAATATTAATAATGTTGATACTAACAAGATTTCTTTAAAGCCACGACATAATTCATAAACAACTTTACGCATATGTGGTACTAATGTAAAAATTCTTAATGGTCTAACACAACGTAATATCATTAACAATTGTGCTGTACTATTTGTTGCAACATGTTTTGGCATCCAACATAAAAATAATGTTGATACAATATATATAAATACATCCAATACAGATGCAACATCTTTAATATAGGCTTTTGGTGTAAAAAATAAACCATCAGCTAAAATTTTTAATGCTAATTCTAAGCTCATAAATATAACAAATGCATATTCAGCTATTTGTAATCCTGGATGTTCCATAACTCTATAAAATGGTGTTTCAAACATCATTGATATACATGATAATGTTGTTACAAATATCATAACCCAATCTAAATATGTAACAAGTCCCAAAAAATTGCTATTAAAAAAAATTTAAATAAAAAAAATATTAAATTAAATGTAATATGCATTACTTTTTTGCAGTCAAATTCAACATTTTTCCAAACAAATTCAACATTTTATCAAACAAATTAAACAATTTCTTTTTCAAATTAAAAAATGTTTTCTAAACAAATTAAACATTTTTTCAAACAAAATAAACAATTTTTTATAAGTTTTTTTATTTTTGTTCAATGATACATTTTACATTCAATAAATTAAGATATCAATTTAACAGAGATTCGTTTTAGTAAAAAAAAAAAATTTTTTTTTGGTTTGTAAAATTTAGTTCTTAAAATGGTTCATTTTTTCTTCAATTTCTTCTTAAGAAAAATCTTTTTAAAATTATAATGTTTTCAGACTTTTGTTAGATACTAACACTAGTGAATTATTTATAATACTTATTATTTTCAAATTATTTAAAAAATGTTTAATTTGTTTGAAAAAATGTTGAATTTTTTTGAAAAAATGTTGAATTTGGAAAAAAAACTGTTCAATTTGAAAAAGAAATTGTTTAATTTGTTTAACGAAATGTTGAAATTGTTTGGAAGAATGTTGAATTTGACTGAAAAAAAATATATATGTATATCGAAATACTCACTGCAAACTTTTATATTGAACTTTACGTTCTTTTCCAGTTAATGGATCTTTTAATCTAGCATCATAACGTCCATGTACAATTTTTTGGCATATTTTTCTAAACCGTGATTCTCTTGGTACCAAAAATAATGGTGTATCAAAAAATGGATGATTTTCACGTAAATCTTCTTCTCTTTGATTACGTCTCATTTCAGCTTGTTGCCTTTTAGCTTGTAATAATTTTATATCTAAATCATGTGGTCTAGCTCTAGATGATGTAACACGTGACGCAGCACCAATATCACCATTTTCCATTAAATGCTCATAAGTTTGTTTTAATTTAATTGAACCGGATCGTACACTGCGTCGAATTGAACGAGAACCGAATCTGTAATGTCAAAAGATTGGAATTTCTTTTTACATAATAGCAAAATCTACCACTACCAGCAGTTATTAGTCAAACGAACAATATTAATATTAATAAATCGTCAGCTGATTCAATACTTGTCGTATGTCGATTTTTGCGGTTTTCTGTTTAAAATTGATATAGAGATTTTTTGCGGTGCTCTTTCGAATGCGCTAATCCGTTTCGCAAAATTTCTTTTAGTTCTCGAGATATTGAGAATCTATTTTATCGTATGTCCACAGTAAAACAAAAACTTTTGTCGTATGTTATCACAAACGAACATAAGATAAATTCCTCATATAAATTGGCGATAATCTCTTTTTATCGTATGTAGAGTACAACAAGTATTTATTTTTATGATAACGTAAATACATGTCGTATGTTAATATTTTGCATTAACATACGATAAAACGTTATTAATAGCGATTGTAATATATTATCGTATGTCAAGTGTTTTTCTGGTGGTTTGTGTTTATATATCAATCAGTTTGTTGCTGTAACTGAATGAGAATGGATCGTACATCGTCGCCACCGCCAAAGCTAACTGAAGATGTAGAAAAGTAAGTAAATAGCACTTATAAAATTAAATTATCAGAATAAACATTTGAAGTAATAGGTATAAAATTTATTTCTTGTAAAATTTATTATTATTATTAATGTGCTACATTTAAATTAAATTAAAATGAAAAAAAAATTTTACACGTCATTTTTACATATATGAAAAAAAAGTTATCATTTTGTATATATATTTCTTAATTTGAATTCTTAGAATGGTTGAGGAAATATTCGGCACTGATTGCGACCAAGATTTCTCCAGTGATGACAATGTAAGGGATCTTGAAGTTAACCTTAAAGAATACTATGACAATATAAGTTTTAAAATAGATCAAGATGAAAACGACAATCTAAGAGATTTACCATCAAATTGCTCATCAAGTATGTTGCACGGATTTTTTTATATTTTCAATAAAACAACGAAAATATGTAAATAAAATATCATATTGCTTTTGTTATGTTTTTGGTAGGTACAAGTATTCAAAGTTCTCGAAAAAGGAAGAGGCGTCCCGAAATGTGGAAGCAAAATATTAGGAAAGTTTTGAGAGAGGCTGGCCAGGAATATACAAATGCAAAAGGAAAGAAGTTTCTGAAACGACAAGTTGGTCCACCGTGTAAACCTACCTGTTTTTATATGTGCTCAACAAATTTTAATGAGGAACAAAGAAAAACAATTTTTGACGAATTTTGGAGATTATCATATAAACAAAAACAAATTTATTTTAGCGATTTTGTAAAAATGAAAGAGTGCTCTTTCCGAAGAACTGATAATAAAAATGTACCAAATCCAAAAAAAGCACTCTCGTACATTTATTATTTCAAGCACAGTAATTCAGCTACTCAAGTTTGCAAGACGTTTTTCTTAAACACACTGATGATAAGTGAACAAAAGATTTATTACTATTTCAAAAAGAACCATAATGCTGAGACTGGTGTTCCGATTAATTCTATTAGAGGCAAATATCAGCGTGGAACACCTCAGCAAAAAATTGATGAAGTTAAGGAGCATATTAAAAGTTTTCCTACAGTCGATTCCCATTATTGCAGGCAAGGAACAACAAGAAAATATTTAGATAGTTTTTTAAACTTAACAAAAATGTATACGCTATACAAAGAAAAATATAATGATCCTGTTGGAATATATACTTATCGGAAAATCTTTAATTTTGAGTTTAATATATCTTTTTTCGTCCCGAAAAAAGACAGATGTGATAAATGTCTTCTGTTTGAAAAAACAAGCGATCCTTCAGCAGAAGAAAAATTAAATTTTGAAACTCATAGAAAGGAATATAAATTTATAAAAGCTGAGAGAGAAAAAGACAAAAATAATATTGATAAAAAGACTGCCATTTTGTGTTATGATTTACAAAATGTATTTTCGTTGCCAAGAGGAAATGCTTCCAATTTCTTTTATAAAAGAAAACTTAATACGTTTAATCTCACCGGAACTCTGATAATACAAGGTTGGTTAGATTACTAATGATAACAGACAAAATTTAGATTTTTTAAATTTCTTTTAAGGTGAAAAAAAAATTACTTACTGCGCTTTATGGTCTGAAGCTGTAGGTGGACGAGCCGGAACGGACATTAGCAGTGCCCTTTCAAAAATTCTGTCTGCAATTGTGAAAGATAACAATCAAATAGATCATATAATTTTGTGGAGCGACTCATGTGTTCCTCAAAATAGAAATCAACTTACATCTTTTGCTATTTTAAGGTTTTTGAGTGAAAATCAAAATATCAGAATAGTAGAACAAAAGTTTTCGGAGGCTGGCCACTCATTAATTCAAGATGTTGACGCTGTCCATAGTGCGATAGAAAAATTTCTTAAGAATGTTGAAATTGGGAGTCCACTGTCGTTGATAAGAAATTTAAAGAAGATGAATTATCCAAAGATTCATTTAAAAATATTGCAAATGTTACCACAAGATTTTAAATCATATGGAAAATTGGCAGGAGAATTCAAATTTAATCAAATTCCATTTTCAAAAGTGAAGTTTTTGAATTATAGTCAAAATAACTTGTATGAAATTAAATATAAAACTGCAGCGCAGGAAATAAATTTTAAAACCGGTAATTTGCAAAAACCCGGTCGATTCGTGAAAGATCCTTTTAAAGCTCAATTAACAGTTATAGCCCCAAAAACCTTGTCATTAGATAAGAAAAATGATTTGAAAAGCATGATACCATATTTGGATGAAGCCGATAAAGCCTTTTTTAATGCTATTTTAAAATAATTTCACTAATTTATACAATACCTACGTTTATGTAAAAACTGAATTGAAAAGGTAAAATATTGATGAGAACTTTCCTAAATGTTGATTTATTTTTTTTTTAATTTAAGACAAAATGAAGTAAAACTAGTTTTATGTTACAAAAATAAAAATATTGTGATGTTGTTTGTAATAAGAGAGTACAAATTTATTTTCTTTATCGTTTAAATAATTTAATAATATTTATCTAAATCTTAATTTTAAGATATTATTTTTCTTTAATATTGGTACAAAAATATTGAAGCAAAAATGAATTTAAAGTGATAAAAATGTTTCTGAATATTGTTTTATTTATGTTATTTTATGTTATTTAAGGAAAATTTTATGTTATTTAAGTTATGTCTTATTTATGTTATTTAAGGAATAAATGAAATATTATCTGAAATTAATTTTATGTTACAAAAATTAAAAAGCGAAACATTTTTATACCCTTTGTAATAACAGAGTTTTGACCTTATTGTTCTAAAACTGATTTAATAATAGTTTTTTCTATGTCTTAAATTTATATATTATTTATTTAATATTGAAAAATATTGAAACAAAAATGAATTTAAAGTGATAAAAATGTTTCTAAATGTTTTATTTTTATATTTAAGGAATTAATTTTGTATTACAAAAAAATAAATAAAGATTGCCATATTATGTGATGTTGTTAGTGACTCTAACATAGATAGTTGATGACTCTAAAAATAATTTAAAATAGAAAAATTTTAATTTTCAGACAATATTTCTTAAATTTCAATTATTATTACATTATAATACTAACGTAAAATGATAAAAATGTGCCTTGTTTTTCGTAATACAAGAAATTTATAAAAAAATCAATGAGTTTATTTTATTCTAATAAACATTTTCAAAAAAAATACGTTGGTATATTTTATTTTTTGATTGGTCTTAAATTATGAGCCAAATGAAATTGAAATAAAATAGTTATGATGTCTTTAACTTACTTACAATAAAGATATTTTAATAGCATTTTGTCGTATGTATTCGATTTTTGTCGTATGTCCAAGGGTTGAGAATAATTTTGTTCAAAATCCTAACATACGATAAAATTTTACTAAATATTTTAATAAATATTCATAACTTGACACTTCTTTTAGGTAATTTAAAGAATAAATTATTATACTGAATAACAGCCATTACATTCCGTCAAAGTTTCGAGGAAATCTACCGTAGGACATAAGAATTTTTGCAATTTGAACTTTAAATTCTATTTTCCCAAAAGTAACCCCACTTAACATACGACAAGTATTGAATCAGCTGACGAAATAACAATCACAAAAATAATAGCAAATAACAATTATTTATTATTTTTCACATAAATTATTATTATTTTTTTTCAAAATATAATGCAAAAAAATATAAGAAAAACCAAAAACAAAACATTCAACTATACTTTTGAGCTTTTATTAGCCCTTTATTGCTGGAGTCAATTACGCCCATAATGCTGTTTACGATAGAGTTGAAATAAAAGATTTTTCATTATATATTCTTGGTTTTTGAAATAATCAATTCTACAAAAAAAAAACAAGTGTTAAATTTTATTGTAGAAAAAAAAATACTTGTTTTGAAAAGGGAAGAAGCATGAACGAGAGGGCTGGATGATTTGGTCAGTAAATGATTTTATCATAAAACCGTATAGCATTAATAGAAACAAAGAATTTTCATTATTTTTTTTTTTGTTTTACACCTAAAGTTTCTAGTTTTTAATACTAAATGTTTCGCTTAAGATTTCTAATACCGATGTTACTTGAACTGAAACCAGATCTTACATTGCTCTTTACAATATGTGTAATGAAAAAAACATCAGAAACCTCACGCCTAAAGTTCAATGTACACGGATCAATCAATTTTAGTCTTTGCCCAATGGTGGTAAGATAATAGGATTAACCATCACAACTGTCGTAAAGCGAATTAAGAAATTTTGTATTGTTTCAATCCTATCAACGTGTATAGCATATAACACGATGACCAAACTTGACTTACATATTCAAGATTCGATCTTACAAGACAAGACGTCTACAACGATTTAAGAACATAGGCAGTAGAAGATTTCTTTGACCATTGTTTAACAAAACCCTATATGAAATTTTCGCCCTGTGCCCCACGGACATGGTTACAGGATAATTATGATGATAATGAATATGAAATTAGCTTTATCTTTAATATTATTATAGTGAGTCTTAAAGCTAAGATAAGAATCAAAATACATTCCTAAATCTTTTATTCAGGAAACTTTAGGTAGATTATTATACCATCTAAAAAAATTTAAAAAACCGGTTTTGAAAATCGTGTATAAGATAAGTGCGCGTTTATTTACATTAACTAAAAGGCAAGCATTAGGCACATGATTAGAACAGAGAGATATCTCTCAAAAAGTCCCCTGGCTAGGTAAGGATAATTACCAAACAAGATCATGAACCGTATCACTCAATTTTAAGGTTGTGTTATTTCCCATAAAAATGGATAAAAGCCATAATAATAATTCTGTTCCAACAATTCAAGGAGCCCAACGATGTGAAATACACCTATGATATAGCCTGCTGTCCACTATTTCAAAAAACAAAACTATTTCAACAACTAATTAAAAGTTTTGAGAAATTGTTCGTTAGAAAATTGAATGATACAATCCCCAAAGTCAACATCATACCTAACTGTCAATTCCGCTTTCGGCCATAGCACAAAATCACTGAATGGTGAAACTAATAAACGAAACGTTTGAGTTGAATAAATACAAAGCTCGAAATCATATAGGCCTTCGATAAGGTATAACCCTTCGTTATTGTTTAAAGTGACGAAGGTGCTACCTTACCATCATCATCAATTCTTTAAATTCTAAGTAACCGAACATTTTTTGTAAAATACAACAGCGACACTACACATATTAGACAAATAAAATCAGGTGTACCACAGGGGAGTGTACGAAGAAATGTCAAAAACTTTATCAAATCCAACAAATTAAGAAATTCCGTTAGCTACGCAACTACTTTATACTATTTAATTTATTGACTGTATCGCCGCTATTTCAATTTTTAATTTAAGTTTTCAAAAGTTCTTCTTTCATTAAGCTACACACAGTTCGGGCATGATATAAGAATTACTTACAAAACCATTTTCAAGCCAGTCAGAATTTTCAGAAATGGTATAAGATGTTTGTTTATTTTTTTTTTGAGAGAGTACCTAATTGCAAATTCTCAAGTCTGCAACACTTTTATCTCTTGGTCTTTAAATACTTTGGTTTGTGAAATTGATAGCTTTCCATAGTAGCGCTCATTTAATTAAAATGTATGGATTATGCAAAATTTAGCCTGAAAATAAATAAAATATAAGATTTGGAGATTTTGCGATATGGCATCATATTTTTGGCCTGTATATATATAAGATATGAATGTCAAACGAGATAAATTTGGATTGAGTGAAGGGAATAATTTTTTTTTAAATGTCAATTAAATGAACAATGGAACCTTTCAAAAGAGATTAAAGTTATGATCGAAAGAAACCGTAAGAGCGGTGTTCATAAAAATGAAAAAAATGGCTCCGTACTTAAAATTTATGCTTAGAAGTATACGAATCAGAGTTCTAGAATGCTACTCAACACCGTTCTAGAATGCTTTTCTCCCTGAACAAATTAAACTTATTAAATGTGGTATTACTGAGTGATACAGATAACGGTTTTAATTTTAACGTTTTCTTCGTGAAATAGTTTGAAAATCAGTTGAACGGAGATAGTAACTAATGAAAAAGTAATGTTGCGGATTATTAAAAATAAAGTAATTGTACTGGTTCAAATCGAAATCCAGAACACTTTAATATTTCGGGCATATAGTTCAGCATCCAGAAAAAAAATTAGCTAATCGAAATAATCGAATACATCGAATCGATGCAATATCGATGCAAAATATCGAATAATCGAATCTTTATGGATTAAATGTTAGAAAACATCAGCTCAGACAATTCCAACTGGTAAAATAAATTTTGTATAGAAATTTTTTGAAGTCATTATTATTATTGTTATTATTATTATTATTTTTATTGTTGTAAAAATGAATTGTTTTTAATTTGTGTAATATCATATCAAAAATTTAATAAACAAAATAAAATAAAATAAAAAGAAATTATTACAGACGCAGCTGAGACTGTTTATGTAAAATAAAAAAAGAAAGTTCAGTGATGGGATTGACGGTAGTAAGTGAAACAACATTTAAAGGCAGATGATTGAGATTGATATTGGGGCCTGAGGATCGATTAAATTAGACAATTTTCATTATTTTAACTCACTGTCATCTTTAAAATTTGTGTCCTCTTTATATCATCTTTTTTAAAGTCTTTCATCTTTTGTCATCTATTTAAAAATTTACTCAATATTTTGTTTTGCTATATATATAGGGCTTTAGCTTTTGAAAAATAAATGGCAATACTAATTTTATTTTCGTAAAATTTTTGTGTAGAGGGTTGTCAGTTGTGACATTTGTGTTCTTTTATATGTCCGCATGTTGTTTTTTTTAGTCTTCCAGGAACAAACGCAGCAGTGGAAAGAATGTTTTCGTTAATTAATGATATTTGGACGCCAGATATTTGAATTTAAAAATATTTTTATTTGAATTATAAAAAAAATTCTATAGAAATAATTTAATAATTATAAATTAAGTTATTAAATTCTTTAATTTGTTTAGTTTTGTTAAAAAGTATAATATAAGGTATAATTTAAATTATTTACTTATGTTATACGTTTTTAACAAAAATAAATAAATTAAATAATTTAACAACTTAATTTATAATTATTAAATTATTTCTATAGAAGTTTTTTTATATTTCAAATTAATATATTTTTTAATTCAAATATTGATTGCCTGAAACGAACTGAATATTTATTTTTAATTTTTATTATTTTTAACTAATTTTAGGTATTACCTAATTTTAATTTACATTTAAATGTAAAAAAAAATTAAGATATGTATGTAAACTTTTGTATACAATGAACTGAAATAAATTTTTTATTTTGTTATATAAATGTCATCTTTTTTCATTTCCAATATCTGGTCGCCTTACTTATGGTAACTGAAGTAGGAAACAAAAAATTTTGATTGGAATCTATGTAAATATCGTGTAAAAACCGCATCGATCGTTGTTTTATAAACAATATAGAAAATATTTAAATATAATATATAATATGCATGTAATATAACAATACAATATATAAATTTAAAATAAGTAAATATTAATTCAATTTTTTAATTAAAGCTTTAATTATTAACTAAAAAGAAAATTAAAAGTATTTTAAAAAATAAAATTTTAATAATCAATCACTTTTTTATTTTTAAAAATTATAACATTTGCTAAATAGGTATGCATACAGCATACATAATATGTAGGTACCAATAATTTGTTTTTTTATATATGTAGACTTGATAGCTACCAATATTTTTTATATAACTAAAGTTAAAACAGAGAAAACCTACAAAACAAATGTTTGCCTTTTGCTTTATACTGTAAAAAAAATTTGCGTTCCCATTATTCTTCTTTGGATTTGTTTGCGTTCCCATTATTTATATGAGGCAAGGTGGCAAAAAATGTTTGTTCTAATTTAGTTTGTTCCCTTATACGATGATTAATTCTGATCTTTTATTATTTCAATTATTACGTTTTAAACATTATTATTTTCTTATATGCCTTTTAAAAATTTTAATTTACAACAATATAAAATATTATTAACATTTTTGTCAGTAATAATTTGGAGTTAAAAACATTATTATTTTTTATTATTTATATTAAATTATACCTAAATATTTATTATATTGGTATACGATTATAAAATAATACTGAGGACAACATCTATTTACAAATCACAGAATTAAAAAAATATGATAACGCTGCTTTAGTTAGGTCTCCTAAAAATCTTATGCATAGCTGATATAATTTAGAAAATAATATTGTTAAGTATTTCAACCAAATTTTTGTCGAACATTTTTTTTCCAAATTAATATATTATTAATCAACAATTTTTTTTTATAATTATAAACTTTTTTTATTTAATTTCAACCAACTTTTTTGTTACTCTCTTTTGTTTACTAAATTTTTTCTTTTTCTTGCACGTTAAATTCTTATTATCGTCTATTTCTTACAATTTTAGCAAATATGCATATGGATTTTTATGGAAACAAATGAATACATACACGAGTGCATAGGCATACATACTGCATATTCTAATTGTGTGTGATGAATATTCTTTGATGAGAACTATGAGAAGAGAACCTCAAATTTTGTTTTGTTGTTTGTATTTAAATGAGAAAAAAATTGTTTTTTGTTTTATTTTATTTCTGATCATTTTATTTTATTTATTATTCTCTACGTGTATATTGTGTGTATGTAGCATGTAGGTATCTAAAAAACAAAAGAAAACAACAACAACAAAATTTCTTTTGTACCTATATTTAGAATGTATATGAATGTATATAATAATAACATTAGTGACTCACAATTTAGCTGTACGCGAGTTTATTACATTTTCCTCTACCAACGTGTTAATAGTAAGTTTCACTTACAAAAAAATTCTTCTCAGCTGCGTTAAAATCGTATACTGAGTGAGTGGGTACATTATAAAAAGACTAATTCTAATTGTGATGTATGGATGTATATATTCTAGAATTGATTATGAAATTATGTAGGATGATTACATTACCAATGAATCATCATATCTTAATGCAAATAGTGTTCTGTAGTTCGTTAACAGCAAATTATTATGTTCTCACAAAAAAAGAAAACAACATCTTCTTTTTAATACAATTATAACAATATACAAAATATCATATCTTAATGCAAATAGGGTTGTGTAGTTCGTTCGTGAAACAGCGAACTACTAGACTCTCAGTAAAAAGAAAACAATATATTTTTTTTAATACAATTATTACAATATACAAAATACAACATATAAATAAAAAAAATATTGCAAAAAAGGCAACAACAACAACACCAAATAAAATTTGAAATTATCATTCCACACTTGCAGCAAATATTATATTGATGCGAGGTTTCTACAAATATGTATGAATATGAATATATATAGAAACCGCATATACTGGGACTAGGTACTACACACATACATGTAGTGAAAGAAATAAAATTAAACTGTTTTTATTATTTTATCGTGTGTTATTTAGGGCCACTTAACATGGTTAATCCATGGAAAAAAAATTTGTTTACATTGTATATTCTACATCTATATTATAATACATCTTCTATATTATAATACACAAGAGCACGATTAGTAAAGGCACACTTTTCGTGGTTTTTCGTCTGCTTCGTTTTTTTTTATTCAATCAACCGGAGATGATGGCCGTGGCAATCAAAATAAATTTTTATTTTATATATATTATATTACACAAGAGCACGATTTTGAAGGCAAACTTTTCGTGTGCTTCGTTTTTTTTTCATTCAATCAATTTTTTTTGAGTAAACCTTGAAAAAAAATCCCCAGTGAGAATCTTCAAAAATTGTATTGCACGTAATCATGTACCCGAAGCATGGAGACATATTCGTGTAGTATTTATTCCCAAGGCGGGCAAGAGAGGTCACGACTTTGCCAAGGACTATAGACCGATCAGTCTATCGTCCTTTGTACTTAAGACCCTGGAACGCATTTTGGATTACCATATTAGATCGAAAATGAACATGATGCGCTATCCAAATCTCAGCATGCCTACCTCAAAGGAAGATCAACCGATACGGCTCTTCACGAGGTAGTGCGTACGATAGAAAAAACCGTTCACTACAAACAATATACTTTAGCCACGTTCATAGATATTGAAAAAGCTTTCAATAATGTTTGAAGTGAAACCATTAAAAATTCTATGATCGACTTAGGTGTGGAAACATGCCTTAGTCAGTGGATTGTATCCATGCTTGAATCGAGAGTCATCCAAGCAAATATGGGACAATCAAGTTTAACCAAAAATGTAAATAGAGGAACACCCCAGGGAGGTATCATCTCTCCGTTACTCTGGTTATTAGTCATAGATAAAATATTACTAAACCTTGACAAAGACGGGATCAAAGTGGTTGCGTATTCAGATGACTTAGTTGTTCTGGTATCGGGGATCTATCTCTCCGTGATCAGTGAAATCATGGAACGTGCTCGCGGTAGGATTAGTACATGGGCCACAAGCTGCGTTCTATGTGTTAATTCCGCCAAAACGGAAATGATGCTCTTTACCACAAAAACTGAGATACCAACCTTTAATCTCCCGAAGCTAAACGGTCAAACACTCACACTCACTAATAGTGCCAAATACTTAGGAATCATACTTGATACTAAGCTCATTTGGAAACTAAACATAGAAAATAGAATCAAGAAAGCAAGTATAGCTTTCTACACATGCAGTAGAATCTTCGGTAAGAGGTGGGGACTCAAACCGAAGATGTTACTATGGATATACACAACTGTGGTACGCCCTATTCTTACATCCGGATCGTTAGCCAGGTGGCCAGCGGTAAATAACACATACAATATTACCAAACTTGGGAGAATACAAAGAGCAGCGAGAATTGGAATCACAGGTGCTTTGCGCTCGTGCCCTACTGACGCTCTAAATGTGATACTTAATCTCCTTCCTCTCGATTTGTACATAAAATACGTTGCATCCTGCAGTGCAGTCAGACTAAGAGAAATTGGCTTCTGGTATTCCAGGCAATATGGCCACGGGAATATCATAGGTCAGTTTCCAAATGAACTGCTGCCAAGCACAACCGATTATATCAACCCTAAATTGCACTTCAACAAAAAGCCTAAAGTAGGTTTTCCTGCCAGGGCCGATTGGAACCCTTGTTTAAAGAAAAGGGAAAATGATATAGAAATTTTCACTGATGGGTCTAAAATGAACTTCGGAGTAGGTGCAGGAATTTTCTCAGAAGATCTAGAAATATCAAAATCTTATGGTCTCCCTAAAAACGCTAGTGTCTTTCAAGCAGAGCTGCTTGCAATTAGGGAACCGCTTAAAACCCTTAATAACACTCATACGACCAAAACAAAAGTCACCATTTTCACGGATAGTCAAGCCGCTATCAAAGCTTTGGTGGCGGACACTATATGTTCTAAGCTGGTGGAACAATGCCAAAACAAAATTGGAAACTTCGATAACCGGTTCTCGATCTCTCTACTATGGGTTACTGGTCACAGTAACATAGATGGAAATGAGAGAGCCGATGAACTGGCAAGGCAAAGTTCCAATCTCGACAGGTCCCTTGAGGAAGACATTCACTGTCCAATGAGAATCGTCAAGGGGCGCATCCATTCATACTTCCGGGCCAGAGCGGCTTAAAGGTGGAATAGACTAAATACCTGTTCGACCTCGAGGAAAACGTGGCCCGCGTATAATATTAATAAAACCAAAAAACTCTTAACCAGATCCCGCACAGATATAGCAAGAGTAGTAGCCATCAGTACGGGTCACTGGCCAATAGAAAGCCACGCTGCCAAGCTAGGTATTGCTTTCAATCCACACTGTCCAGTTGCAAGGATGAGAATAAGGCAGAAACTCTTCAACACTTCCTTTGCAGATGTCCAGCATTAGCTAGAGTCAGACTCCGGACTTTAGGTGAAGCCTTCCCCAGCAATATAGGTCTTATTACGGAAAGCAAAATAGGAGATCTGATCAACCTTCTTAATCTCACAGGGTGGCATTAAGAAGGTTGACAGGGTTTTTGTGAGTTCGATTCTCTTTTAATTAAAATTTTTTTTTTTTTATTAAGCTAATACTTTTTTTTATTATTATGTATTATTATAATTTTTATACTATATAATTAATTACCAAAAACAAGATTTTTTTAATAAAAAAAAAGTCATTTTTAATTATTATTTCAACAAAATACGAAACTGTTTAGTTTAAAATAAATCTAAACATACAAATGATGTATACTTATTATTTATCCTTACATGGAACGTATTCACAGTTGACAGTTTTGACACTATGATGTATCATGTAGATGTTTGCATATAATATAATATATTATACTAATTAGCATTTACCCTACCTATATATGTATACTCAAACAGCTAAAATTTAGGTACAATAAATATAATATAATTTGTTCTGTATTTTAGTTAGGAAGTCTTATTATAGTAGGTATATTGGTTATGTATATCGAACCTATGTTAAAATTTTATTGTTCAAATTTATTTTACAGATTTTATATTTAATTTTAATAAAAAATAAAAATATCTTAATTTATGACTAAAATTTTTATTTTTTAAATTTAAAAAGTTTTGAAAAAGTTATTAAAATATCTTACATACATACATTGTATATGTATATTATTATAACTTTATGATAAAACGGACAATTTATTTAAAAAAAAAAACTAGGAACAAAATTATATATTTATTAAAATATACATAAAAACCATCTGACGGCCAATAATCAAACTAAAATTTAAAGTACATACAAGAAAAATAGTAAAATATTAGGTTTATTCAGTTGCCTGTTCCAGATGGTTCTTTATGAATATTATTTGTTGGTAGTACTGAAAATTTTTTACTATCAAAAATAATTATTGGTATATAAACGAAATATGATTTATAAAATTTTTGGAAAGTGTTAGCCCCACTAACTTAGTATTAGTTTTAAAATATTTTTTAAATGAAAAATAAATATATTTTTTAGTTTAGTACATAAACGTAGTAAAACAGTAATAGTAAAGATGGTTTTTTTTCAAAAAACAAACACAATTTTAATAATAATGCAAAAACAATAATGAAAAACTGTTTATTAATCTTTACTTAACTATTTTATCTATTCAATTTATTTATTTAATTCAATTTTTTGATAAAAAAAAACACAAAATACTTTGATGAGATACTCTATCGCTTACAATTTTTGACGAGATAAAAAATGGCTATCTCGTCTCGTCAAAGGTCTAACAGAGTACAAAACTATCTCTTCAGAGATATTCTCACGCGATCTCGCGAGATGGGTCTAACAGAATATGGGTGATAATTTAAGTATGTTTATTTTATAGATTGAAACAGTACGGTTCAAATCTGATCCATCTAACAACCGATGTTCATTATTATTTTTTAAAATGATAGATATTTAAAAGGAGGCTAAGCAATATTATATATTTTTGTTAAATTTTTTAAATTTTTAATTAGAAATTTCAATTTAAAATTTCACCCCATGAAAGACATTTTAACACACCTACAAAAAATTTTTAATATTGTTTTCTAAGTAAAATCAATACAAAAATAAAATATAGTATTTACCTGCCAAGGATAAATTGAAATGATGAATACAATTCATAATGAAGCTGATTTTCCATTAAACCGTATAGCAAATCTGAGGTATATCTATATGATTTCATTAGTTGTATTCCTTTTTCAATTTAAAATTATTTCAAAGCAATTTGAAGTACTTCGAAAATGGAATGATTGAATTTTGTGAAAACAATTATTTTGTGAGAATTATTTTTTTATAAGAACAAAAATAAAATATTTATTAAAATCTACATAAAAATCCATCTGTTGGCAAATAGAAAACTAAAATTTAAAGTACCTTAATAAAAAAATAAAATATATTCATTCGCTAAATTGTTAATATTTCAGTAAAATATTAGGTTTATTCAATAATCTGTTCAGGAACGATCTAGAACGATCTGGAGTAAAAAAATTTGTTGTGTTCAGTAGTTTCCGTTAATTAAACTTTTTTGCCCTAAAGGTGCTCTGATCATTGTTGAGCAGATTGTTTCAAATGGTTCTAAGTTGATCTGTTTTGTTCCGAATTTTTTTGTGCGGAAATTTTGTAGCTATATCTTTTTTAATTTGAGCACCTGAATAATCAAGTCCAGAAATTTTGAACATTTTACATGTATAGAATAATAATATTAATAGCAAACAAAAAAAAAAAATAAAAATTGCTCAATTAATCTTTATAAAATTAACTCTTTTATTTATAAAATAAAAAAAAATATCAGATATGGAATGAAAATTTTTTTATAAGAATTTATTAGACATCAATTTCCAGTAAATCTTGCATATGCAATATCAATCAATAAATCACAAGGTCAAACATTTCAAAGATTCGGAATTTATCTCCCTCAACCTACCTTTACCCATGGTCAGCTCTACACAATCCACTACTCTAAAAATTAAAATTCTAGCAGGACCAAAACAGAGGAAAACTACTGACAACGACACTGTATGTCGAAATAAAGTACACCTGTAATGTTGCATGCCAGTAGGTTAACAATATGACAATGTTGTATACCAGGTTTAGAATAATTCATTTTATCCAATTGTTTCCTATATGATAAATTTTAAAATTCACTCATAATAATTGGGAAACGGTACTAACCCATAGGTATGATTAATGGTTTAATAAAATTATCGGAAACTATTTTTTAATTACCTTCCGACACACGTTTTCCCAATTAACGCGACAATAAATTAATCGGTTAATAATATTAGTTATGGTAAAGGGTTTCGGTGGTTTTAGTGGGTTAGTATTTCACATAACTAAGTACCTACGTGCGCAGTCTGCTTCGTATTTGTCAAAGCTTTCACCTTCCCTCGAGAATTAAAAAAATAATAAAAACAAATTAAATCTTACAAAAAAAGTTTAATGCTGTGATATTTTTTTATTTTATTTTAAAATTAATATTAACCTAAAATTTTTAACATTTTTTATTTTTTTGTGGTTTCCTATTAATATTACTATTTTACACATTGTTGTCAGATACTTTCAACGTGTCAAAAGTATAATTGTATTAAAAATCATTTTATTGTGCCGGCAGGGTATCCGGGGGTATCTTTTAGTATGTACATAACTACATTCAGAGAAAAAAAAAAAAAGAAAATACGATTTTTATTTTCGTTTCATTTTCTTATCCGCTCGTACCCGTACGCAACTAAGTCGAACAAATTGAAAAATGTCCAGATGAGACAGACCTCTTATATTTACACTTTTTGGTAAAATCGAAATTGAAATTTTTTATATGCTATCTGACATGCATAAACTAATTCTATCAATATTTTGATTCTGTATATATGTATGCATACACAAACCAATATCTGTATGCATGCAAATTTATTTATTTTTTTTATTTATTTTTATTCTTAAAAAAAATCTTATTTAGGAAGTAGGTAGGTAATTAATTTATGTACATATATATACCGAATATATGGTCATCACATTATGTTGTTGGTTTTTGTTTTTGCTTTTGCTTGAACTATAAAAAGGAAACTTCTTGAAAATAAAAAAACATAAAACAAATTTTGTAGTATGGACATTTTTTTTTTGCAATGCAAGAAATAAGAATACGAACAGAAATAATAGGAGTTAAGAAATTTAAGGAAGTGATAATACCATAAAACTATTTCGAAGTTATTTCACAGTGCTTGAGATGATTAGAAGATTTTAGTGTTTAAGATATTTGCCAGCATGATTTTGCTTTCACAAATACATAGACATAGATTAATAAATAAACGAAAATAAGAATTATTTGTGCCTAAATAGTCTAGAAATATAAGAAAAATTAATATGCGGATGTTTAAATTTTTGTTTTTTCACGGTTTGAATTGGTAAAGAATAAAATATTTTTTTTTTTAGGTTATAATGATAATTTACATATTGATGTTTTTTCTTGATATATCTTATCTTATATATACTAATTTTGTTTTTGGTCTGAGGACATAGATACTGTACATATTTCCTTCGTTACCATACACGTTACCTACCGTACTTACCGTACAGTTTGCATGTAAATTCATACCAACTGTACCATCAAATAAATGTTTGTATAGTTTATGAAACTATTACCTGAAGTAAATCCGAAAGAAATAAAGCCAAATGACATTTTCTAACTTTATTTTATATGGGTGTTGAAATAAAGTTAAAATTAAGAAGAAATAAGATTAAAAATCGGTTTATATGCTTTTTGGCCTTATTTCAAACGTGGTATCGAAATCATGAACTTTTTACCATTTAAAATTAAAAATATTATTAACATATGAGAATGATAAATTTGAATTTTAATTATGAATTTTTGATTTTGATTAAAATCATAGTATTCCACTTTTCTAGAATATTCATATGCACGTATATGAGTTACACACAGAATTCTTTCCTCAGTCGAGTACAAAACACTGAAGAAGTCTGCAAGTAGTAGACGAAATACGCGTATCTGTATCATAAGCATATCAGTAAAATTAAAAGGAAAATATTCGACCATTTTCACCATTATACTCAGAATTTGTTTTTATAAATATTTGAATACTTATGTAAATATTTGAAATGGCTTTATTGGTTTTTTTAAAATAAAATAAAGACGAAAACAAAAATTATAAGATTTTGGTTATATTTCTTCTGGCTTTATTTCAAGTAACCTATATACCACACAAAAAAACATTTTTTATAAATCCTCATCAAACGTATGTATTTTTGCATTTTTTTTTTTATTTTTTTGTTTGACGAAATGTAGGTACATTTTAAATTTTGAACAAACAACCAAACCAATGCGTTTTGTAACAAATTAAATGATATTTTATGTTACTATTTTTTATTTCTTTTTAAATTTATTACTCAATAGTGAAAGTCCTAAGATAATTTTTTTTTTCACATAATTAAATAGAATATTTAATTTCCTTCAAAAAAAATTCTGGATTGGCTATACTGGGACCAGTGCTTCAGAAGCTATGAGCTATTTTGTCCCCACACTTCCTGCTTTTTTGCAGTAAATTATTTTATTTTCAGTTATTTTTAATACAAGCATTTTTATTTTATTAAAAAAAAAGAAAACAATTAATAGTTTATATACATGTATAGTTTTTTTTAATTATTTTTCTTTACTTTTGACAATGGCTATATATTATCTATACATGGGTATTGTATATATATAGTCATTGCTTTTGTGCTTGATTTTTTTTTTTTTTCTTATGAAGATGCAAAAGTGAAACTGAATTTTATTTTAACGATAATGATTATATTTAGAGATAACGCAAAGTTATGGTGGTTTTCCTCTTGATGGACGAACGTCCGGACAAATTTTTTAATCAATCAAAAAATTTTATTTTACCAACACATACACAAAAAATCCTCTCCGGGCATTTTCTTCATCCAATTTCTTAGTTAAAATATTTTTAACTTTTGGCCGAAGGACGAAGAAAAAGAAAAGGATAGATATATAATTATTTGATAAATATTTATTGCTATCTCGATTTATGAATGAACTCATTCAGATATAGAATTTCAAATGTTTTTTAAGAAAAAGATATGAAGTGTATTTTTTTTGTTTTTTAGTATAAGATTATTTTGTTTCTAACAAATTATTTATATTTTAAGATAAAAGCAAAGCGCTATATTTTATTTTTTTCGATATTACAATATTATTATCCATTATTACTCTTAACAAAATTTTTAATTTTTTTAATAAAAGTAATATCAACATGTAAACATATTTTCAAACGTCAACCTTATTTGACTACATAACAAATGTCAGTCCTTTGCGCATTGAGATGAAAAAAATGCACTATTTTTCTATATAACCTGGATAGTGCGGAAGAAGAAAATAAATTTTCAATAAAAAAGTTGCTGTTGTTTAACTCAATATGTTTTTGTAAGAAACAATTTTCCGATTTATCGAAAATGGTTAGCGCCGTCCATGACTGCAGGCTTTATAATCACTGCTACTAAATGGGATAACTACTGTGACTTCCAAAATGCAGTGAAACCGTACCGTCCACAATGTAGCATCTTTCAAAAAGTATTTCAAAAGTATTTTGTAGACTTATTCCAAAATGTTTAAAATATGTAGTGGAAACGTAAAATAATGTGTAGCATAGTGTGTAGCGAAAAAATTTAGACTACATAAAAATTATCAGAATCAATTAAATTATAGGTTAGCATTATTTTTTGACGACAAAATAAGTTTTATGTCATTGTAGCAAAATATGTTAATAAAATACATATTTCCGCCGAAAATATATGCTGATCAATGGAGGTCTGGCAATATAAATTTTGATGTAAGGAAAGATAAAATATTTTAGATTCAAGTTTAGCAATAGTTATTACACTTGTTAAAATTACAATAGTTATTACACTCGTTATTTAAATTAATTAAATTATTGGCTAATATATTAATAAAAACATTCATTTTCAAAATTATTATTATTGTTATTGCAGTTTGATATTCCAAAAACACAGAACAATAAAATTTAAATTTCAAAGTGAATATATATTTATGTATGCATGTATTCAAGCTTTAGTTTTTATTTTACATTGAAATGGTTATAAAAGCTTTAAGCGGTAGTTGGAAGTCACCCCTACTTTAAAATCACAATGAAAAATCACAGTGATTCAAATCACTGTTTCAAATTTTTGAAATTACGGGGAAAAATCTGAATGATTTACATAATTTTCAACTAGATTTTTGGAGTAGAGGGTTTTAGTGATTATCGATAATCGATGTATTTTATTGTATCTGATACACTCAAATAAATTTATACAATATGTATTTAGGGTGCTTTCCCATTCACAACAGTATTTAGTTGAGTCTCTACACAACTCAACCCAATAAACAACACAACCGAATTTTGCTATTTTGAATGACAACTTTTACCTGTTGTAAAGAGGTTGTATATCATAACAGTGTAAATAATTCAGTAATAATAATATTGAATAGAGTAGAGTCAATGTGTGTGTATTCAACGGTACCGTGTCATATGAACTACATCTTCTAGGTGGTGACTGGAGAAAGTGCCAAGTTCAAGAAATTGAGCAGCCTCCATCAAAAATTGGTTCGGGTCCCATCTCACAAAACCCTCGAAATTTTTTTTTTTTTTTCATTCAGTGCTTCAGAAGCTATGAGCTATTTTGTCCCCACACTTCCTGCTTTTTTGCAGTAAACTTTTTTATTTTCAGTTATTTTTAATACAAGCATTTTTATTTTATTAAAAAAAAAGAAAACAATTAATAGTTTATATACATGTATAGTTTTTTTTAATTATTTTTCTTTATTTTTGACAATGACTATATATTATCTATACATGGGTATTGTATATACATAGTCATTGCTTTTGTGCTTGATTTTTTTTTTTTCTTATGAAGATGCAAAAGTGAAACTGAATTTTATTTTAAGAGATAACGCAAAGTTATGGTGGTTTTCCTCTTGATGGACGAACGTCCGGACAAATTTTTTAATCAATCAAAAAATTTTATTTTACCAACACATACACAAAAAATCCTCTCCGGGCATTTTCTTCATCCAATTTCTTAGTTAAAATATTTTTAACTTTTGGCCGAAGGACGAAGAAAAAGAAAAGGATAGATATATAATTACTTGATAAATATTTATTGCTATCTCGATTTATGAATGAACTCATTCACATATAGAATTTCAAATGTTTTTTAAGAAAAAGATATGAAGTGTATTTTTTTTATTTTTTGTTTTTTAGTATAAGATTATTTTGTTTCTAACAAATTATTTATATTTTAAGATAAAAGCAAAGCGCTATATTTTATTTTTTTCGATATTACAATATTATTATCCATTATTACTCTTAACAAAATTTTTAATTTTTTTAATAAAAGTAATATCAACATGTAAACATATTTTCAAACGTCAACCTTATTTGACTACATAACAAATGTCAGTCCTTCGCGCATTGAGATGAAAAAAACTGCCCTATTTTTCTATATAACCTGGATAGTGCGGAAGAAGAAAATAAATTTTCAATAAAAAAGTTGCTGTTGTTTAACTCAATATGTTTTTGTAAGAAACAATTTTCCAATTTATCGAAAATGGTTAGCGCCGTCCATGACTGCAGGCTTTATAATCACTGCTACTAAATGGGATAGCTACTGTGACTTCCAAAATGCAGTGAAACCGTACCGTCCACAATGTAGCATCTTTCAAAAAGTATTTCAAAAGTATTTTGTAGACTTATTCCAAAATGTTTAAAATACGTAGTGGAAACGTAAAATAATGTGTAGCATAGTGTGTAGCGAAAAAATTTAGACTACATTTTGTATACATGTCATAGAAAAAATTATCAGAATCAATTAAATTATAGGTTAGCATTATTTTTTGACGACAAAATAAGTTTTATGTCATTCTAGCAAAATATGTTAATAAAATACATATTTCCGCCGAAAATATATGCTGATCAATGGAGGTCTGACAATATAAATTTTGATGTAAGGAAAGATAACATATTTTAGATTCAAGTTTAGCAATAGTTATTACACTTGTTAAAGTTACAATAGTTATTACACTCGTTATTTAAATTAATTAAATTATTGGTTAATATATTAATAAAAACATTCATTCATTTTCAAAATTATTATTATTGTTATTGCAGTTTGATATTCCAAAAACACAGAACTATAAAATTTAAATTTCAAAGTGAATATATATTTATGTATGCATGTATTCAAGCTTTAGTTTTTATTTTACATTGAAATGGTTATAAAAGCTTTAAGCGGTAGTTGGAAGGCACCCCTACTTTAAAATCACAATGAAAAATCACAGTGATTCAAATCACTGTTTCAAATTTTTGAAATTACGGGGAAAAATCTGAATGATTTACATAATTTTCAACTAGATTTTTGGAGTAGAGGGTTTTAGTGATTATCGATAATCGATGTATTTTATTGTATCTGATACACTCAAATAAATTTATACAATATGTATTTAGGGTGCTTTCCCATTCACAACAGTATTTAGTTGAGTCTCTACAAAACTCAACCCAATAAACAACACAACCGAATTTTGCTATTTTGAATGACAACTTTTACCTGTTGTAAAGAGGTTGTTAATCATAACAGTGTAAATAATTCAGTAATAATAATATTGAATAGAGTAGAGTCAATGTGTGTGTATTCAACGGTACCGTGTCATATGAACTACATCTTCTAGGTGGTGACTGGTGGAAAGTGCCAAGTTCAAGAAATTGAGCAGCCTCCATCAAAAATTGGTTCGGGTCCCATCTCACAAAACCCTCGAAATTTTTTTTTTTTTTTTCATTCAGTGCTTCAGAAGCTATGAGCTATTTTGTCCCCACACTTCCTGCTTTTTTGCAGTAAACTTTTTTATTTTCAGTTATTTTTAATACAAGCATTTTAATTTTATTAAAAAAAAAAGAAAACAATTAATAGTTTATATACATGTATAGTTTTTTTTAATTATTTTTCTTTATTTTTGACAATGACTATATATTATCTATACATGGGTATTGTATATATATAGTCATTGCTTTTGTGCTTGATTTTTTTTTTTTCTTATGAAGATGCAAAAGTGAAACTGAATTTTATTTTAAGAGATAACGCAAAGTTATGGTGGTTTTCCTCTTGATGGACGAACGTCCGGACAAATTTTTTAATCAATCAAAAAATTTTATTTTACCAACACATACACAAAAAATCCTCTCCGGGCATTTTCTTCATCCAATTTCTTAGTTAAAATATTTTTAACTTTTGGCCGAAGGACGAAGAAAAAGAAAAGGATAGATATATAATTATTTGATAAATATTTATTGCTATCTCGATTTATGAATGAACTCATTCAGATATAGAATTTCAAATGTTTTTTAAGAAAAAGATATGAAGTGTATTTTTTTTGTTTTTTAGTATAAGATTATTTTGTTTCTAACAAATTATTTATATTTTAAGATAAAAGCAAAGCGCTATATTTTATTTTTTTCGATATTACAATATTATTATCCATTATTACTCTTAACAAAATTTTTAATTTTTTTAATAAAAGTAATATCAACATGTAAACATATTTTCAAACGTCAACCTTATTTGACTACATAACAAATGTCAGTCCTTTGCGCATTGAGATGAAAAAAATGCACTATTTTTCTATATAACCTGGATAGTGCGGAAGAAGAAAATAAATTTTCAATAAAAAAGTTGCTGTTGTTTAACTCAATATGTTTTTGTAAGAAACAATTTTCCGATTTATCGAAAATGGTTAGCGCCGTCCATGACTGCAGGCTTTATAATCACTGCTACTAAATGGGATAACTACTGTGACTTCCAAAATGCAGTGAAACCGTACCGTCCACAATGTAGCATCTTTCAAAAAGTATTTCAAAAGTATTTTGTAGACTTATTCCAAAATGTTTAAAATATGTAGTGGAAACGTAAAATAATGTGTAGCATAGTGTGTAGCGAAAAAATTTAGACTACATAAAAATTATCAGAATCAATTAAATTATAGGTTAGCATTATTTTTTGACGACAAAATAAGTTTTATGTCATTGTAGCAAAATATGTTAATAAAATACATATTTCCGCCGAAAATATATGCTGATCAATGGAGGTCTGGCAATATAAATTTTGATGTAAGGAAAGATAAAATATTTTAGATTCAAGTTTAGCAATAGTTATTACACTTGTTAAAATTACAATAGTTATTACACTCGTTATTTAAATTAATTAAATTATTGGCTAATATATTAATAAAAACATTCATTTTCAAAATTATTATTATTGTTATTGCAGTTTGATATTCCAAAAACACAGAACAATAAAATTTAAATTTCAAAGTGAATATATATTTATGTATGCATGTATTCAAGCTTTAGTTTTTATTTTACATTGAAATGGTTATAAAAGCTTTAAGCGGTAGTTGGAAGGCACCCCTACTTTAAAATCACAATGAAAAATCACAGTGATTCAAATCACTGTTTCAAATTTTTGAAATTACGGGGAAAAATCTGAATGATTTACATAATTTTCAACTAGATTTTTGGAGTAGAGGGTTTTAGTGATTATCGATAATCGATGTATTTTATTGTATCTGATACACTCAAATAAATTTATACAATATGTATTTAGGGTGCTTTCCCATTCACAACAGTATTTAGTTGAGTCTCTACACAACTCAACCCAATAAACAACACAACCGAATTTTGCTATTTTGAATGACAACTTTTACCTGTTGTAAAGAGGTTGTATATCATAACAGTGTAAATAATTCAGTAATAATAATATTGAATAGAGTAGAGTCAATGTGTGTGTATTCAACGGTACCGTGTCATATGAACTACATCTTCTAGGTGGTGACTGGTGGAAAGTGCCAAGTTCAAGAAATTGAGCAGCCTCCATCAAAAATTGGTTCGGGTCCCATCTCACAAAACCCTCGAAATTTTTTTTTTTTTTTCATTCAGTGCTTCAGAAGCTATGAGCTATTTTGTCCCCACACTTCCTGCTTTTTTGCAGTAAACTTTTTTATTTTCAGTTATTTTTAATACAAGCATTTTTATTTTATTAAAAAAAAAGAAAACAATTAATAGTTTATATACATGTATAGTTTTTTTTAATTATTTTTCTTTATTTTTGACAATGACTATATATTATCTATACATGGGTATTGTATATACATAGTCATTGCTTTTGTGCTTGATTTTTTTTTTTTCTTATGAAGATGCAAAAGTGAAACTGAATTTTATTTTAAGAGATAACGCAAAGTTATGGTGGTTTTCCTCTTGATGGACGAACGTCCGGACAAATTTTTTAATCAATCAAAAAATTTTATTTTACCAACACATACACAAAAAATCCTCTCCGGGCATTTTCTTCATCCAATTTCTTAGTTAAAATATTTTTAACTTTTGGCCGAAGGACGAAGAAAAAGAAAAGGATAGATATATAATTACTTGATAAATATTTATTGCTATCTCGATTTATGAATGAACTCATTCACATATAGAATTTCAAATGTTTTTTAAGAAAAAGATATGAAGTGTATTTTTTTTGTTTTTTGTTTTTTAGTATAAGATTATTTTGTTTCTAACAAATTATTTATATTTTAAGATAAAAGCAAAGCGCTATATTTTATTTTTTTCGATATTACAATATTATTATCCATTATTACTCTTAACAAAATTTTTAATTTTTTTAATAAAAGTAATATCAACATGTAAACATATTTTCAAACGTCAACCTTATTTGACTACATAACAAATGTCAGTCCTTCGCGCATTGAGATGAAAAAAACTGCCCTATTTTTCTATATAACCTGGATAGTGCGGAAGAAGAAAATAAATTTTCAATAAAAAAGTTGCTGTTGTTTAACTCAATATGTTTTTGTAAGAAACAATTTTCCAATTTATCGAAAATGGTTAGCGCCGTCCATGACTGCAGGCTTTATAATCACTGCTACTAAATGGGATAGCTACTGTGACTTCCAAAATGCAGTGAAACCGTACCGTCCACAATGTAGCATCTTTCAAAAAGTATTTCAAAAGTATTTTGTAGACTTATTCCAAAATGTTTAAAATACGTAGTGGAAACGTAAAATAATGTGTAGCATAGTGTGTAGCGAAAAAATTTAGACTACATTTTGTATACATGTCATAGAAAAAATTATCAGAATCAATTAAATTATAGGTTAGCATTATTTTTTGACGACAAAATAAGTTTTATGTCATTCTAGCAAAATATGTTAATAAAATACATATTTCCGCCGAAAATATATGCTGATCAATGGAGGTCTGACAATATAAATTTTGATGTAAGGAAAGATAACATATTTTAGATTCAAGTTTAGCAATAGTTATTACACTTGTTAAAGTTACAATAGTTATTACACTCGTTATTTAAATTAATTAAATTATTGGTTAATATATTAATAAAAACATTCATTCATTTTCAAAATTATTATTATTGTTATTGCAGTTTGATATTCCAAAAACACAGAACTATAAAATTTAAATTTCAAAGTGAATATATATTTATGTATGCATGTATTCAAGCTTTAGTTTTTATTTTACATTGAAATGGTTATAAAAGCTTTAAGCGGTAGTTGGAAGGCACCCCTACTTTAAAATCACAATGAAAAATCACAGTGATTCAAATCACTGTTTCAAATTTTTGAAATTACGGGGAAAAATCTGAATGATTTACATAATTTTCAACTAGATTTTTGGAGTAGAGGGTTTTAGTGATTATCGATAATCGATGTATTTTATTGTATCTGATACACTCAAATAAATTTATACAATATGTATTTAGGGTGCTTTCCCATTCACAACAGTATTTAGTTGAGTCTCTACACAACTCAACCCAATAAACAACACAACCGAATTTTGCTATTTTGAATGACAACTTTTACCTGTTGTAAAGAGGTTGTATATCATAACAGTGTAAATAATTCAGTAATAATAATATTGAATAGAGTAGAGTCAATGTGTGTGTATTCAACGGTACCGTGTCATATGAACTACATCTTCTAGGTGGTGACTGGTGGAAAGTGCCAAGTTCAAGAAATTGAGCAGCCTCCATCAAAAATTGGTTCGGGTCCCATCTCACAAAACCCTCCAAATTGTTTTTTTTTTTTGTTTTTAACTTATCTTTAGTATAATGAGTCTTTAGTACAATGGCACATTAGTACGATGCAAATAAGAGGTCCGGCGTCCCAAGTGTCGGGACCGATAAACTTGAATTTTTTTCCTTTAAGACCTTTAATTTTGTTTTGTTTTGTTTTTGTCATCAGAACAATGGTCATTAAATGTGATGAAGACAATAGGTCCGGGGTCCAAGGGACTAGTGTCGAAACTCTATATCACGGGTTTAAATTGTATTTTTCTGGGAAAGGGTTATTAATAATTATTATAAATAATTTTTAAAAACTTTTCGGATTCGTCCGCGGTTCAGAAGTTGGACCGAAGGCCTTGAACAAAAAAATTGTCCAAAAATCAAAATGTCAATAATGTTCATTACGTATTAAGATAAGTATAAAAAACATTTTTTTTGTTTTTTTTTTTGATTTAGGTCCTTTCGTCCCGACTTCTGGACTGTCGGACCAACCCAAAAAATTTTTAAAAATTATTTAAAATAATTATTAATAACCTTTTTCCAGAAAAATACAATTTAAACCCGTGATATAGAGTTTTGGCCCCAATTACTTGGACCCCGGACCTATTGTCTTCATCACATAGGACCATTGTATTGATAACAAAAAAAAAAAAAAAAAAAATCAAGGTTTTTGGTTTCGACACTTGGAACGCCGAACCTCTTCTTTGCACGTGCTTAAAGGCCATTGTACGAAAGACAAGTTAAAAAAAAACCCTAAGGCTTCAATTAAAATAAAATTATATTATAAATAGAAGTTATATGCAGTTCCTATTTTAACAATATATAAACACAACACCAACACAACTGGTCTTAACCAGTTGTGCTTTAGTTGTCTCAGACAACTTAAACATGAATTGTTGTCAATCGGAATAGCTATATTTGCAGACAACACAACTTAAAAATTATATTGTGTTGTTTTAACAGATAATTAGGTTGTGTTGTGAATCAGAATAGAGAAAAACAACAAAGTTGTCAATTACAACCTATTTTTAGGTTGTGTTGTGAATGGGAATAGCACCCTTAATCTAATGTATCCATACATTATCGCTACTGTATTGTTTCTATTTATGATTATTATAGCGATTTATAAACGTTGTTTTATAGCAAAGGAAGCACTTCCTTTGTCCAAGCATATGAACGATTCCGAGGGCCTTTAAAGAAATTAAAATTTTAATGTATTAATGGCGAAAGAAAAAAAAAAAAAAACCTTTGTTAACAGCAGGAAATATAAAGAAAAAAGAGTTTAACAAGTGAGGAAGAGAGAAACAAGTGAGTTTTTTCAGTTTTGTGCAACTGATCCCCTTAATGCAGTGATAATTTTTTACAGGCAATTCGGTCTGATGAAACTAAAATTAACCGATATCAATCAGATGGGCGGTCGTGGTATTGGACAAACAGCCTTGCTTGTCTTAAATTATTTCATGTTAAGCAAACCGTTAAAAATGGTGGACGAAATGGTGGATTTGGGGCTTTTACACCGAATGGAGTTCGACCAATCAAAAACAGGGAACAATGTCTAGAACTTTTGCAAAAAAATCTCCCAATTGCAATTGAAATGATGAGTATTCAACACGCAAACATCTTTTCACAACACGATAAAGACCTTAAGCATTCGTCTAAATTTTTAAAAAACTCGCAAAAATTTCAATTAATGAAGAGTCCTTCACAAAGTCCCGATATCAATCCAATAGAAATTTTGTAAAGCTATCGGATGCAATAACTGTCCAACAACGAAACTGCGCAAAAAAAGCTAAATGAGCTTTGGGAATGGGTAAAAGGTTGATGGTATGCCATTTTTCCCAAATTTATTGAAAAACTGTACGGTAGTATGCTAAGGAGATTAGAATCTCTACAAACAGCCAAAGGACTTTGGATAGGTTACTAGATTAATAAAGTTAGTTTGCTGCAAGACTCACAATTGCAATCTTTATTTTATTAATTTTCTGTTTTTGCTATACTTAAATAGGCCAAAATATATGAGAACTAAATTAAATAAATTCCTAGTAAAATATGTCATTCATTGAAAGTAAAATAATTTAAATGAAATTATTTGATAAAAATTTAATTGTGAAATTATAATATTTTTTACTATTAATGAAATAAATAAAGGGAAATGAACGGTTTTTCGTTTCATCTTGTTTTACTGTTACATGTTTAGCTCTTCAGCATAAGTATATTTATTAATTTATTTCAAAATCTACTGAAACCAAGTCTTTACAGATTATTGCTTACATCTAAAATTTATATATTGTTTAGGTAAGTGTAAAATTTTTAGTTTAAATGATCTTGAGGCACCATAGGCGGTAATGAATAAAAAATGAGTATTTCTCCAGAAATATTTTAAGAATAAGTAGAGTCTGATGTAATGAGAAATATTAAGAAAAAAAATCTGTGAAGATGAAAAAAATTAAAAAGCTTCATCAAAGCTTGGCAAGCTTTGTACCTCGTATAAAAGTATATCGATCTCTAGGCATACTGGTAGAACATTATTTTATGTTAAAAAAAATATAAAAGTGATATCAGAAAATAACTCTGTTTATAATAATAAATTGTGGATTACGCAGATCAAAATTGATTTGAATGGAGAAGCTTGGTTTTTATTTGTTCTATACAAATCACCAACTCAATTCAGTAATGTTGAATTTTGTGAAATACTGGTTTGAAGAAAATCAGAACGTATATTCGAACAGAAATGTTATTTGTGGTGATTTTAATGTAAATTGGTTAGCTGAAAGTAATAAAAAGGGCACTCTAAAAATAGTTTTGGACACTTTTGGTTTGGAACAGATTGTTAATTTTCTTACAAGGATTACAGAACGAACGTTAACACTTATTGATTATGTTTTGGTTGGTTGTTTTGGCAGACCATGAAGCAATTGTTATAAAAATTAAATGTAAACATGAATATGAACTTGGAGAGAAAGAATTGAATATAGTGCGAGTGAATAAGGAAATCTTTGAAAAAATTTTTACGAGCTGAAAATTTTGAACTATTACCTGATATAGAAAATGTTAGCCTATGTGGTAATTTATTTAAAATTGTGATGGAAAAAGGAATTGAATTATCTAGGAAAAGATTTTAAGTTAATGATAGGCACCACGAATGGTTTAACAATGAATGAAGATTACTAAATAACAATAAGAAGTTGACGTGCCAACGAGCTGCATTGTCTAGTAATGAAAGTGATTGGATAATTTATAAAAGAGTCAGAAATAACTATAATTTAGCAGTTAAGAAAACTAAAAATCAATTTATTGAAAATAAAATAACAAAATTGTGAAGGAGATTGTAGACTGATGTGGAGGTCAATAAAACAGGGGTGGCAGCATGTAACTTGTTACAAACATGCTGTCACGCTATTTTTGAAAAACGGTAGCACGTAAAATTGTTTCGTCAATTTTAATTTTGTTTCACCACATTTAATTTTGTTTCGCTACTTTTGGCAACATTTGAAACGCCCATTTTTACTGAGCGTCTCCAATGAAAATTTCCGGTATAAATAGTTGACGTGTGTTAAAAAAAAAAATTTGCAAAAATGTTTCATCCCAAAGTCCCAAACAAAAAAAATTACTGCATGGGAATAAGCTCTAAAATAATTTTCTTTTGAATTATTTGGGGACATTCTGGTACATATTCCCTTTAACATGAAAAGAAACTGTTGTTCGTCCTATTCCTAAAAGTCTCAAATAATAATAATAATGTCCCAACGACCAATTACCCCTCCCGTGCCGCGCACGCGGGGAGTCATCATTCTCATTATTATTATCATTTAGCATATGACTAGGAGTGTCGTATACAAGGTCATCACAGTGCTTGGAAGAATAAAACTCTTCGTATTAAAAGCATAGAAAGATTCCAATAAATTAAGTTATTCAGTATGTAATACTGTGACGAGCATACTCACAATGGACTTTCATTATTTAAACTTTAATATTATATTTTAATTATATTCAAAAAGAATACAAGCACGTGATAACCCTTAATGAAGAATGTGTTAGTAAGGAGAGAATTGGGTCAGGAAATGCTTAAAACAAGCATGCAAAACAAAAAACAAACAAAAAAAGGGGGAAATTAGTAAACACGATTAAGAAAATTAGTAATTAGTAATAAATTGATAGAATACTAAAAACAAACAAAAATAAAATCCATAAAAGATAAAAACAATTAAAAATCTAGTAACTTTGATTTGCCTTCCAACATGTCAAGGCAAATCAAAGAACAAAAATCAATAAGCAATATGCTCACAAGTCAAAAGTTGAAGCAATTTAAAATCTCCAACCAAAAAAAAATAAAAATTATATCATAGTTTTAGACTATCTTCCAACATGTCAAGATAGGCTAAATCAAAATTTCGCGATTTTAAATTATGCCGAAGAAGCATTAGTCAATTTATTTAGTTATAAACTAAAGAAATTTAAAAAAAAAGAAAAAATAATAAAAATAAATACTTATATAAAAATACAACACATGCAAAACGCAATTAGTCAAAGACACAAAAATAAAAAGAATAATAAAAATTAACAAAAATTAACATAATTTATTCACACTTATGTATACATGTTAAAAGTATGAAGTACTACTGATTCAACGTGAACAACTACATATACTACATGTATTACATGTCCTTCAAAAACTTATTACCTGTTTGAATAAAGCAGATTCTTTAGTTTGGACTTACTAATGTGAAAATCGAAGACATTAGAGTTATTGTTTACGTTACGCAACATTCTTGTAAGTGGCTCATTCTTTCCATAATCCGTGCGATGAAACTTTAAACGAAAGAGGGCAGAATGCCTAAGAGAACGAAAGTTAATATTGAAGTTAATGTGTTCTAAAATACCAACCGAGTCAACTGCACCTGAGAGAATTTGGTGTACAAATATAATATCAACTACTTCACGACGATTAAAGAGACTTTGCAGACCTAGAAGTTTAAGGCGGTCTCTGTAAGGGGGTAAGTTATATGGATCTGTCCATGAAAGACCACGAAGAGCGAAACGAACGAATCTACGTTGAACAGATTCAATCGTGTCTATGTGAACTTGATGAAAAGGTGACCATACCTGAGACGCGTATTCGAGTAATGGTCTTACCATAGTCAAATATAAAGCTCTGGTGACATATGGGTCGGAAAATTCTTTTGACCATCTTTTGATAAACCCAAGAGCTGAATTAGCTCTACTGACAATATTATCTACATGAGATCTGAAATTTAGCTCGGTGTCTAATAGAATACCTAAGTCTTTAGTGAATGTGACATTAGACACAATAACGCCGTTAATACTATAATAACGCTCTGATATTGCCGTTTTACGGGAAAAGGTGATGCTTTGGCATTTGCTAGCGTTGAGTGCTAGGTTATTATTACAACACCAAATAGCGAAATTATTAACGTCACTCTGAAGAAGATGAGATTCACGCGGAGATGAGATTTGTTTAAATATTTTTATATCGTCTGCGTACAATAGAATGTGAGAATTTTTTATAATATTATGTACATCATTTGTGGTTAAGATAAAGATCAGAGGGCCTAAATGGCTACCTTGTGGGACACCCGATTTAGCCGTGAAGGGATCTGAAATATTAGACCTAAAACGGACGTGATACACTCTGTTGCATAAATATGAACTCATCCAATCTATAATGAGAGGTGGAAATCCTAGAGCACGAAGTTTAAATAAAATGACACTATGGGACAATTTATCGAAAGCCTGACTAAAGTCGGTAGCAATCGAATCCACATCTGGCCTCTTTTCCATGGATTTGAGACTAAAAGAGACTAATTCGGTTAGGTTAGTAGTAGTGGATTTCCCTTTGAGGAATCCATGTTGAAAACAGGATAATAATGGCTTACAATAATTAAAGAGAGAGTCGTATACAATACTCTCGAAAAGTTTAGGAATACAAGATAATTTGGCAATGGGCCTATAGTTATTTATTTCAGCCTTACTTCCTTTCTTATGGATCGGAGTTATGAAAGAAGTTTTCCATAGAGTTACTTAGGTAACTGAAATAGTCAGAGTCGGGCACGAAATTATTATCAGTGAAGGCTTGACTAAAGAAGTTTGCAAATAGGTTTGATATAACCTTGGAATCGTTAACGGAATTATTTGCGTGTTTGAAAGTCATGGGATAGCCATCCGATTTCTTTTTTGAGTTAATAAAATGCCAAAACCGCTTAGGATCTAATATTAAATCAATTTGCATTTTGACTATGTACTCATCGTAAAGACTTGTACATAGTTCAGAAAATTCAGAGAACGCACTAAAATATCGGTTATAATCAATTGGATCTCTTGACGATAGAAATTTTTTCCATAATTTATTTCTTCGATTGCGTAGGGTTCGAAGATGTTTGTTGTACCAGGGTGGAGCCGAGGACAAATTTTTTTGAATTGATATTGGAACACACCGCGTGAGGCAGTTAAATATTATAGAGTAAAAATTACTAATTGAGCTATTTAAATCAAGATTATTTGAAAGCAATGTACTGAAATCAATTTCAGATAGTAATTCGTTTAGTCTGTCAAAATCGGCACATCGAAAATTGAATTTGTAGGTATTTTCAGAATCTACATTATCATTACCATTCTCAAAAGAAAAAAACAGAGATAAAGGAGGATGGTATAGATCGATTTTAGAAAGAGTGTGTTCACTAGTCTCTACCAGACAGTTGTTTGCGTTACTTGAGAAAATCAGATCCAGTTGTCTATTTAAGTTATTTTTTACCCAACTGATCTGATGGAGGCCACAAGCAGTAAGTCTGTCGACAAAAACAGTTTCTTTTAAAGATGACACATTACCCGCAATATAATGTGTTTCATCTTCTGATTGGGTCCACTGTAAATCAGGTAGATTGAAATCACCAAAAACAATAATGTCGTCGAGACCATCTGCAGAATTACTAACATAATCGACCGCGTCTAGGAACTGCTGATATATATCAATGGGGCTGGTGGGGCGGACGTAAAAGCACACAATGTAGATACTCTTACGTTCCAATCTCATTTTGACACAGATGACATCTATATCATCTGTATTTGGAATCTGAAACAAGGAGCAATCGTAGTCAATTCGACTTGCAATTAAAACTCCACGGCCCACAGCATCACAAACGGAATCCACATCCTTTCTAAAGACATTAAAATCAGAGGAAAAGTACTCGGTACTCAAGAAGCTACTGCATAAGTTGGTTTCAGTTAAGATAAACATATCGAAAGGTAGTTTTTGAGAGTTTAAAAATACATCAGGAGCCTTAGAACGAAGTCCCCTTACATTTTGATAATAAAGGGACAAGCATTTCAGTTTTTTGAGTTATTAAGACTTCCAATCGGCGGCAATACTGCAGTATTCGCTTTAGACCTTTGGACAAATTCTTTGACAAAAGTGTTACTGGGCCATATTGATGGAGATAATAGTAAGTTAAACATAGAATCAGGAACATAGAATCAAAGAACCGAATGAGTTAAGATAAATGTTGAAACGTCAACATGTCAAGTAATAATTTATGTAATCGGTGCAAAAAAAAACACAAACAAACTATTATTATGCGATGGACCATGCAAAAAATGGATCTGCAGTGCTTGTTCTGGGTTGGATAATGAAATAATCAAGGAAATTCTTTCTGAACCAGACAAAATATGGTTATGCATAACAATAAGGCAGAAGAGAAAATCAACAAATGCAATAGGACAGCTTCATCAAAATACCTCAAAAGTATCTTTAATCAAATGGTAATATCGAAGGAGAGACCATTTCGGAGAAACTGGAAATTATTATTACAAATCAATCAGTACAAAGCCGAGAAGTGCAAAATCTGCAAAATGAGGTTAGGAATATGAAACAGTATATAGAAACTTTGATTGAGGAAAATGAAATGCTACGGAGTGAGAATAAACAAATAAAGTATGAATTTCGGAAAAATAAAATTGAACTTGAGAAAATAAAACAAAAAAAAGTATATTAAGCAAATTGAAATAAGTGGAATTCCTACTGAAATTAGTCAAAATCCAACAGCAGCATTAATAAAAATAGATCAAAACGCAGGCATAACTTTGAAGAGAAAGAGGTCGAAGATATATATGTAATCGATAACAATACAAGGAAGACAGGAGAACCAGAAAAGATAATAGTTAAATGAAACAAAAACTTGAAAACTTTAAACAAAAACTAACTTTTTGTAAATCATAAAAAAGAGATCGATTTCCAGTAAAATATTTGAAAATGGTGAAACAAACAATGAGATGAGATTTGTTTAAATATTTTTATATCGTCTGCGTACAATAGAATGTGAGAATTTTTTATAATATTATGTACATCATTTGTGGTTAAGATAAAGATCAGAGGGCCTAAATGGCTACCTTGTGGGACACCCGATTTAGCCGTGAAGGGATCTGAAATATTAGACCTAAAACGGACGTGATACACTCTGTTGCATAAATATGAACTCATCCAATCTATAATGAGAGGTGGAAATCCTAGAGCACGAAGTTTAAATAAAATGACACTATGGGACAATTTATCGAAAGCCTGACTAAAGTCGGTAGCAATCGAATCCACATCTGACCTCTTTCCATGGATTTGAGACTAAAAGAGACTAATTCGGTTAGGTTAGTAGTAGTGGATTTCCCTTTGAGGAATCCAATATATATATATATAGAAAAATATATATATATATATAGAAATTAAAAATAAAGTAGTAGGTAAACTAAAATATGAGAATTCACAATTCATTAAGAATTTGTATTTTCCTAACTTTTTACTTAAAAAGGAAAATTTCTTTCTAAAGAACTAAATTCTAATAAATTGTAAATCTTATTATTTATATTTTATTTAAATCTCATTGACTGATAACTTTTTGTAAATCATAAAAAAGAGATCGATTTCCAGTAAAATATTTGAAAATGGTGAAACAAACAATAATATCAATGTGATCTATATAAATGAAAGTCTAACATCATATTTTAAATATTTATACAGAAAGGCAAGAGATTTAAAGAAAAATTGGTAAAAATGGGTAAAAAACGGCAAAGTGTTAATCAGAAAGACATCGAGCAGTAAAGTTATACGTATTATAGAAGAAGACAACCTAAATGTACAATAACGATATAACTTACAGTTTGCCACTTAATACCCATGTAAAAACTAACTATAATAATATCTACGAAATTAAATTAAAAAAAGAAAATTCACTAAAAATAAAATATTTCAACGCAAGAAGCTTTAAAAATAAATTAGATATCACACATATGCTCGATAAGTTCAAAAATTTAATTCACATTATTGTGGTTACTGAATCATGAATTCGCAAAGTGATTATTTTCGAATAAAATATTATAATAAACCAATAATCTCCGGAAGACAAACTCGACGTGGTGGTGGAGTTGCAGTATTTGTGCATAAAACTCTATGTTATGCAATAAATGAAATATACTGTGATGAACATAACAGCCTAGTTAGCATAAATCTAAAAGTTAAAAATAAAAAATATGATATTTCTGTTTTCTATAGACCTAAGTTTTTGAAAAAATTTGAATCTCATTTAGATAATTTAAAAAATAAAAAAAGTGTTGTTATTGGAGACATTAACTTTAATTTTAGAAATACAAATGATCAGAATTTACTTACCTACAAAACTATAATAAAGTCAAATGGTTATTTTGTATGCCACAATGAGATCACTAGACCTATGTCAGGTACCTGTCTTGATCATGTACTGATCGCGGATCCTACACTAGAACTGGATATTTCATTATTTCACCACGATTTATGTGATCATCTTGGAATGTTGATTGTACTACCAGCCATAAATATCCATAATGAAATATCGTATATGGATCAGCTGGCTTACAAAAAAATCAACTATGATTATATTAAAGAAGAATTAGATAAAATTGACATTAAGGAAACCAGTATAAATCAATTCACAATAGAATTCATAGCAAAATGTAACAAAATTATTGAAAATGCTGCCGTTGTTATAAAAACAGCTTGTAGTAAAATTAAGTATAGTGCACTATGGATAGATAGAGAATGTGCAGAAATCATCGAGAAAAAGAACTATTGGTATAAGAAACTCGTCACAAATCGGAAATCAGACTACATCAAAAATAAATACAAGTATTGGCTCAATAAAACAACAAAATTAAAAAAAAATAAGAGCGAAAATTATGACAGAAGACAATTCATGATAGCAGGTTCCTAGAAAAATAGGAAATATATTAAAACTATAATTGGCGAACAAAAGGAAAAAGTGACTGATTTTTTTCGAAATAATTGAATAGAAGAAAAAGAAAAAATAAAAAAATTAAATGAATTTAATAAATTTTATGCTAACATTGGAGAAAATATGGCAAAAAAATTTGTGAGCTCCTACTTGCCAAGAATTAGAACTACTGAACAATTTGAATTTGAAACAATTAATTGGCAAGAATATATAAACTAGATTTGCAACATGTCAAACACTATCAATAGCCAAAAATAGTAAGAATGAAATGAAAACCTAACTAAATTAATTAACAAATCATTAAGTCAAGCAGAAATGCCAAAATGTATTAAAATATGTAAAGTAATACCTGTGTCAAAGAATACATGTAGTATTGACTATCCTGAAGATTTTAGGCCAATCGCAATATTATCAGTGTTTAGTACATCTATTGAAACGGTCGTAAGCCTACAATTAACAAACTACTTAAAAAGGACAAATTTGATTAACAAACAACAATATGGCTTTAAAAAGCAATCAAGTACCCAAGCTGCACTATTTAATTTGATTTCTAATATACATACTAGACTGGAGGAAATCAAAAAAGTTGCAGCTGTCTTCCTTGATGTACAAAGTACAAAAGGCATTCGACACAGTAGATAGAGATATACTGCTGAAAATATTAATGGAATATGGAATTAGGAGTAAAGAAAACATATGGTTTAAGAGTTACTTACATGATAGGACACAGTATGCTGAATGTGAAGGGACTAAAACTTATACTGAACAAAACAATTATGGAGTAATACAAGGGAGCTCACTAGGGCCTACATTGTTTTTCATATACATAAGTGGATTACTGAACCTACAGTTGAGTGGTACCCCATATATGTATGCAGATGATCTAGCAATAGTGTATGCTGAAAGTTCAATTGAAAATTTAGAAATTATTATACAGCAGGACATGGAACTAATAAAAAATTGGATGAATCATCATAAACTGAATATAAATGCAAGAATAATGTTTAAATGATTATCAATTAGAAATAGTTAAAAGTTAATGTAAATAACTAAATATAAAGTTTTGTATATATTCAACAATAAAAAAAAAGGTGCAAATGTTTAGGTGTTATAGTTGACGAGAATTTAACCTGGGAAACTCAAATATTAGAGCAACTAAAAAAGACTAGAAGAACTGCGGGAATATTTAAACTAATAAAAAATAGAGTCCCACATCAGTTAAAGAGATCATTATATTATAGCATGTTTCATTCAACAATTACATATAACATAATAATCTGCAGAAATACTTTTAACAAATATATCAATCTACTACAAGTTACACAAAATAAAGTATAGTAAATTGGTTTGGCTATAAAAACAGAACGTCAACACAATTAATTCACAAAAAAAAAAATATTACCAATTAAGCTTTATATAAAAACTAGCAATGCAGGTGCACTACATGATGACAAAAAATATAAACACAAATGTTGAACCAACGTTAAATAGAGAGGTTCACACATATGCAACAAGAAATGCAGATAAAATTAGAATAAGATCATTTAGAGCGAGATTTAATAACTATGATACAGTATATAATATAGCTTATAAAATTATAATGAAATACCGAGTGAATTAAAAGAAATAGAGAAAATAAGTGAATTTAAATATAAAATTAAAGAATTGTTTTTAGAACAAATTTGAGTCGGTATATAAGATTGTTTTTCTTTTTATTGTTTATGAATTTCGTGATTTTTCTCATTGTTAATGTCGAGATCTTATTTTTGAAAATCTTATTTCTGAAAATCTTATTTCTGAAAATCTTATTTTTTCAAAATCTTATTTTCTGAAAATCTTATTTCTGAAAATCTTATTTTTTAAAATCTTATTTGATCAAAATCTTATTTTGTATTTTTTGCTTTTTTTCTAAATAGGAGCACATAATAAGGCATGTCTTAGTAAAAAAATGTGTTTAAAAAAATTATTTTATTTTTATAGTCGGCGGCTGCTGCCCCTGAACCCCCGCTAATCATTTATTGGAACCTTGTTTTTACCAACTGCAAGTAAATGCATACGGCACAGTCTTAGTAAAAAAATGTTTTTAAAAAACTTATTTTATTTTTATAGTCGGGGCTGCCGTCACCAAACCCGCCCTAATCATTTATTGGAACCCTGTTTTTACCAACTGCAAGTAAACGCATACGGCACAGTCTTAGTAAAAAAATGTTTTTAAAAAACTTATTTTATTTTCAAAGTCGGGGACTGCTGCCCCCAAACCCCCACCACTCATTTATTGGAACCCTGTTTTAGCCAACTGCAAGTAAACGCATACGGCACAGTCTTAGTAAAAAAATGTTTTTAAAAAAATTATTTTATTTTTAAAGTCCCCCAATAATCATTTATTGGAACCCTGTTTTTGCCGGCCGCAAGTAAACGCATACGAAACGCATGAAAGCATGTGATATTAAGTTTCGACTCCAAATCCTCGGACCCCGGACCTATTATCTTCATCACATTTAAGGGCTGTTGCACCAAATCCATTTTGTGTATAAATTAAATTTCACAACAAAAAAAGAATAATATGGACGAGAAAAAAATTTTGCAGGAAAAAATAAGATTTTCGGAGAAAAAAATAAGATTTTTAGAAAAAAATAAAATTTTCAAAAAAAAAAAAAAATTTCAAAAAATAAGATTTTCAGAAATAATATTTTCAAAAGTAACATTTCATCTCTATCCGCTATACGGACCTTATGGCTCTTTTAAGTTGAAAATAAAATAAAATAAAAAAACAAAAATGAGTATAGTCCTATTAATATGGCACCAATATATGAAAAATTTTTGGAAAAAAGTGGTAAGTTTGCAATTAGAACAATAATTTGGAGAAATAATTTGGAGTAATACACGAAACAATTTATTTCATAAAGGTCTTCAATTATTTAATCACTTACCAGAAAATCAGAATTCTTATCAGAATTTAATCAGAAAAATTAGATTTTTTCAAAAAGTTTTTGATAACTTTTATAAAGTATAACAAATTATGAAATTTGTATGTTGCCTATTGAACATAAATTTTATCTTATTATATTTTGATTTTGTATTTTGAATTTTCTAATTATTTTAAATTTCGTAGTTTAAATTTTTTATGAATTATTTTGGTAAATTATTGTTTATAAATTTTTTAATATTGTGTAATAACCATATTGAACTAATTTTATTTTATATAATTTGAAAATAAATAGATTTAAGGCTTTAAAATAGTATATGAAAATGTAGAACTAGTAAATGAATTAAAAAAAAAAAAAAAACATTAGACGTATATTACTTGACGAAAGCTTGCTACATGCAGTTGTGCAGCATATCATCTTCTAGTATGGTTAAAACAAACTAAAACCAGATACATGCTGCTTGTTGAAAAGTAAAAATCATAAGTTAATACATTTGTCAATAACTATGCTTTAAATAAAAATAATTTAAAAATAAAACCGATATTTATTAGCAAAGCAAAGAAGATGAATTTAGTCTCAGCTACACGTACATTATAACATAATTGTTTTTTAACAGTTAAGGCACTTAGTTGCCAATCAAAAGAATCAGAACAAGAGTTTACTTCCCAGAACATTCTAATGATTGGCTCAAATCTACCGTATTCAGTAGGGTGGAAGAGAATGTGGATTATATCAACGGTTTTCAGATTATTCTGATTGATTCTTTCACTTAAATAATTTCAAATTTCAGGAACTAACCAAAGACCGTTAATATATAAAGATACACAAAAGTAGTTTGATCGTACAAAGATTAGAGTTGAAATGGGACATTACGATCTTACTATTTCATATTAAACCATAAACAAGCACACACCATTAAAGAAACCAGAATTAAAAAAGAAAAAAACGTTTATATAATATATATTATATGCCAAACCAATGCTCTATTAGCAAAATAGTACTCTATATTATGCTGTGCATATTATAAATATATATGTATTGGCTGTACACAGTATACACACTGGTATAGATCCATATAAACATTACTACTATTAAAATCATTCAGTCAAAATAACTTTAAATTTACTTATTTATTTATTCAATTTATGCAACTTTTTTTTTTTAACGTCAACACAATTCTTGTGCATTAAATGATTTTTTTTTATGATTTGGAGTTATTCTGAGGATCTGCACATTTTTGTTTTTTATTTTGTTTTTACATTGTTGTTGATTGTTGGTAAATCCTCTTCATATGTAACATTTAGAAAGATGTTTTGTTGTTGTTATCTTACTAATTGTTATTAAATTATTATAAAGAGTTCAAAATTAATAAGGTGATTATTGGCGGAGTTTCATTTCAGTTATTGCAAGTGATTTATCAAAACGTCAGATTTATCAAAAACAATAAGATAATAACCATTATAAAAAATTTATATTCTAATGAAAATGTTGGCGAGATATCAAGACAATATATTTTGTGAAATTAGCACATTTCTTTTATATGTACCTACATTCAACAATTCACACTTTTTTTAAATTCAACCAAAATATTAAAAGGAAACTTTTTGAGAATTGAAAAACAGAAAAATAAAATTGTAATTAGATATATAACTTTATATGGATCTATACCAGTGTGTATACTGTGTACAGCCAATACATATATATTTATAATTTGCACAGCATAATAGAGAGTACACTCTATTTTGGTAATAGAGCATTGGTTTGGCATATAATATTATATATTATAAATATACTTTTTTTTTTGTTTTAATTCTTGTTTCTTTAATGGTGTGCTTTGCTTATGTTTTCATATCAAATAGTAAGATCGTAAAAATGTCCCATCTCAACTCTAATCTTTGTACGATCAAACTACTTTTGTGTATCTTTATATATTAACGGCTTTGAACTAACGTTTTGTCCGAAAGGGAACAAGATGGAAGTCGAAATGGATCACTCCACGAAAAATTACTTAAAGCGAAACATAAAAATTTTCGCATAACCGATTCCATTCGATTACTGTCAGTCAAGGAATGTGAATTTCTTGTAAACTAGATGTGTAAAAGAACTAAGAGTGAACCTGAACAGATTTAAAGAAAATAGATCTGTTGAAAACCTATATATTAAAAAAATGTCAATTTTATTTGAAAATTGCATGGAAGAAAATATTCAATTACTAATTATCTAACATGGCCAAAAACACTCGAAAAAAGGAAAAATTACTTACATTTAAATGTAACTTATGCATATTTTAATAGTAACTTATGTAACTTATAACACCTCAGGAGATATTCGAAATGTTCCGAAGAAAGCTAAGTAGTCTAAAAAAAGCTAAAAAAAAAACGATTCGATCAATATAGAACCATAAACAAACTTAAACAAAAATTAAAAAAAAGTTTCCATTGAAACTGTTCGAAATGTTTTAAAGAAAACTAATCAGTATCAAAATTGAATGAAACTAATAAAATTGAAACCAAAACGATATCTCCAGTTCCAGAAGATTTTAATAAAAGATTACAAAATGAATATGAAATCTAATGCTATAGCAGTAAAGCTAATGATCCAAGAAAATTATAATGATCCTCTTAATGAAGCTGAATTATTGAATGAATTTCAATAATATTCAATATTCCAAATCCAATCTTTCGATTAAATGTTGTAATACCAGTAATAGGTTTTAATGGCCAATGGTTGACAAAAAATTATCTAATAACTGGTTTAAATATTAATTTAACTGAAATTGTTTTTTTTCGTATTTTTTTTTAAATAAGGCTGCGATTGTAGTGAGCAGTAAAATTAATACATAAAATTTTTGTTTTCATTTTTATTGCCGAGCTACTTACGAAATTTTAATTTTAATCCGCAGGAATTTTAAAAAACTTCCTAAAAAACAAATTCAGTAATATATATCATATATTACTGAATATATATATCATGCTCAATATTTCATTTTTAATCAGTTTTATCATTTTACTCTAAGTTTTTATATTTCTTAACAGAAGAAACAAAATTATTTTACTGAAATATATTTTATTTGTTTATTTGTATTTTACTGAAGTTATGTTTTTTTTCATACTGTTTCATTTAATTCGAAAAAACTTTTGATGTAATCTAACCGAAATGACAACCCATTTTAATGCCATTGTAGCTATCAGTGAATCGAAATGACGGTTGCCAATTTTACTGAAACAATTTTTTTCTGATCCCTACAATTTTACTTTCAAATATAAGGAGCAGTAAAATTTTATTAAATGTAATAAAATATATAGAAAAATGTAAATGACAAGCACTTTTAGTGCAGCTTTCTTAAAACTAAAAATCACAAATACAATATATAAAAAAATATTTAAATTGAAATAAAATATATAGTAAATGACAAGCACTTTTAGTGCAGCTTTCTCAAAACTAAAAATCAAAAATAAAATAGATATGAAACATTTTTAAATGAAATACAATATATAGAAAAATGTAAATGACAAGCACTTTTAGTGCAGTTATCTCAAAACTAAAATTCACAAATAAAATATATAGGAAAAATGTTTGAATGACATAAAATATACAGGAAAAATGTTTAAATGAATTAAAATATATAGAAAAATGTAAATGATCAACACTTTCAGTGCAGCTTTCTTAAAACTAAAATCACAAATAAAATATATAGAAAAAATGTTTAAATGAAATAAAATATATAGAAAAATGTAAATGTCAAGCACTTTTAGTGCAGCTTTCTTAAAACTAAAAATCACATATAAAATATATAAGAAAAATTTTCAAATGAAATAAACTTTATAGAAAAATGTAAATGACAAACACTTTTCGTGCAGCTTTCTTAAAACTAAAAATCACAAATAAAACATATAAAAAAAAATTTAAATGAAATAAAATATATAGAAACATTTTTAAATGGAATAAAATATATAGAAAAATGTAAATGACAAGCACTTTCATTTCAGATATTTTAAAACTAAAAATCGCAAATAAAATATGTAAGAAAAATCTTTAAATGAAATAAAATATATAGAAAAATGTAAATGACATAAAAATTTTTAAATGAAATAAAATATATAGGAAACATTTTTAAATGAAATAAAATATATAGAAAAATGTAAATGACAAGCACTTTCATTGCAGCTTTCTCAAAACTAAAAATCACAAATAAAATATATAGGAAAATTTTTTAAATGAAATAAAATAAAAACTTGTTTTCCAGCGTTAGAGTAAAATTTTGGTATAACAGTGAAAATTGTCGAATATTTTCCTTTTAATTTTACTGATATGCTTATCATACAGATACGCGTATTTCGTCTACTACTTGCAGACTTCTTCAGTGTTTTGTACTCATCAGTCGAATTCACGACTATTTTCACTGTTATGCAATAAAATATTTAGGAAACTTTTTTAGATGAAATAAAATACATAGAAAAATGTAAATAACAAGCACTTTTAGTGCAGCTTTCTTAAAACTAAAAATCACAAATGAAGTATATGAAAAAACTTTTAAATAAAATAAAATATATAGGAAACAATTTTAGATGAAATCACATATACAGGGTGGTCCGGTTTAGAGCAAAAAGCTTTTAAAAGGTGATTCCTTGGAGTTCTTTAGGAAAAAAATTGTTATAGAAGAGGGATCTATCTTTAAATTTACCTGGGCTACAGAGGGTTAAAGAAAATCGGATTAGAAAAATTATGTCTAAAGAATATCAACTACAGCTCAGAAGAAATTGAAACTAGAGCAACATCTTCTTCATAGCTTTTTCTTAGAATTAATACACCTAATTAACGGTATATGTTGAATGAGTATCAGACTTACCGTTTTTGAATAATAACTGCATAAACTTAAAATTTTGCTTTTAAAAACTGAAAATTTTACCGTTAACCGTTAATATACCGTTAATTAGGTGTATTAATTCTAAAAAAAAGCTATAAAGAAGATGTTGTTCTAGTTTCAATTTCTTCTGAACTGTAGTGGATATTCTTTAGACATAATTTTTCTAATCCGATTTTCTTTAACCCTCTGTAGTGCAGGTAAATTTAAAGATAGACCCCTCTTCTAGAACAGTTTTGTTCATAAAATACTCACAGGAATCACCCCTTAAAAACTTTTTGCTCTAAACCGGACCACCCTGTATAGAAAAATATAAATGGCAAGCATTTTCAGTGCAGCTTTCTTAAAACTAAAAATCACAAATAAAATATGAAAAAAAAATTTTTTAAATGGAATAAAATGTATAGAAAAATGTAAATGACCAGCACTTTCAGTGCAGCTTTCTTAAAACTAAAAATCACAAATAAAATATATGAAAAAAAATTTAAATGAAATAAAATATATTGAAAAATGTGAATGACAATCACCTTCAGTGCAGTTCTTAACACTAAAAATCAAACAATTGAAAAATCCAGATGTTCTGTGGTGGTTGGAAATAACACTTTTCTGACTTGTTTCAGACCTTTACCGAATTTCGACAAGCAGATGCACTATCATGCGACTTCTTCAATCTAATACTGGAACATATAGTGTGACGAGCAGAAGTAAACACAGCCGGCACTATATATTTCAGATCTGCCAACTACTAGTGTATGCTAGGGTATACTAGGTAAATAAAGAAAAAACAAAATATATGTTGTCGACAAATAAAAAGGCCTCTCCAAGAGGAAGAATAACCCTTGCAAACCGTTGCTGCTTCAGTTTGTCAAAATATCTCCGGTCAAACCTCCTATACCGATCAGAATCATAGACACTGCCCAAGGCAAGTAAGCAAGCACTTGGTGTCTTCGAGAAGAAAATTCTTTGCCGGATATATTTTTTTTACATGGTCTTGAAACCGGCGATGGTGTTTGGAGGAGAATATATAATGCGGAACTCTGTGACCTGTATGTGATAATGAGCTAGAAATTAAAGTCAAGAGACTACAGCGACCCCGACATCTAGAAAGGATGAACAAAAATTCTCCAGCCAAGAAAATCGTCGAACCCACACCCGAAGGTACCAGACATCGGGGCAGACCAAGTTTCCGTTGGAGAGACTAAGAATCAGCAGACAGGACAAAAATGGAGAACGTTGATGAGCCAGGTCAAGGACCAACATGGTCTGTTAGCCACCCAGCAATTAAGTACAATGAATACGCAAAAATGAAACAATGAAAATATATTTTATTTTTACTGTAAGATGGTTATTGCGTTGATGTAATTTTTCTAATACATTCTTTTTTGGAAATGAATTTGTTTATTAGAATATTTGTTTGCAATTTCTAATAAATTTTATAAAAATTTTGTAAATACTGCCATTATAAAACAATAATTTTATGTATTATATTTTATACTTTTTTGTTAAGTACTGTATAATCAATTAAATGCCATGAGTAATCACTAAATAAAGTTCAAACTATATTTTAGTAATAGTCCATATCTATATTATAATTCACAAGAGCACGAATAGTGAAGCCACACTTTCCGTTGTTTTTAGTGTGCTTCGTTTTTTTTCATTCAATCAATTTTTTTTGTCGATCCACTTTTGAGTCAAATTCTTTTTATTTTTTTTTTTATTTATCGCATTTAGTTTTTTGCACTTTTAGTAGGGAAAAAAATCTAATTAGTAGGATAATATTATTAATATAGGTTTTAATATCACAAATTTTTATGAGTTCGATTCTCTATTAATTAAAATCTTTTTTTTTCTTATTAAGTAAATAGTTTTTTTATTATTATGTATTATACTAATAATTTTTATAATATAAAACTATTTCCAATTTGTAATTTTTTTTGATATGGAACAACACAAATTAAGGCTCGTAAGATGCGTAACAAAAATATGGTCCTTCACGGAAGAATCCATGCTTCTAGAAAACATCTCAAAAGTAAATAAAAATGTTTATTTTAATTTATTTTTTATTTTTCTTTTTTATAAAAATTTCACTTACACATTTAAATTTAATTTTATTTTTAATTTTGAATGTTTAAGTTTGTTGCGAAAACATTATTTTGATTAATATTTTGTTGATAATCTGTATTTGTTATGTTGATTTGTTTTGTTGATAATCTGTATTGATATTTGACATTAACTGTCAAATATACGAAGATACGAAATGAAAATTAAATAGCCTCTGAGCTCTTATTTTTCTCCGTAAATTTACGATTTCGTATTTTATTATCCGTTCGGTTATAAAGCTTTGTATGAAAGTGTAGCAAACTTTTTTGGTTTTTAGTATGATTGCTACACTTCATACTAGCGACTTCATACTAGCGATATAAAAGAACCAAAATAATACGAATCGTAAATTTACGAAATTGCGTGACGGGCACTATTATATTATACAAATTAGCATTTACCCTACCTATTTGTATACTCAACTAAAACTGCTAAATGTAGGTACTAACAGCTAAAATGTAGGTACAATAAATATAATATAATTTGTACTGTATTTTGGTTAGGAAGTTTTATTATAGTATATTGGTGAAATGTTATGTATATCGAACCTATGTTAAAATTTCATTGTTCAAATATATTTTAAAGATTTTATAATATTTAATTTTAATAAAAAAGAAAAATATCTTAATTTATGACTAAAATTTTTATTTTTAAATTTAAAAGTTTTGAAAAAGTTATTAAAATATCTTACATACATACATTGTATATGTATATTATTATAACTTTATGATAAAACTGACAATTTATTTAAAAAAAACTAGGAGCAAAATTACATATTTATTAAAATCTAAATAAAAAACCATCAGACGGCCAATAATCAAACTAAAATTTAAAGTACATATGTACAAGAAAAATAGTAAAATATTAGGTTTATTCAGTAACCTGTTCCAGATGGTTCTATATGAATATGAATAGTCATACGTTTGATAATTTCTTTAATGTCATTGGTCATAGTCATTTGAAAATACATAATTTAAGTATGTTTAATTTATGGATTGAAAAAGTACGGTTCAAATCTGATCCATCTAACAACCGATGTTCATTATTATTTTTTTATTTTATTTTATTATTTTTTAAAATGATAGATATATGAAAGGAGACTAAGCATTATTATATATTTTTCTTAAATTTTTTTAATTTTTAATTAGAAATTTCAATTTAAAAGTTCAACCTCTGTAAGAAATGATTTTAACATACCTACAAATTTTTTTTTTTGTTTTAAATAAATTATTATTTTTATATATATTCATTTAAATTATTATTTTCTTATTTCATTCTGTTTACAATAAAAAAAAAAGTTTTATAAGACTAATATTATTTCTTAATTTACTTAAAGTTAAAGCCTTAACAATTATTTAATTTGTTTAGTTTTTTTTACAGTATTATTTATACACCATCAATATTTTGTTATTTTTAATAACAAAAATTTTATTAAGATTTTTATTATTCTGGAAAATTTCGATAAAAACCAGAAATTTTGTAGTTTTTTTTTTTATAAAATAAAGCTTAAAACTAAACTAGAACTACGCTTAATCTAACCCTAACTAATTAACCTTAATCTAACCCTAACTTATTCTACTGATATATTTAACTATTATATTAATTTTCATGAACTATGTAACCACCAATAGTTTGTTGATAATTGTTTATCCTTTTCAGGAATAAACATGTCATATTTTAGTAGATTAGTCTCAATATTCTGTGGGTTATATTCTATACACTTGCATGTAGCCCTTCTATTATAGTGATATAATAGAGGGACATACTCGTGGTTTTGAATATACCCTTTAGAGTCAAGATATATAAAGTGTTCAGGCGCAATGAACCCCGTTTTTAAAGTATTTTTAATGTACTCCTCGTTGTGGTAGTATATATTGGATATAAGACCATTTTCTAACGTATTAAGAGATCTTTCAAAGTGATTGCGAATAATTTTTATTAAAAAATTATCGAATCTTATAATATTTGCTTTTCGGTACAAGCATTTATTAGAGTAAAAATGTTTGTAGTCTGTTTCTGGTTTTCTATGTAGATTTACGCAGGCTCTTATGCATTTCCTTTCAAATTTCCTGATTTTTTCCATTTGGCTTGCACTAATATTGAACCAAATTGGTCCAGCATACGAAACAGTTGGTCTAATAAGGCCCTGATAAGCTAAAATTTTTACTCTATTATTTATAATTTTATTGTAAAATAATTTTTGACAAGCCATGAAGGCTTTTGTGCCTTTTTCCACTGCTCTGTCTACGTGGGAAATAAAATTCAAATTTTGATGAAGATATACACCTAAGTATTTGACAATTTTTTTTTACTAATATTTATATTATTGGGTGCCTTAATATCAAATTCTTTCCAGTGTTTTTTAATATTATTATTAACTTTGTCCACTGTATTGCGGAATACTATCGCTTTACATTTGTGTATGTTCATTTTCAGTAACCATACTTTACAATAGTCTACGGTAAGGTTAAATTGTTTTTGAACACTAGTTTGCACCTCTTTTATATTATTTGCTGCGGAGTATATGATGAGATCGTCGGCAAAGGCGATAGCAAAATTATCGCCCTTGATATCATTGAGCATATTGAGAAGATCTGTTGTGTACAGAGAAAATAATATTGGTGGATTTACAGTACCTTGTTGTAAGCCACTCTTAATTTGGAATAAATTCTCTGAATTCGATTTGTTTGCTATTACAAAACTATTTCCAGTAATCATATCTAATATTAATCTAATTAGATTGTTTGGGAACATTCGCTTTATTAATTTATATATTAAACCTTCTATCCATACGCTATTAAAAGCCTTTTCGAGGTCTATAAAGCAAGCACCAACGCATTCTTTTTTATTAATATACCAACAAATATCAGATGTACGTTTATTAATAGCATGATTTGTACTGTGTTTGTACCTGAAACCGAATTGGTTTTCAGGTAGTATTTTTTCATTGTTAACATAATGTATTATCTCGTCATTAATTATAGTCTCATAAACTTTGCTAATGTTTGGTAACAAGCTTATAGGTCTGTAATTGCCGGGATTTGTGGGATCTTTCCCGGTTTTTTAGCATAACAACTTTTGCTATTTTCCAAGCTTTCGGAAAGTAGCAGTAGTTTAATGCGTTGTTAAAAAGGATAACTAACTTTTATATAATTTTAGAACTTAAATTTTTTAATACAATATTGGGAATACCGTCAATTCCAGCTGATGTTTTGTTATTTAAATTTTTAAGTCTGGTAAAAAGATCATAATAGTTTGTAAAAAAGTTATTTCTATTTAAAGTGTTGGAGGATGTATTGGTGGGGTCAAATATGACTAAAGGCTCGTTATTTTGTTGCTTTTGTATGCTAATATGTTTAAATGTTTGTACTCTATTGTGAACTTTTTGATGAAATCGGTGATTGTTGGATAGTGTTATTTTGTGACTGTTTTCTAAGTATATTCCTAATATTTTAGTTATTTGTTCTTTTTCTTTTATTATAAGTTGGTTTGAGCTAGTTGTGCCTAGTTTGGTGACGTCAATGCCATTATTAATTAGTAAGTTTAAGTCTTGTTGGTCTATGTGTAAATGTTTTATATCTTCTATATGCCTTTTCCTGAATAATTTGTTTATTTCTGGAAACATATTACGGCTGTCGTTAGGGCAAATCTTTTTTATTCTATTTGTCCAGTAGTTATTTATTTCTATTTTGAGTTGCTGCTTTATTAATGTGTTAATATTGTTCAAAAGACTTTTAAGAGTAACTATTGCATGTGACGAAAAGTCTAAGTGTTTTTTATATATTATATGTATATCTTTTAGTAACTTGCTTTTGTGCCTTAGTAGGTTTTTAAAAGTAGGTCTGGATGAATAAAATTTGTTTAAATAATTTTTATTTATGTGTTTAGGGATTGTTTCGTTCATTGTATCTTTAATAATTGTATTTAATTTGTACAAGTGAGTATCAATTTTGTATATTGTGATATTTTCGGTTTCTAAAAATTGATCATTGTAGGTTCGGTATCCTTTTTCCAAATTGTTATCCAGCTTTCTTTTAAACTTATTCCAATTAGTTTTGTGGAATAGATAATTATCGCTGGTTAGTGGATTACTGTGTGTTAACATACTTTCTTTATTTAGACTAAAAATACCACAGATAGCATTATGATCACTATTATATGCTATTGTAGTAAGTGTATTGTTAGCTGATTGTATTCTTATATCTATTAACATTAGATCTAAGTACGAATTACACCTAGGAAACGTTGGTGTATCCGGTATCAACAGCTTGCCTTTATATTGAAGTTTATTGGTGTTTAGCCAATTATATAGAGTCGAGCCTCGACTGTTATTACAGATATTATTCCAAGAGATATGTTTTGCATTTATGTCTCCTGCAATAATATAATAATGTTTGCTATCGGATAGTTTTAATATTTGGAATATAGTGTTAAATTCGTTTATAAATTTAGACTGATTTCTGTTCGAAGCATAAATTGATATTATGAATAATTTTTCAAAGTTTTTTAAATTAATATTAATTACGCTTAATTCAAATTTATCAAATTCTAAGTTTCTTATTGCATCATATTTAATTGACTTTTTGATACAGATGGCAGTACCACCTCCACCTAAGTTACTTCTATCATTTCTTACTATATTATATGTTTCTAGAGATAAAGAATGTTTACTTTGCAATTTAGTTTCGCCAAGGCAGAGAATATCAGGATTTGTATCTTCTGTGAAATGCATAAGAGAAAATCTTTTATAATACGAGACTAGTGAATTAACATTAATTGAAATTAATTTTAATTTAATGTTATTTGTTGTAAAATATGTCATAATCAACAATTAGCAGGTACGTCGAACATATCATATAAATAATTAATATCATTAGAATTTTGGTTTAATTTAGTTTCAATTTTTTCAATTTTTTGTAATATCAATAACATGTTATTGTTTAAATTTTCAAGAACATTATTATTACCATTATTATTATTATTATTACTACTACTATTATTACTATCAATATTATTATTATTATTATTATTATTATTATTAGTACTATTGTAAGTAAATAAGATCTTATTTTTGTTGTTGTTCCCTAATGCATTCGCATAAGAAATATTATGTTTTGTAAAATTGTTATACATACTATAACTCTCATTAATTTTATCTCTTAATATTTTTTTTGCTTCTTTTTGTTGTTTTTTTTTAATATGTACAGGTACAGGGCAACTTCTGTATGATGCTGGATGTCCATACTGTTTGCATAATGTACAAAATAATTTGCTCTTCTCGTCATTAATCGTAATTTTACACTCGCCTGGAGTATGATTCTCCCCACATTTTACGCAACGGTAATCCATATTGCAGTTTGCAGCAGAGTGAGCGAATCTTTGACATCTAGTGCATTGTAAATTATCTTGTTTATTTAAATTCTCCCAATATATAATTGTGTTGTCTATTGATTTTATTTTTTTTATTTCATTTACGTTACTGTCTGGTGACGCTTGTATAATAAAATAAGGGAGAATTTTTTTCTCTTCAATTGACTTTCTTGTTTTAAGTCTGCTGACGGATATGAAATTAATTTTTTCAGAATTAAAATTTTTTAGTATTTCTAGCACTTCTGTTTCTTCGTAACCTGTGTCAAGACCTTTTAGTAGTAGAGTTATTCTTTTTTCCGTTTTTGGTGTGAATGTAAAATAGTTGGTGTTTGTACTTTTTAATATTTCAATTATTATATTGTAATTATTTATATTATTGGTGTAAATTATGGAATGTGTATTTCTAATTTTTTTGATTAAAAAATCATTTGTTTTTATTTTGATAATTTTTTTTAAATCGACTATTTCAGTGTTAAATACATTAATCGGTGGCATTTTTTTTTGTTTCATTTTGTTTTTTTTTATTGTGGATATTTTGAATATTATTGTTATCATTTTGATTAGCACTATTGTCAAACATTTGGGAATAATTATTATTTGAACTTTCTGGAATATTACCCTTTTCATTCGAATTTGTCAGTTTTAAATTATTTTAATTTTGTTTTTTTTTTAATTTTTTTGAGTTAAAACTTCTATAAATTTTTTAAATCCTTCTTCGTCATTTTTTTCATCATTTTTATTATTATTTTCTGCACACGGTGCCACGTTGTTATCGTAGTCGTCCATTTCTTCGGTTAATAGATTATAATAATTGTCACTATTTTGTGAGATATTATGCGAATTATTATTGCTAGATTGGGAATTATTTTTATTAGAATTGTTATTAGTATTATTATTATTGATATTATTATTATCTGTTTTCATATTTATGTCAAGATCGGTCAACATTTTCTTTAGTTGTTTTATTTCACTTTTTAGAATATCGTTTTCTTTTTCTACCTTAGACATTTTTCTTGCCGATCCGTCTGTAACACGAGACATTTTCAGTTTTTGTAGTTTTTTTTACTAGGTTTAGCACTAAATAAAATTTCAATCTTTTCATTCATAGTTTTTTTAAGATTGTTACCTTCATTTTCTGAAGACATTACTAAAAATATAGCACAGGAGGTTGTTTTTAAACAACACTGTGTACATTTGATCACAGATTATGAACACTTTTTAACTTTGTTATATATTTTTTTTTAACCACTTATAGAAATATCAACTTTACGCGTGCGTATCGTTTAACAGCTAGAGTCAAACTCCAAATAAATTATTATTTACGTATACGGTTGTTTTCTAAGTAAAATCAATACAAAAATAAAATATAGTATTTACCTGCCAAGGATAAATTGAAATGATGAATACAATTCATAATGAAGCTGATTTTCCATTAAACCGTATAGCAAATCTGAGGTATATCTATATGATTTCATTAGTTGTATTCCTTTTTCAATTTAAAATTATTTCAAGTAATTTGAAGTACTTCGAAAATGGAATGATTGAGTTTTTGAAAACAATTATTTTGTTTTCTAAAGTTCTAAATTGATCTGTTTTGTTCCGAATTTTTTTGTGCAAAAATATTGTAGCATCTGAATAGTCAAATCAAGAAAATTTTGAACATTTGACATGTTTAAAGTATCTGAAAACAATGTATAGAATAATAATATTAATAGCAAACCACAAAAAAATAAAAATTGCTCAAAGTTTTAAGTTAATATTTATAAAATTAACTCTTTTATTTATAAAATAAAACAAAACATCAGATATAGCATGAAAATTATTTTATAAGAATTTTTTAGACATCAATTTCCAGTAAGTCTTGCATATGCAATATCAATCAATAAATCACAAAGTCAAACATTTCAAAGAATCGGAATTTATCTCCCTCAACCTACCTTTACCCATGGTCAGCTTTACACAATCCACTGCCCTAAAAATTAAAATTCTAGCAGGACCCAGACAGGGGAAAACTACTGACAACGACACTGTAAGTGGCAATGTTGCATACCAGCAGGTTGACAATATGACAATGTTGCATACCAGGTCTAGAATACTTCATTTTGTCCAATTGTTTCCTATATGATAAATTTTAAAATTCACTCATAATAATTGGGAAACGGTACTAACCCATAGGTATGATTAATGGCTTAATAAAATTATCGGAAACGATTTTGTAATAACATTCAGACACACGTTTTTCCAATTAAAGCGACAATCAATTAATCGGTAAAGGGTTTCGGTGGTTTTAGTGGGTTAGTGTTCCACATAGCTAAGTACCTGCGTGCGCGGTCTGCTTAGTATTTGCGAGGCTTTCACCTTCCCTCGAGAAATAAAAAAATAATAAAAACAAATTAAATCTTACAAAAAAAGTTTATTGCAATGTGTTATTATATTAAAATTAACATTAACCTAAAATTTTGAACATTTTTAATTTTTTTTGTGGTTTGCTATTAATATTACTATTTAATATTGTTGTCAGATACTTTCAACGTGTCAAATGTATATTTGTTTTAAAAATCATTTTATTGTGCCATTTCACAGAAAAATTCCTTTTTTTTGCCGGCCGGGTATGTACCCGGGGGTTTCTTCTAGTTATTTTATATATTCCTACGCATATCTGCAGGTAAATAGGTTGATATAATTTTTTTTTCTTTATTTCTTTATTCTATATATACATTCACATATATGTATTTACAATTAATTATTACAATCAATTAGTTATTATGTTAATTATACTAAAACAAAAAACAAAAAAAAACATAAAGAAACTCAAACAAGACAAATTGTGGGATTGATAGTAGATGCCAAAACTCTGCGCACGCAACTAGGGTATTTATCTCATTGTCTTGGCAATTGTCAAACAAAAATTAAAAGAAAAAAAAATAAAAACCTACAAAATTTAACAAACACCTTTTGACAAAGCCTGATGACAATGAGTTGATATATCAAGGTCTCTGATAAAATATAACTTTTCGATGCATTTTCAAATTTATCCAAATTTAAATTCAATAAATAGAAATAATAAGAAAAATAAACAATTAAATTTAATACATGCCAACACTATTTAAGTAATATATAATAACATATATACGAAGCACTTTTAAATAAAAATTTTATAGTTATATTGAGATGTAATCGCAATAATATCAAGCTTAGATCAAATGCATTTGCAGTCTAATCGATTGAATAGGTCAGTTGTCATTGTCATTGTTTTGATATAAGCCAGTTATGTAATATTTACTGTTGATCTTAGATGACTACTTTTGCACAGTGTAAACAACCGGTTATTTAGGGCCAGTTTTGAGGTGAGTACTTAAGTTACACTTAAGTTTAAGTATCATTCGACACTTAAGCTCCACTTTAAAAAAAAATACTTTTCTAGTTAAAACTTAAGTGTTGATTTTCGGTTATTTGCATTGGCAGCACTTGTTAAAATGCAATACAAGTGACAAATAAAGTGTAAATGTCAGAAAGATGTGTAAGAAAGATTGTCAAAATATTTAAATTTTAAGTGTAGCTTAAGTGGTCATTTTACCAAGCTTAAGTGCCACTTAAGTATTGTTTTAAGTACCAACTGAAAAACAAAATTTTTGATTTAAGTGTAGCTTAAGTTTGATTTGATACTTAACTGTTCACCTGAAAACTGGCCCTTCGTCAGACAAAAATTACATAATTTAAATGTCACCTGCACACGTCATATGTGCATGTTTGGAGAATGCACTTTGATAAAAAAAAATAGAATTATTAGATGGATGAATTCCAATTTTATGTTAAAATTGGAAAATGAGTGATTTATATTGATGGTAGCTAATGATAGAGGTACTTACGAGGTGGTGTATCAATGTACTATTGTAAGTTGACATCGCATTCTATTGTATAATTGTACAGTACCAAATAGCAATTGATCTAATATTTTACATAAAAAAAGGTTTTAATTGATTTTTTAATTTGTAACCAATATTCAGAAAAAAAACTCCAAAGTAATAAGAACACTCTTCCTTATTAGAAAGTATTATATTTTTTTAAAATAAAAAAAAAATTGGAATTAAGCTGTACGAGCCATAATTGAGTTCACTTGAGAGGAAAATGAAATAAGATATAAATAAAATTAGTTACTGTCAAGAGTGTAAAAAACAAAAAAAGTAAAAAATTAAACAATTTTGTATTAAAGGGTAAAATCAAAAAATAAATACTGCGGCAATGTTTAGCAATTCAGCATATGCTAAATATAAGCTGTTTTGTTAAACAATGTTGCAGTGTTTATTTTTTGATTTCACCCAAAGTTAGATCTCTTTTTCATTCCGCAATTTTTATAATTGTCAAAAGATATATAAATGTTTTACAGTAAGCTTAAAGTCTAAAACGATACACCCTTTACAACAATACACATTCAGAATAAACCAAATCGTAAATATCAATAATATAAAAATATATAAAATAAAATTTATCACAAATAATTGGTAAGACTATATTTTGATGATATTATGTCAGTCAATTGCAAAATTGAAATAATGCAATTCAAATGAAACGCATAAATTAACCATTTTTGTCAACATTATGTCAAACTACATATTGAAGTTGTGTAGATCATCAAATTGTTTTTGCATTTGATCTAAGTTTGACATTTCCGATTACAGCTATATATAATTTATACTAAACATAAGTATACACACTGATACTAGAATGCACACTATATTAAAAAAAAACAATTATATTTATTTATTTTTTTGTTTTTTGTGTTTTTTTTTTATAATCTGTACATCAACTTACTTTTTCTGATCAACACGCCACGGTTTTGTATGAGTTATTGTACCTTGTGGTTTTAAACCACTTTTTCCAGCAGCAACTGGTAACATAGCTGAATCACCCAACATTAAACGTTGATTATTTGAATCACTAAATGAAATATTATAAAGAACAAAAAAAACAACAACAATAAATTTTGTTCTTTTCGGTTTTTTTTCTGTTTTTTTTTCTTTATTTGATTAAAATATAAATGTTTATATCCCGATTGATTCTCAAATTTTTGGACTATTATAACGTTTGTAATGACAATAATTAAAATTTACTATTTACCCCTTGCACATTTTTTTTTTTTTTTTTCATTTTTCAAAAACAATTTACCATAAGCACCCTATATAGATTAAGATTAAATTTTTGAGTGATGGTTGGTCCCAATGTTTGATTAATATGATCGCGGTCGTATATTCTAACAACAAAACAGACATCCTAACTGTAAAATATTAAAAATATAGTGCGCCCTTAGACCAGAGCTTTAAAAATGAAAATGCACCATGTTCAAATAGCATTAAAAAGTAATTAAGAATGAATTTATTACCATTAGCATTACTAATGCTGCTTAAGAATAAAAAAATCAGCATTAAAAAATAATGCATTATTTTGTTAAAGTACTTTTAAAGTAATGCATTACTTTTGAAGTACTGAATTATTATTAATGTACTGAAGTACTTTTGAAGTACTGAAGTATTGTTAAAGTACTTTAGAGGTATTGAAGGTTAAAATATTATTTGTAATATTGTTTCGTAGTATTAATGCATTTACAGTCAGTATTTACTTACAAACTGAGTAAAATCATAAAGGAAGTATAATATAGAGAAACTATGCGGAACAAATTTTGTGACGATTTTTTTTCGCTTAAAAAAATTTTGAAAATACCCCATACACAGTAGGACCTAGATAAACTCACTTTAAAATTTTGTAATACGTCATTTTAATGTCTTCGTTAACAGAAACTCATACAAAATATTGAACTAAAATTTTTTCTTTTATGCAGGTTCAACTGTATAGATTCTAGCTTTGAGAGAGAGAATCTTTAAAATGATTTTAATTCTTGTTGTTTTTTTTTTGTTTTTGCTTTCATGTAACATACATACATATAGTGCAGTAGTGGCAATGAGGTAAGGTTGTGTATGTCGTATCAAATACACACTTGTTGGGTAGAGGTAGAGTATACCAGTAATATAAAATGGATGGTGTCGGGACAAAATTTCAAAGACACAATTACATATTTAAAAAAATTAAATCCCAATTTAAGTTTTTATAAAAAATTTGAAATTATTTGGCTTTATAATGAAGGTACTTTTTTTTTCTTAAAAAAAAGTAAGAATGCTAAGTGGTTATGCTGAAGTCCGAAGCGGAATATCCCCGAAAAAAATTTCCGACCGGAATACGAAAAATATCAGTATTCTGAAATTCGACTCCAAAGTCTGTGCAGAAATCAATATTAAATGTTTTGGAAGATTTTTTTTTATTTCAAATAAAAAAGGCGTTGACAGTTTAAGTTTTTTTTTATTTATTTTGTAAAAAGTTATAAATTTTTTAATAATTACATAACGTAATATGTACATAAATTAAAAGTAAAACTTATACATTTTTAATTACATATGTAGGTATATACAAATTAAAATTTAATAGTAATTTTTTGTTACACATTACATTTTGTTGAAAACGATAAAAGATATTATTCGTTTGAAGCGCTTTTTTAATTTGTAATTTCGACGGACTTCAGCATAACCACCTAATTCTTATATAAAACAATTCTTATAAAAATATAAAACAAAATCATATTTTGAAAGGAATTATTAATCAACTACAGATTTTGACAATTTCTTCCACATTTTATAATGATTAATAAAAATTTAAACATTTAATTGTTTTAAATATGAAATTTTGTCTTTATGAAATTTTGTTCACATGTAATTTTGTCATGGAACCAAAATGTTACATTTTTAATGCAAACACAAACAACTTACTTTAAATTGGAAATTCATAAAGAAAGGAGAATTAAGAAATATTAATATAGAAATAGAATATTCAAAAATAATGTTCACGTTCATTGTTAATATATTATGATAAGATAATCTTAATAACCTACACTCTACCTCTACTATGCACTATACACTAAGAAATCAAGGAATACATGCATATATATGAATTACGATAGTGTGCAAAATTCCTTACTTACTGCAGTGTGGCACAAAAAAGATAAGCACATTGAAGTAATTGAAAACATAAATTAATAAATTATTTATTTTTTCTAATATTATAATATTGTTAATACTAGTAATATTATAATAAATTTAAGAAATTATTTTTGTTTATTTAATTTTTCATTTTCATTTTTATATTCAAGTTATTTATTTTTATTACATTCAAAGTGTTTATTATTTTATTACACTTCAATTCTGCCTTTTCTCTTTGTTTAAAATATATTTTACAACATAGGTAGGTACATATTATTTGTACATTTGTAAAATGTTATTTAAAGAATTTTAATTTTAGAGCCACAAATTCTAAAACAGGTACATTTTTTTTTTCAAAACCTATCTAAGTGTTGACTATGAAATGTTATTTTTCAACGCATAAAAAAGTAATTTAAATAGAATTTTACATTTTATTTGAAATTGAAACAAAACTCCAATTCAATCCAAGAACAAAATCAAAGAATTAGAAATTATAAAAACAGTTTAGACGCTTCCATTAGTGTTATTTTTTATTTTGATGAACAAAAGAAAAAACAACAAAACAAAGTTAAATATTTTATAAATTTTCATCTTTTGAAATGTTCAACATTATTGTACGATACTGTACGAGGTACAAAGGAAATAAAATATTTGTTATTTATATTATGCTTAGGCGAATCCTTTTCTTTTGTATCTGTTTAGTTATGATTATTTTTATTTATAAACAATCAGTTTTACTGTTCGCATAAACAACTTCATTTACAGTTTCTAATGCTAATTCTACCAGATCGCTTTCGTCACTAATAAATATTGAAAATCCTGAATAGTCACATCCTCAAAACCTTCACCTTGTTGCATGTACATAAATAAAAATATGTAACCGTGTGGCTAGAGGTACGAAGCGTGTTATAAGAGGGTAATTCACAAATTTCTGGAAGTGATGGAGGAGGATTACATGTGCATTTAAAATATTTATTAGTTTTTTATTAAACTTCAATCCCGCTTTTATTTAAAATATTCATATATCTACCTATTGCAAAATATATATGTACATACACATTTGTGAAATTTTTATTTTAAGAATTTTAATTTTACAGCCACAAATTCAATTCATACCCATATATTTTTTTTTTTTATTTTCCAAGACATATCTAAGTTACCTATGATACCTATGAAATGACCCTTCAACAAAATAGTACAAAAATAATTTTTCAATTTATTTTAAAATTTAAATTAATAAAGAATACAAATTCAGTCCAAAAACAAAATCAAAAAATTTCAAATTACAAAAACAATTTACACTGCATTGTTGCAGGTGTTCTTTTGTTTTCCCCAAACACAGAAAAATAAAAATTAAATCATTGTATGTGTGAATATAAACAAAACATATTACATTTTTTCTATGGCTTCTTCCTTACTACCTTATTTTCTTTTTTTTGCACACATATCACACGACACACATATATAAATTATAATGAAGGATTAAGGAATTACAATATTGTTATCAAGATCATTGAATCCGTATGCGATATACAAAATCAAGAGAAAGATTATAATTTATAAGAGATATTATAATTTACGCTCTGGGGTATTTTGGCATATAAAATATATTTTTTCTCTGGGGTTCTACGGTGAAGTAAAATTTAAGAAATATTGAAAAAATTTTTTTTGTTCCGCATAGTTTCTCTATATTATACTTCCTTTATGGTAAAATACAAGTACTTTTCTATAAAATTGAACTTTGTTATATTTTATAAAACTTTGTTTTATTATATGGAGTTATAAACAATTCCACATCAATCTTTTGGGAGCCTTCTGTATGTTTCCGTCTATTTCAACAAAGTAAGCTCTTGAACAGAATGAACGCAGCTATCACGCAACCAACAAAGTTTCTAAATGTCAAAAACGCAACAATTTAATTTTGTGCACAAAATGCAAAACATTGAAAGCGTTAACTGAAATTGTTTTGTTTACTTTTTCTTATAAAATAAACTTTCATGAAAATTAACAAATGTTAAATATATGTTATAAACTTATAAATTAATTTTATTGTATTATATCTAAGCTCTACCGCTTAATTTTTTTTATTTTAAATTTGATTTTATGATTTGATTACATGATATGGAAATGAATATAAAAAAAAACAGTTCAATTTGTGTTAATGTGTTGTACTACAGTCACACAATAATTTAACTTTTACATACACACTCAAATAATTCCTGCGTTGAAGTTAAAACTATTTCAACTTCTGCGCGATGGCTGCGTTAACAATTTGTCATTCTGTGCATTTGCATATGTTTTCATATGTTTCAACTTTCAAAGTAGTATTTCTGCGCGATGACTGCGTGATGGCTGCGCTCATTCTGTTCAAGGTATAATGTTAATGGACAAATGGAAAGAAATTCCTTATGAATCACCCTACGTCTATTATCAGTTGTTTAATGGTTAAAGGATGGCATAGACTTTACCAGGCTCTGCGAAAGATAAAAAAATAAAAACAGAGAAAAGCGGAATCTACAAAATATCATGCAACAAATGTGAGAAAATATATATTGGACAGACAAAGAGATTAGCAACAGTAAGATTTCAAGAACATCTAAACGAAGCAAAAATTGCTAGGACGGCAGGTAAAATATCCAATTTCAAATCAACTGTAGCAGAACACATCGCAATCGAGGAACATGACATCAACATAGATGACCTAGAGGTAATCAAAGAAATCAACGACACCAGAAAACTAGATGTTTTCGAAAGTTTGGAAATCATAAAACAACCACCAGGTACCCTTCTGAATAGTGATCACGGTAATGGGTACACGTGGCTATTTAAATTATGAAGAAAATAAAAATATAAATCCTTTCTTTATCAGGTAGAATTAAGTAAATTTAAAATTTAATTTAATTTGGTAATTTTTATTGCCCATAAAAAAAAAGAAAAAAAAGTATATGTAACTAATATAGCTCTTAATCAAATTTAATTACGCCAATACACTGAAGAAGGCAACATATTATTGCCGAAATATCGATATTTGTAAAATAGACAAATAAAGAATTTAGTAAAATAAAAGGAATTATGTGTTTTTCTTTCTTTTTAATTTACTTCAGTATATTAAAAATAATTCAGTACTTCAAAAGTAATGCATTACTTCCAAAGTATTTTAACAAAATGATGCATTATTTTGAACCTAAGTATTTTATTTTGAAGTAGTATTACAAAAAATTATAGGGTTAACAAATTTATTTTAATTACTTCGTAATGCTTATGCTCTTGGTAATGCTGTACGAAAATAATGCATTATTTTACAGACCGTATTTTTTTTTTGTTTTCATATTGCCATTTTTTTACGATGACCACATTAGCTGCTTGCTGCAGAATTTTAGCATGTTTGGTATAGTTTAGTAAAGGTATAATACAGGTATAAAATAGGTAGGAGTTAGAGGGGTTAAGAAATAGTTTAGGAAACATTTGGTAAGAAATTTGCTTACTTGTCCATTGCGACAATTATTGTCACCTAAAATGACATTTATTTTTATATTTTTTTTTTATTTGTGATTTTATATAATCATTTTAAGTGACGTCACTACTTAATTACATACATATATACATCTTAAAATAAAAACTTAATTTTGTTTTTATAAAAGAAAAAATAAAATATGTAAATGAAAAAAAAAAAATAAAAAATTATTTTCAAATTTTTTTAATAAACAAATAACATAATTTGAAATATATATATATATATAAGTATATATTATCAAAAAGCATCTGGTAACTAAAATATAAATAATATTTAAAGTAAAATTCTAAATTAATTCTAAAAAAATCGATATTGTGATAATAATAATAATTATATAAGTTCAAATTTTGATGAATAAATAAAAATAATTAATATTAATTAATATTAAATAATTTTATTATTTAATTTTAATTCAAAATATACATTGAAAAAGCATTAAAATAATAAAATAAAAACAAAAAATTAATTTTTCTGCTACAATTCTTAAGAATTGGCTGGTCTTTAAAAATTGAAATAAATCAAATACTAGAGGCCCCTGTTGGTTTTAAATTATAATTCAAGTTTAAAGCCAAATTTAACATTTTTAGTAGAAAATGGATTAACATTAACTGATGTAAACTTCTCATTGCAACACTCTTGTTTCAATGAAAGGAAAATTTTTGAGTCTATGACACTTTAATGAAAAAACGATCTCATGAAGATAAGACCGCAAATCCCAAAAATTCCAAATATGAATTTTTGAAAAATTTTTTAAATGGAACCAAATCTAAACAAAAAACTGAAAGTACGCCGATACCTTCGGGATTTTTGTTTAAACAGTTTAAGTACAATTTCCAAAAGAAGAAAATATCTCTCTTTTTCCAAAAGATTTTTATAGAAAAATTATTAGAATATCAAAACAGTTTTTTCATAAAAAATGTTTGGAAAAAGTCATACACAGCAAATTCAAAGTCAATCCTAAATAGTAACCAAACTGATGAAAAATCCATTAACTAAATCAAAAAAAAAATTATCCAAATATTTAAGTTTATTTTTAAATATGTATTTGTATATACATCCTGGATAAACGATATTTTTATTCAAATATATATACATATATATATTATATATATAATCATGTATATATTATGTATGAAAATATAGAAAATTAAATGAGTTTAATATGTTATGAGTTTTTCTTTCCTCGTAAATGAAGATTAGTAATATACAATCAAATGAATATTATAGAAAAAAAATTAAAAACCGCAACATTCGAAATTGTATACTTTTCGAAATTATAGACTCTGACGGATATTTATAATTGTTCACTTTACTATCAGTCTAATGTATTCGCTTTTCCCAGAAATTCTACATAAACTTTCTACACTCGTATATTTTTTGATATAAATTCAATTTTTTTTAAAGTTTTTGTAGCTTTCAGGATTTTGACATATTCGGTAGTTTTTTCGTTCTTTCAAATTTTCCAGTAAAATGTCATAGGTTATTTACATAGTTAAAGTTAAAGCAAAATTTAACATTTTTAAAAAAATAGGCATTTGCATGGATATAGACTTCAAAATGAAAACAAAAAAACGCTCATGTTTTAATGAAAAGTCTCGAAATTGGTATGATTTGATCAAAAATCATATAATATATTTCCTTATCCCAATACCGATTTTATCCCTTGAAATATTTTCATTTTTCTTTTTGTTGTTTTAAAGTTACTCTTTCTACTTTTCTAGATAATGTGTATAGTAGATAAAAGTGTATGAAATACATTTAACCTAACCTTTTGATATTAAAATTTAAAAAAAAATGTTTACAAGTATTATGTCACATTAGTGATACATCTAAAAGGATTTAGATAACTTTACTCGCCCGGAGACGAACAAAATCCAAAAAAACCAGGGACAACATGGTAAGATGAAATTCCCTAAAACTAAATTCTCAAAGACAAAATCACAAAAAAAAAATCCCTAAAGACAATATACCAAAATAATAAATCGTCTAACTTTTGTTTGGAGTAGCCTCTGCTCGAAACATAAAATTAAATATCTTCATTGGGGATCTTGTGTTTGTGAATTTTTCTTATTTGAAGTTTTGTCAATGAGAACTTTGTCTAGGAGATTTGGATTAGGATATTTTTTTAATGGAAATCTCGTACCACAACTTACACTCGCCTATATAATAATACTCATTTAAAAAAAAGAATCAAATAAAAAAATAACTATTCATAACATTTCAAAAACTTTATTATATACGCACACACACTCACACACTTCAAACATTTTCAAATATTTTTTTTACTAATAATTATTTACTTACTTGATTATATGAGTTATAGCTAATTTTCTTAAGCTGCTACCAGCAGCACGAACTTTTGGTGTTTTATTCATAATACAAACTGGTTTTTGTTTTCTAAATACAACATTGGATTCCCAACATTCTGACATTGCACGACGACCACCTTCCGTTATGATTGTTGGATCATCTGTTTCCATTTCAATAACAAATTGTTTCATAAATGATTCACGTACTTTTGGTAATGTAAAATCAGTTGGTAATTTATGTAATATTGTCATTTGTGGTGCATCTGGAAATTTTTCAAATATCCTCAAACGAAATGGCAATGTTTCTTTTATTTCAGCACTTTGTTCACGAAATTTTAGTTGTTTTAATTTTTTTATATCTTCATCTAATTCTAAATTATCCAATATAACAGCAACGAATAAACTTAACACAATTAATGTTACAAACAAATGATATAATATAAAATAAACGGCAACTAACGGTGTCAGTGTTTTACTAGTTCTAATCATTGTTTCATCCATTACTTCAACCCATGCCTCTTGTGTTAATATTTGAAACATAGACATAAATGCTTCCGGAAATGATTCAAATTTTGTAAAATCACATAGAAAACAAAATAATTGCATTGATATACTTGAGCTTATTATTAATAAGCACATTGTAAATATAATAAGTGAACCTAATTTTTTTCCAGGACCAAAAATCTTATATACAAAACCTTCAAGCATTGGTGATGCTTTTATTAAACGTACAACACGTAATACTTGAAAATATGTTAAACCAGATAAATATAATACCGGTATTATATGTAATGTTGTACCAATTGCTAATAATAGTTCAAATTTATGTATTGAATGTTTAAAATAACCACGCCAACCAAGACAATATATTTTAAATATTGTTTCTAAATCTAAGAAAAATGTAAATGTAACTTCAATATAATAATAATTTTCATAAAATATATAACGTGGTCGCCCATCATGTTTAAAACTCATTGATGCTGTAACAATGCCATTTGCTAATATTACAGTCATAACTAACATACGAAAATATGGTGATCTTAATATTGAATGACATGCCTCTGGTGCTAAACCACCATGTTTATTATCATCAATTGTAACTAAACGCCAACCAGTATCATTACCATCTAATACTTGCGATGCAGTACATTTTGTTATATGGCCTCTAGCACCCCACATTTGTTGAAATTGAACACGAATTTCATTGAAAGTTTCTGTAATCACAGCTATGAAAACGTTTTTTACTAACCATGCTAAAAAGAATATCATTGTGCTGAAAAAAATTTAAATAAAAAAAAGTTAAATGAAAAATAAATAATGTATAACAAAAATAAGTAGTTTAATTATATAATATATTTAACCCTCTCATTTCCCTAGAAAAAAAAAAATTACGCATGTTATCTGCGGGCTACAATTACTAACAAAAACAAAAATCAATATTAGTTATGAAAATATTTAAATATTACACAGCTTTGCCACATGTTGTTCCCAGTAAGTAGTAGTACGTGTTGTTGTATCGCGATGTAAGGGACACGTATGGACACATATTCTATACAATACGGTAAATTTTTGTGTTTGCAACCACAAGTATTTTATTTTAGTATAATAATGCTGATTCCTCCCTCTTAAATGCAATAAGCACTGCTTCAGAAGATCTGGGAAAGAGCTTGCGACAGGAAATGCGTGGTAGTACAAGACTTTTTAAATTCTTTCCAAATTTTTGTAGAAATAAATGACGTTTGTATATTTTTCTGTCGCTCACATTTGGCTGATTTGCAGTAGAAACATAAATTTATTAAGAGCAGAAATATCAATTACATAATAATAAGCCGAAAATAAGATAACGAACAAGAGATTGATTTGATGTTTACAAGAATACCGCCACACCATTTGACCCAGCACATCTACGCTCCCATTTTGGAGTTTATATGCAATAATATCCGTTTCAAAAAATTTAATACGTTTTTTCTTGTAAAATACTGTGACAACTTTTTTTCGTTTCAATAAATTTGATGTTTGAAGTTCTTTATTTGTCAAGTTTACTATAAAACAAAATTGTAATTTTGTTAAATTAATTACTTGTCGCGTTTAGATATATATGGAACAAAAACATTTTCGTAATGTAAACTTGTCCAGCTTGTTGCAGTCGTTAGATTTTATCAAACGCTATACATTATTTGTTTTTGATAATCAGATTTGTTTTTAGTGATATGTTTAGATTTATGGAATAAAAGTCGAGTTTCCTTTCACTAATAAAGTTTTGCGGCAAAGCACTGATGAAGGAAGTAAGTTGCTTCCGAAATATCGATATTTGCAAAATAAATACAAATGATTAGTGAAAGGAAACTCGACTTTTATTCCATAAAGCTATACATTAATTGAAAATTAATTATAATTTCACTCCGAAAAATTTAACAAATATTAAGAGAAGCCATCTTTTCTAAAGCACAGGCAAAAATGAATACAATTTTATTTTGCAAGATTATGAAAAAAAAATTAAAATTGTATCTCCATTTCGTATCTAACTAGCCAGCTAAAACTAAATATAATTTACTTTGAATATATTAACTGAAATTTTATGGATTTTTTATTACCCTAACTAACATAATGATATCCCCTAAAGTATATGTATATAATATATATTTATATTATATTAATAATACATCTATGTGATATTATATAATAATCCGTTTTTAATATTACCTAAAATAAAATGCAGCTCTCCATGCTGGTAATGAATCAATGGCACGATACATGATAAATACCCAACCTTCTTGTGATGCTGCTTGATATACCGTAAATATACTTGTTGCAATATCTTCAAAACCATTAAATCCAATTACATAACTACTTAGAAAATCCATCTTCATACATTTCATTCCAGGTGGACATTGATATCCTGAATCAGGATCTGTTGAACAAAATGTATCTGGTATCGCTAGTGAATTTATTGTTAAAAAGCTTAAAAAAATTGGAAAATTTTTTTTTTAATTTCTATACAAATGGGAAAAAAAACAAAAGAAGTTAACACCTTTTTTTAGTTGTATTAAGAACACAGTGATTTTTTAATTCCCCAAAGAATTGTACACCTAGAAGTCCATATAATGACATAAAAAATAAAAAAAATAATGTTACGTTGTAAATTTGTTGACTCGATCGCCTAAAAATTATTAAAAAAATATATAAATATATTTTTAATGTAATTTTAATAATAAAATTAAGATTTTGACAAAATAATAATAAAACATTTTATCTAACCGCTTGAGCAACCCCATGAACCCTGTACGACGGAAGATTAACCAAAGTATCACAGATAAAATTTCAACATCTTAACGGGTGTGCGTCGTACAAAAGGTCCCAAACATATTAGAATTCATATTCAGAAGATATCTGTACATAATTATAGATGATGTGCTACAGATCGATTTAGCTAAATAAAATTTTTGAAGGCCAAACAATGAGATGTAGGAGCTTCATAGAAGTCACCCTTTTTTACACCCTATCCAAGCATACGGAAAGGATTCCTTTTTACAAAATTTTTGTAGATTCGGGTAAGGAGAATAGGATTCAGAAGGGAAATAGGATGGTAGTAGAGAACTGGCAGTAAATTGGAGACAAATCTGATCTGGTCCTTTATGAAAGTCAAAAAGTCACAAATTGTAAAATGATGCATTTCTATCGGATCACATGAGATGGAAGCAGGGTCCACAGTTAATGCGCTGTTACAATAAATGAGTTTCCGAAACCAGTAATGGAGCACCTGGCGATTTCAGTGGTGTAGAAATGGCCACTTGAAACTTTTATCTCAAAATAACTGGTAGAATCATCGTCTTCTGACTTGGTAAGGTATATACAATATAAAATTAAGATTTTTTTTATAATAAATAAAAATAATAAATATACTTACTTAAAAATTTGATTTATTCGACTTTTGGGCATAGAAAATTTTAAGAAAACTCTTAAAAACCTAATCATTATTAAGGGACGTGGTGCACGCATAATACTCAAATATGAAAATCTAAAATTAAAGAAAAGAAAAAAAAAATTGTTTTTTGTTTTTCTTATGTTATGTTCTTGAATAAATTATTTCAAATTTTTATACTTTGGTACAATTTCTAAAACTTCAAAAATTTGTAACGTTATTGATACCCATAGAAAAAATACCATTGATGCATCAAACTGACACCAATGATCCTTTAGGTATGGTACTTCTCCCTAAAAAAAATATATATATATATATATATATTTGAATAAACTTTTTTTTTTATTTTATTTACATTTAAAACACCACGTATATGCATTTTTGCTATCATTTCAGATGTAAAAAGAAATGTTACAGCTGTATCACATACAAATGTAAAATATTGTAATGGTGGATATCTTTCAAATGTTTTTGGTGTATTTAATGATACAGATGTTAATGATACTAAGGCACAAAACCTCATTAAACGTCTAACCCATAATTTATTAACCCATTCAATATCGGCTGATTCATTTAATGATTCTTCTGGACCATAATCAGCTAAAAATGGTTCAGTACCTTTTAAACTTTGTTTTCTACCTAACATTTTATTACCAATACCAGTTGCAATACCTAAACCAATTGGTGGTACACCAGATATTGCACTACTTGGTACCATAGTTGCACTTAATCCACCAGCTAAACCTCCACCAGATGTTAAGTTAATAACTGTACCAGTTGTATTAGTACCTCCAATAATACCAGGACCAGTAAAACCACCACCACCACTACTACTACCACCAGCTACACTGCCAGCTATACCTCCACCACTATTTGAAAATGTTGTAATAGCACCACCACCACAACTAACAACACCACCACTACCACCAGTTGTATTACTTTGATTTAAATTAACTGATATACCCCCTGCTGTTACAACTGATGTTGATGCTATATTATTTGGTCCATTATTTGTTGTTATTAAATTACCAACAACATTACTAGTATTAACATTTAATCCAGTTTGATTAAAATTATTATTTATATTGGAATTATTAGTACCAAGAATATTGCCAGCAATACTACTAGTACCACCACTACCGCTACCACCGCCACCAGCACTAGCACCAGCATTTATTGAGGTTCCCATTGAAGACACTAAATTCATATTGCAAGTGTTATTGTGGTGACAGCACGATTTCGCATATTTAATTTTAAACTAATTATAATTTACTGAACATTTTTTGTTGTTGATTTATTTTGTTTTTTAATATATGAATATTTCGATTTAACCTAAAGAAAAATATACAATATTATTTTAATATAAGATAAAATGAAGCATTTTTATTATTAATATATACATATATATAAAATAAAAATTATGTGAAGTTAATTAACCAAATAATGAGAAAAACATTGGGGACATTTCTTTTAAAAAGATGGTCTACCATAATGAAAATCAATCACTATCGAATAACAACACTGAAATATGATATAACCAAAGAACATAGAAACTAAGAAATGTCATCTGAGTAATTTTTAAAATTTTCAACTATGGTAAATACGAGGGTGCTGTGCTGAAAAAGTAATTTTTATTTTATTGAGAGATATTTTTACAATTCTCTTGTTTTATCTCTTTCTGAAGAACTCCCTCCAATCCAATCCACCAATCCAATTTTGTTTATGCTATATTTTTGTTGTTTATTTTTAATGTATGTATTGTTTTGTTTTATTACAAAAGAGTCAAAGCTGGCCAAAGTCTAGTTATGTATGATATGAATATGATAAGTAACCAAACAAAAAAATTTGTGGTTAACTTTCATATGCATTGGCAAAGAATATAAAGAATAAAAAGAAGATAATCTGAAGAGAGCCAGAAGAATGATTTAAAGATTAAATAAAGTTTCTTCTTTTTTGTTGTGTGGTTGACATTGAAGAAATGTTTCTTTTTTTTATTTTTATTTATATCATTATTTATTTTGATTCTTGATTTTATAGAAATGCCAAATTATTCAAAATGTTTTAATTGAAATTTATCAGGATTTATTTATGTTTTATTTTAGCTTTTAGTTTATGCATGTACCTAGGTATTTAGTTCATTTTGTAATTAGTCTTTAAATAATTTTTGGTAGTTCTAAAAAAAATACTTTTGATTTGTTTTTTTTGAAAATTTTTGAATTTGTGAATTTTTGGAAAATCTATAAATTAGATTAAAAAAATTTATTGTAATTTTTTTTTTGAAATTATATTTTTTCAAACATTATGAATAAAAAATAATAAGAGTTCTTGTTTTTTGCATTAAAAATATTTAAGTGGTAATTATTTGTAATTTTTTATTTTTTTTATACGTATATATTTTTTCTATAGTCCAGAAAATGGTTTTGATTATCCACGTTTGATTAAGTTCTTTCGCAATACATAAATTAACTCCTGATGGCAAAGGGAAAGGTGATGGGAAAGAACAACTTATTTTTATTTTAGTTTCAAGATTTAATCAAGACCCAATTGGAAATGTATTCTCATTGGTTAGATCGAGAATTTCAAATAAAATGAATCCCTCCCTCTTTATATGAATTTAACATTGCTAAAATTTTAACAATGTGGCTTTTAAATGATCATTCAGATTCAGCTCATTGTGAAGAAAACTGTACTGATTTACTTTTAGCTGATCGATCTATAGCAGATTCAATCAGTTAAGACAAAAATTATTCAATACAGAAATCCATTATTATGTTTGATGATGATGATCTTAATTATGACATACCTGTACCAGTACATATTTTAAATAATTTGATTGAAGTGAATTCCATGAAATACCATGGTGGATACATAATTTTTAAAATTTTAAATAAAATAAAATACGAAAGTTGTAAGGCCATTTTAACGAAAGATAATCAAAATTATAATCTTAATTCAGAAGGGTTCCTGTTCTTTATTAAAATATATTTATTTAACTGCCGACTATTGTTACGACTATTGGAAAAATTTAATTTTCGCAATTGCAGAAGGGTAATTAGTAAATGTTTTTTCTATGATAATTCCGTTCCAATCCAATTATTTCTCAGTACTTGTGATCTGTATTTTTATTTTGGCATTATTACCAAATTTAATACTTAATAGAACCATAAACGCATCATCGAACCAGAACCATCAACGCTTTTTTTTTATATTCATAAACACAACACCTCTATATTTAAAAAGCCTCGAAACTAATTCTTATTTCGTAAAAAAAGATTTTATTTGTATGGAAAATCTTTGTAAATCGTCGTTTTTCCATATAAATAAAATCTTTTTTTAACGAAGTAAAAATTAGTTTCGAGGCTTTTTAAATATAGAGGCATTGATAATCATTAATCAAAATTATAATAACAAAAAAAATTTTTTTTTTGTTTCTCTTTTTGTTTATATTCGTCAATTCATAATAATGAATAACAAAAAAAAAGAACAACAAAAACATATCAATCGTTGCTTTATCCGACATACATCCTCCACTTACAAAACATCAGTAACAACTGATATTTGATAATAAAAATAAAGATATTTTCTTCTTCTCTCAAATTTTGTTTATTTTGAATCTTTCACTTCGTTCACCCCTTTTTCTCTTCCTCTAGAAAAAGGTTCCAATATCAGGCGCGTAGGACAAAAATTTTTTTTCAAAAATTTATGTGAGATGAGACTTCTTGCTATTATATATTTTTTGATATAACGTATATGTGAATAAACTATATAGACTCTGAAAGTCAAAGCACAAAAATTTAAAAGCACTTATAGGGTAAATTGCATAAATTTAAAAATTAAAATTACAAATTAAGTCAGTCTTAACTAAAAAAAATAAGGTATTGAAAAAACAAAAAAAAAAATGTCGAAGCAGATATATGGATTTAAATAAAATTATTTTTTTTCCATGCTTTAGATCCATTTGAAAAAAAAACAGCTAATTCTTTTAACTCAATAACGTTTTGTGTCCTTCGACATTGTCTTGATAGCCAAACATTACGTTACAATGATCCATTTTCCGATTTCAACGAACTTTTTCTTAAAGGTCATTTCGGGGAATTCGGTTGACATGCACTCCTAATTCTCGCTTATCGTAGTCTATTCACTCTTATATCGCAATACCTTCTGGAAAACCAATTGGCACTTAAGTAATTGCTTCATTGTTGTTGGTCGTTTTGCAGAATCACTTAATGAGCCATTATCATTCTCTCAATGGGCTCAGTACAATAGTGCGATTGAGACGGTCGATCGGTTCACCAATTTTGCTTCCCTCAATAATTCCTATACCTCAGCTTCAATTAAAGTCCTCAAGTAAAGCCTCAATTAAAGTCCAATACCAGGCTCCGGCTAACACTTTGCAGCTGAAAAGGAAGTATTCAAGAACTTCGAAGGTAGACCAGAATACTCAGCTTGGTTTCCTATCCGCCAGTCATCGCTAAACTCTTAATATACATCAGTACATAGCTGGTACTAAGTCCAAAAATACAAAACTGTCGGATACGGCAAATCAATACTCAGTCGACGAAATTTAGATAACACTGATGTCAGGTAACTTTGCGAATTTTTTTTTTTACTAAATAGTAATTTCTTGAAGATTATGTATCTATTTAGTGAGTATCTTTTTAAAAAAATAATTTTAAAAAATTTCTATCTCCAGAGGCAAAAAGTTAAAAAATGTCCGGTTATATGCTTAATACTTAGGTTAAAATGATGATCTTTGTTATAAATGATTTACATACAATGCAGTGTAGATTTTTAGGATTTAAGATGTGAAATTTTGTTTAAATTTATATGTATGTTAATATATTGTATTTATAAATAAATTGTTATCAATTGAAAAAAGTATGTTATTAAAGGTTTCTGTATCAATTTCTTTCTTAATTAAATTTAGTTGTAAATAATTTTAGAGCCTTAATCGCAATATATTTCGAAATAAATAAATAAATATAAGTATATATAAAAATGCATTTCTAATAAATCATATAATGAAGAGAAGATTTTTTTTATATTATTATAAATATAAATTTAAATTTAAAATGTATAAAACAAAAAAACAACAACAACAAATAAAAAAGAATATTTTTTTTTTATATTTATTTTTGAAATTTTTATATTAATAGTTTGTTTAAAAACCATAGCTACCTCTTAGTAAAAAATTATTTTAATGTTTTGATTTCTTAAATTAGTTTAAAATGAAATCAATATATAATTATTTCAACAACGATGTAATAAATAAGGACATTTTTTTTTCTTTTATTTCTTAAATTTTCTAATTAACTTTCACAGCACACACACTAACACGTTGTAAGATTTCTACAATGAAACAAAATAATGAAACTGTTTTCATTTTTTTTTAACATACCTACTGATAAAAATATCAATATGTATACTACCTGACACCACAAAACTGTATTTTTGTTTAAACACTTTCTATTATTCTACTATAATTTTTAACTTTAATTAACAATTTTATTAATTTAAAAAAAAAATAATAAAGCTTAAAAAATAACAAAACTAGATAATACTAGTTAAATTTTCGACATGAGAAAACGATTTTTTGTTTTGTAGTCTTTAGGTAGATCTTAGATTCATACATGGATTTTTTGACATTTACATAAATGATAAGAAATTCGTTGGAAGAATGATGTATTGCCAGATCCGGTTCATTTTAATGGGCAACGTGGGCACTGCCCACCCCATTTAAATTTAGCAGAAATAAAAAGTTAATAAATAGTTCTTATGGGCCCCATACACTATTAAATTTGTTTAGAAATTTGTTTCGAACTAACTTCACCACAAACTATTAAACTTTTGCTTAAACAAACAGAGAAACTTCACTATTTTTATGGTTAAGTTAAAACATAGAGAGTAAAATTATCGCATTTGCAATAATTGTACAAATTAATAAAATAAAAAAACATAAATAAAAAATGATATCAAATATTGCTTACAAATACATATTATGAAAAATATAAACAACTGATTTTATTTACATTTTGGTTTCGAAACTACACCATACACGCTTAAACAGAAACTTATGACTCCTCCCATTAAAAATCAAAAAATTTTGATTTAGTAAACTGTTAAAGAAACTATTTCGAAACAGCCTCAAACACGATTAAATGTCACAAATTTCGAGACAAGTTTTTAAACAGATTTACACGTGTAATGGGGCCTGTTAGATTAAAAAACTAAACATTCAAGAATAATATTTTTATCCCGGGCTTTATTATTGCCATGGCAAATGCAAACTGTAATCGTTTTAATTGGACTGGTGTATATTTTTTTTTTTTTTTTTTTTTTTAATGGCCAAAATAATGGGATAAACACCCTAGCTGCTTTCGCAGAATTTTAACCAGTTAGTAATAGTAATATTATAAAAGAAAGTATAAAGGAAATAAATAAATAACATAAACGGAAAATAAGAAGAGAATAGATGAGAAATATAAATAGAAAAGAAATAGTAACACAGGTTTACAGACAACTTAACAGAAATTGATTCACTCGTTTTTTGAAAACTTCCAAGTTGTATTTTTGGGGGAACACATGAGGTGGTAGAGTGTTCCATAGTTTAGAGGTTCGGTTAACGAAAGAATTTTTGTATTTCACAGTTCTGGTTCGAAGAGGCTCAACTACAAATTTGTGGGAAAGGGCTGCTCTGCGAGTATTTCGTTGGAATGGTTTTATTTTTGGCATAATACTTTTAATTTCGTCAGAATAATTACCCAATAGATATTTATAAAACAGAGTGGCTGCTCCTACATTTCGACGGTGACTCAGCGATGTTAGGTGTTGTGTAGCATCTCCATCATTAGTAATTTTGATGGCTCGCTTTTGTACTTTATCTAAGTACTGGAGGGTACTGTTGGGTGCACCGCCCCAAATATGTGAGTTATACTCAAGTCGTGGTCGAATGTATGCCATATGTATTAGAAGAAAGTTGGATGGTGTAAAATATTTTTTACTTCTGCTTAAGAATCCCAAATATTTCGCGGCATCTTTTGCAATTGCAAAAATATGGTCCTGCCACGAAAGTTTGTTGTTTATCTCCATTCCAAGAATTCTTAAGGTTTCGGAGTTTTCAATATTTACATTATCGAAAAGGATGTTTGGTAATGAAGGCCTTTGCTTTGAGATATTAGGCAGCTCTGGGTTTTTGAAGCGTTAAATTTTACCCTATTTACACTTCCCCAGGTTTGAATTTTTTAGAGATCGCTGTTTAGAGCTCGAGAGATGTTATTTCGTTCTCTATTTACCGAAGTCTGGGTCACTTCAGCAGCTTTCTCAAAAAAATACAAGGAATCAAGGGTGCTATCATCAGCAAAGCTATGTATATGATTTGAAGACGTGGATAGGAGATCATTTATAAAGATTATAAATAATGTTGGAGAAAGAACTGAGCCTTGAGGGACACCAGCATTGCTATTGAATTTTTGGGACATAAACCCATCCAAAACAATTTGTATTGAACGGTTTGAAAGGAAACTTTCAATCCACGTATTGAGTAAGTTTCCTAGACCAATTGCTTCTAGTTTTTTAGTAATGCTGCGTGCCAAACGCGATCAAAAGCTTTTGAGATATCTAGAGCGACAACTTTAGCTTCACCGTATTTTTCTATGCATTGGTGCCATTTTTCAGTCAAAAAGGGCGAAAGATCACCAGTTGACCTTTTTGACCTAAAACCATATTGGCAATCGCTTAGAAGGTGATTGCTTTCTAGATATGTTTTTAACTGGAAGTTAATTATAGTCTCCATGACCTTTGATATTACTGATGTTAAAGCAATTGGCCGGTAGTTTGAGGGATTTCTAAGGTCACCCTTTTTTGGGATTGGCTGGACATGAGCTATTTTCCATGAGGATGGGTAAATACCAGAAACATATGATTTGTGGAAAAGTTTGCTCAGCGGTCTGGCTAGGGTGTTTGCACAATTTTTTTAGTACTAATGGAGGGATGTTGTCAGACCCGATAGATTTGTTGGAATTTAGATCCGATAGAACTTTTGCAACAACTCGAGGACGGAAGTAAACTCTTTTAAGTGAGCATTCAGTTGGTTCAAAGGCAGCTGGAGTTGCTGCTGTTGCTGGTAATGTAGAGTTTCCTGCGAAAATTTTTGCAAGCAGGTCTGCCTTGAGTTCGGGATCTGAAATAACAGCATTGTTATCAATCAGCGGAGGTGTTGCTGATGATGAAAAGTTTTGTTTGACTATTTTAGCAAACGACCAAAAATTTTTACTACCTTTTGGGTAATGAATAATTTGTTGTCTTAGGCGACTATTATATTGGAATTTTTGCTGTCTTAATACTCGTTTACAGCTTTTACTAGCCTAATAAATATGTGGGAATAATTGGTATAAGTAGTATTAAGATTGGTTTTGATTGACCAATATTTAAAATCTTAAAAATTTTATTGGCTTACCAATTTCTGTTTAGTTTTGTTATTTTGATCTTTGGTTTGATCGTTGAAAGTTGGTGCATTAGTTTTTGAGTAAAACGATAACAAACATACAGCTCTCTTTTATTACATATGTATAATAGAGATAGAGATATAGTTAAACAAAACTGAGCTGATTACTGAAAATCAATCGGATTTCCGGAAAAATCATATGTAAATCAGAATGGTTCTTAAATCTTATGACATCGAATTGGGAGCTATTGAAAATTAGTTTCGAAACACTCAATAATTGGTAACAACAAACAAAGTAAACATAGATAAAAGAAAATCGAATGTATTAAATGGAGAGTTGAATAATGATATCGATAAAGTTAATACATAAGTTTCGAAAAAATCAATAATTGGTAACAACAAACAAAATAAACATAGATAAAAGAAAATCGAATGTATTAAATTGAGAGTTGAATAATGATATTGATAATCCAATACTGCAAGTTATTAGTGAAATAAAATACTTTGGTTTATTATTATTGACATAAAACTAAACTTTAAAGGTCATATACATTACATTTGCAAAAAAATACTAGCTAAAAAACTTAGACATTTCTATAGGATCGTGAAATAGTATGCAATTCAAATATTTAATACAATGGTTAAACCACATATTAAATGTTGTGCTACTTTATCAAAACTACAACAGACTACAAAAAATTTCAGAATAGGTGAATGAATATTGTTTTTATATGTAACGGATATACACCAATTAAGAAAATATTAAATGCATAAAATGGTTCAATATTACGCAAAAATGTTTTAATTTTTTTGAGTGCATTTGTTTGCAATATAATATGTAGTATATATATTACATATACATATAATATACATCGAATACTTACCTAGTTAAACAATTCAAAAAAAAAATTAGGTTATATTACACCAAACATGATGTTTATAACCACACATTGGTCATTTTGTTAAAACACAGAACAATATTGTACATATCAATATATAAATAACAATCTTACATCTATGTAAGGATTTATTTTCATAATTTATTTTCACATATCGTTATGTACTGCTTGAATTTTAAAAAAAAATTGTATGCTGTACGCTGGGTGGCGCAGTATGTACAGCGAATGCCTTTCAACCCAAGGATTCAATTCTCGACGAAGCAAAAAAAAATCTTTATGGAATTTCTGGTCTTCTTTGTCATTGGGATCAAATAAATGATAAAAACTAATTATCAATATAATCTGGCAACAACTAAAATAAAATGAAGTTATTCTATTTAAGAAGGTTTAGTTCCTGACAACAGCATTAGTTTTCCACATTTAATGAGTTGGTTAGCCAGAAATTTGATAAATAACTGCTCGAAATTTTGTAGACATTGTAGAATTTTGTAGACATTGTAGTATAAACTTGCAGTACAGTACTTAATTAAGCACGAACGGGTGATTCTATCTAAGTTACAGTCAAGAACATAAAAAAAGAGGGTAATAAGCCTACATATAATTAGTACTAAAATATTAAAAATTTCAAATATTGTTATGTCGTCGGATTGTTAATCAGACGAGCGTGGTTTCAGATTTCGTTGTAATTGATTTTTTTAAAAATATTTAATAGTTTTGAAAATCATTTACTCCTGTAGCAAAAATCTGTAAGATGAATTTATTTCAAATGCTCCAAATTTCAATAACAACAAATTATTCGCGAAATGAGATTTTAGTTAACATTTTTAGTACAGTGCCTCACACTGAAATTAGAATTATTTTCATTTTTTGTTTTCGCACCCAGAATTTTAAAATCGGGAGTCCCCCCTGGTTTTCACATAAATGAAATTGAAAAGTTAAATAGGTATATGATATGAAAGAAGACACGAATATGAACTTGCGCATATCTCAATTCAATTGGTTTAATTTTTTTACTTTCCGAAATAATATAACCCAATGTTTTTTGTTCCTATTTAATTATATTGATATTATAATATACAAGAGCACGATTTTGAAGGCTCACTTCTCGTGGTTTTTCGTGTTCTGCGTTTTTTTTTCATTCAATCAATCGGCGATGATGCTGTCCGTGGCGATCAAAATCAATTTTTATTTTATCTATTCATATTATAATATAATACACAAGTGCACGATTTTAAAGGCACACTTTTCGTGGTTGTTAATGGACAAACATGACATTCGTGTGCTTCGTTTTTTGTTTCATTCAATCAATTTGTTTTGTCGATTCTCTTTTGAGTCAAATTCTTTTTATTTTTTTTTTATTTCTCGAATTTGGTTTTTTGTACTTTTAGTAGGAAAAAAAATCAATTAGTAGGATAATGTTATTAATATAGGTTTTAATATCACAAATTTTTGTGAGTTCGATTCTCTATTAATTAAATTTTTTTTATTTTTTTTTATTAAACAAATATTTTTTTATTTTTTTTTATTAAACAAATATTTTTTTATTTTTATGATTATAGTAATAATTTTTATAATTTTTATAATAATATAATTAATTACAAACATTATTATTTCAACACAATACGAAACCGTTTAGTTTAAAATAAATCTAAGCATACAAATTATGTAAACTTACTTATTACTTATCCATTCATGGAATGAATTCACATATGTAGATATTTGCTTATAATATAATATATTATGACCGTTCCCGTACGCACATCTTGTAAAAACTTATCCAAGTTTTTCCAAGTTTTTACCAGAAGTCGTTCCTGTACTGAAAGTTTTTTCTAAAAACGAGAGAAAACATATGTTTTCAACTTCGTTGAACAAAGTTCAACAACATTCTCTCGAATAAGTTTTTGCAAGTAAAATTTTAACTTGTAAAAACTTATACTTTAAGTTTTTGTTGTTGTTTTTGTTGTTGTTGTATTTTTTAGGTTATGTTTTTATTTACTTTTGTAATTTCTCATATGTCTGTTATGCAAAATTTTGTTTAAATTTTTTTTTTTGGATAAATTTCATAATTCTTTATTATTGTAATATATGTATAATTTAATTTAATAATTCGGATACACTTGATAAGGATAAATCGTCAGCTAAGTCTCTATAACAGCAAGCTTCATGACCCGCAAACCATAAAAATACAGCTATATGTTTTTCTGAGCTACATTTTTTATCTGCACGTAGATTTGCAAAACTTTCAAATGTTTGCAGTTCTTCATATAAATATTTGAAAACATTTTTGCTTACACGAAAATGTCTTACAAATTCCTCTTCACAATAACCTGGAACTATTTCTTCCAAATAGTTTCGAATGCAATGTCTTTTGTTGTTATGTAAAAAGTTCTCCAACAGCACTTGCTTTAGAATTACATTCCTTAACTCTTCAGTTTCGCTTTCACTAAAAAAATGTAATAAAAATGTAATCCGAATCGCTACTTAGTAATATATATTTTTTATATCTTCCGCTGCCATTTCGTTTAAATTTAATTATGTACAATTCTTTAAAAAAAACACCTCCGGAAATTCAAAATGATTGTTTATAATTAAATTAATTTCAGAATGTCAGATTGCTTGTCAGCTGTTTGACAGCTGCAAGCTTTTACAAGAATTGCGTTCCAGTACTTTTACTTGCAGATGAGAGTTTTTTTAACTCTTTTTTCTTTTTTTTTTTTTTCTGTCTTTTCTCTCATTTGCAAGTTTTTACCAGAAAAGTACGGGAACGGTCCTATTAATATATTATGCCAATCAGCATTTATCCTACCTACACATGTATACGCAAACAGCAATGTAGGTACACTAAATATAATAATATAATTTGTACTGTACAATTTGTACTGTAATTTTGGTTAGGAAGTCTTATTAGTATATTGGTGAAATATTATGTATACCGATCCTATGTTAAAATTTTATTGTTCAAATTTATTTTACAGATTTTATAATATTTAATTTTAATAAAAAAGAAACATATCTTAATTTATGACTAAAATTTTTAATTTTTGAATTTAAAAAGTTTTCAAAAAGTTATTAAAATATCTTACATACATACATTGTATATGTATATTATTATAACTTTATGATAAAACTGACAATTTATTTTATACTGTCAGATTTATGCTTAGAGCAAGCACATCAGACGTCTATTACTAGACGAAGGCTTGCTTTATTTAATTTTGCAATAACTCATCATCCAGTAGGGTTAGTAAATTATCGCCACCTTTAATTAGAAAAATCTAAAAATAAACTAAACCAGATACATACTGTTAGTAGAAGAATAAGGTGGTTATGATGAAGTTCGTCGGAATGTGAAATTCCGATTACATTCCGAAATTGGTATGCTGAAGTCCGTAAGTATTCCGCAGTCTGCAAATGTCATTATTTATCCGAAATTTTAAAATTTATGTATGATGAAGTTCGTCGGAGCGGAAAATAATTTGAAAATTGTACGACAAAATTTCTCATTCGGAAGTATTAGATTGGTTCGGAAATGAATTATAAAGCATACAATTTTTGTATTTAGAATATTAGGAGAAGTAGAAAATGTAATAATAGTTTTTTTTTTCAATTTTTTTTTCATTTATGAAAAATATTTTTTTTTATTTAAGAATAAAAAAACGCTTCAAAAGAATAATATATTTTATTGTTTTTAATATTATAACATAATATGTATATATATTAAAAACGATACATATATATTTTACATTCTTTAGAGAATTTTAAATTTTCTCTGATGTAACAAAAAAATCACTATTATTTTAATTTGTATATATATACATACTACATATGTAATTAAGAAAGTTGTAACTTTTACTTTTAGTTTATGTATGCATATTGTATATATACATTATATCATATACATTATCTATTAAAAAATTTTTACAAAATAATAAAAAAAAATTGAAAATAAAAAAGAAATGAATATGAAAACAAAAAAAAAATCTTCCGAAACATATGATTTTGATTTCTGCACAGACTTTGCAGTCGAAGGGACTTCAGCATACCAATTCTTTCGTATTCGGATCGGAATTTTTTTTCGGAGAAATTCCGCTTCGGACTTCATCATAACCACCTAAAAGTCATAAGTTAATACCTATGTTAATAGTTATACATTTATTAAAAACACTTCCAAAAGTTAGGCCGAAAGTATCAAAGCTAAAAAGAACAACAGTTGTTAGTTAGTCTCAGTTGAACGTACAATTAAAACGTAATCGTTTTTTAATAGTTAAAACACTTAGTTGACGATCAAAAGAACTGGAGTTAGAATTTACTTCACGGAGCATTCTAGCGATTGGCTTGAATCTACCATATTCAGTAGGGTGGAAGGGAATGTGGAACAACTCAACGGTTCTGAGATTGTTCCGATTGGATCTGTAAACCAAATAATTTGAAATTTCAGGGGCTAGCGTCATCCCCGAAAGGTGAATAATCAGACAACGTCTGTAAGTCAATGAGTTTAAGATGGTGGGAATAAGGTGGAAATCGCAATGGATCATTCCACGAAAAGTTACTCAAAGCGAAACGTAAAAAATTTCGTTGAATCGATTCAATTTTGTTAAAGTCAGTCAAGCAATGTGGCAACCACACTTGCCTGGCATATCCAAGGGTAGGCTTTACATATGTAACATAAAGATGGTTCGTGAGGTAGGGATCAGAAAATTTTTTAGACCAACGCTTAAAGAAACCTAAAGAAGAATTTTCGTTGCTCACTATTTTATCATAATGTAGCTTAAAGCTCAGTTTAGGGTCAAGAGTTAACCCGAGGTCTACAATAGAATTCGCTCTTGAAAGAAAACAGCCATTTAGTAGGTAGTTGAACCAAACTGTCGGAGAGAATTTCTCCTAGAAAAGGTAATGACTTGGCATTTAGAAGTGTTCAATTCAAGTCAATTTTTTGAGCACCAAGAAACGACATTGTTAATATCATTTTATAGGTTTAAGCAATCCAATGAGGAAGATATAGGAATAAAAAGCTTTGAGTCATCAGCAAAACTAAGAAGTTTAGAAAAAGTTATCACTTTAGGAGCATCAGTTCTTCAAACTATAAAACTAAGGGGTTCTATATGACTACCTTGAAGAACACCAGAAGACGCTGAGAATTGGTCAGAAATCGCAGTTTTAAATAAAACTGAGTATTCCCGAGAAGAGAGGTAAAACTCAAGCCAATTAAGGCTATATGGTGAAAAACCTATAATCTTGTGCTTCAGTAATATGATACCATGAGGAATTCTGTCAAACGCTTTACTTATGTCAGTAAAGATGGTGTCAATTTGAAAATCATTCTCCACTGAGGTCATTGTTTTGGGGACAAAGTCAACCATATTGGTAGTTGTTGACCTATCTCTTTGGAAACCCTGTTGCTCAACACAAATAATAATAAATAAATTTAAAAAAAAAACTAGGAGCCAAATTATATATTTATTAGAATCTACATAAAAAATCATGTGACGGCCAATAAGCAAACTAAAATTTAAAGAATATAGAAGAAAAATAGTAAAATATTAGGTTTATGCAGTAATCTGTTCCACATAGTTCTATATGAATATGAATAGTCATACGTTTGATAATTTCTTTAATGTCATTGGTCATAGTCATTTGAAAATACATAATTTAAGTACGTATGTTTAATTTATAGAGTGAAAAAGTACGGTTCTAATCTGATCCATCTAACAACCGATGTTCATTATTATTTTTTAAAACGATAGATATTTAAAAAGAGACTTAACAATATTATATATTTTTTTAAATTTTTTTAATTTTTAATTAGAAATTTCAACGTAAAACTTCACTCCATGAACTACAATTTTTTTTTTTAAATAATTTTTATTTACGTATATTATTGTTTTCTAAGTAAAGTAAAAGCAAAAATAAAATATATTGTTTACCTACCCAGGATAAATTGAAATGATTCATAATGAAACTGATTTTCCATTAAACCGTAAGCAAATCTGAGGTATATCTATATGATTTCATTAATTGTATTCCTTTTTCAATTTAAAATAACTTACTTACTTAGATGGCCAACAGACCATGTAGGTCCTGGGCTTGACACATCAACATTTTCCATTTTTGCCGGTCATGGGCGGATTCTCTCCAGTTAAAGATTCGAAATTGCTTTAAATCCGCCGATATTTCGTCTCTCCAACGAAGATTTAGTCTACCCCGACGTCTTGTACCTTCGAGTCTGGATTCGAAGATTCTCTTGGCTGGAGCATTTTCGCCCATCCACTCTAAGTGTCCGAGCGACTGTAGTCTTTTGACTTTAATTTTTGTGACTATGCCCACCTCATTGTACAGCTCATAGAGTTCGGCATTATATATTCTCCTCCAGACCCCATCCGACGAAGAATTTTCTTCTCGAAGACACCAAGTGCATGCTCACGCCTTAGGCAATGTCCGTGATTCTGATCCGTAAAGCAAAACCGATCAGATCTGAAAAATATAGTGCCGGCAGTGTGTCTCGTCACACTATACGCTCCACTACTAACTTGAAAATGTCGCATGATAGTTCATCTTCTTGTCGAAATTCGGTACACGTCTGAAAGTAGTCAGAAGTGTTATTGCCAATCACCACAGCATATCTTGTGTTTTCCAGTTTCATTTTTCACAATCGGATAAGCTTGGCTGGTACACCGAATTCCGACATAGCAGCATACAGCACGCTGCGGTATATGCTATCGTACGCAGACTTGAAATCGATAAATAGGTGGTGTGTATCGATTTGAAACTCCTCCAGGATTTGTCTAAGTGCGAACATCTGGACGCTTGTTGATTTTCCAGGGCGAAAGCCGCATTGATAACTGCCAACAACAGCGTCACAATGGAGCTTCAGACATTTGCACAAAATTTTGGACAAGATCTTATATGCGATATTTAAGAGGGATTATTCCTCTATAGTTTTTATTTATTTTTTTTTTATTTATTTATTTATACTATTTAGCTCAAACAGTTTACAATTTAGTATTACATTTCATATATTAATTAAAAATACAATTAAATTTACCAATTAAAATACATTCAAAACTAACAAAATTCAATATACAAAAATAGTAATATTATTTTTTTAATATAAATTAAAAAGTCGAGTTAACAAAATATTCAATTAATTTCATATAATTTTCATCTTAAAGTATCTTTAGATACTGAAAAATTTATACTATTCTTATATTTATTACTAATTATTAACATTCTATGAATAGGTTCATATTTGCCATAATTTGTTATGTGTAATGTTAATGTAAAGAGATTTGAGTGGCGTAAACGAGTATTTGTGTTAATGATAATTTTATTTAAAGTGGAAGGGGAAATAATACCACCTTTAATAATTTCGAAAATAAATAAAACATCAGCTACTTCCCGCCTTTTCCACAGAGACTTAAGATGGAGAAGGTTTAGCCTATGCTCATATGGAGGGAGTCTTATATGATCATCCCAAGGCAAACTACGTAGTGCAAACCTTAAAAATTTTGTTTGAACAGCTTCTGTTCTTTGTATATGTGAATTATAAAATGGAGACCAGACCTGACATGCATATTCAAGATGGGGTCTAACGAGGCATGTATACAATGATTTAAAAATGTAAGGATCGTTAAACTCCTTTGACCAACGTCTTATGAAGCCTAACATTGAACTAGCTTTATTAACGATGTTCTCGTAGTGGAGTTTAAATGATAGTTTATCATCGAAGTAAACTCCTAGGTCCTTAATTGAATGAACCTTTTCTAAGGTTTCGTTGTTTAGAGTATATCTAAAGCTAAATGGTTGTTTCGACGTGTGTAACACATGAGTGCACATTTACTAATGTTTAGTAAAAGATTGTTATTAATGCACCAAGTATAAAATTTATCTACATCATCTTGAAGCATATAAACGTCTTGCATCGTTGTTATTTTTTTGAAAATCTTCATATCATCAGCGTAAATTTTCAAATCGCTATTACAAATTATAGAAGCCACATCATTGATAGCAATAATAAATAACAGTGGTTCTAAATGACTCCCCTGGGGAACTCCAGAATTTGATATGAATGGTGATGAAAATGAAGAGCGGAATAAAACAGTATAGCTCCTATTAGTAAGATATGAGTTAACCCATTGTACAAATTTTGCAGGAAATCCTAGTTTTTTGAGTTTTAGTAAAATAATACTATGGGGTAAAACATCAAATGCTTTACTAAAATCGGTGTAAATTACATCCGTTTGGAATCCCGCTTCTATATTGACTAAGAAGGTTGATGTCGATTCTACAAGGTTGGTCACTATAGACTTCTTTTTCAAAAAACCGTGTTGATGGGTCGTTAAAAAGTTAGTGCAATGATTGTAAATAGAATCAAAAATCATCAACTCAAAAACTTTAGAAATAGTGGAAAGTTTGGAAATTGGTCTAAAATTATTTATCTCATTTATTGCATTTTTTTATGTGTAGGTTTAATAAAAGCTTTTTTCCAAATAGATGGGAACAGGCCACAGGTGATAGAAGTATTAAATATGATAGAAAGTGGAGCAGCCAAGGCATCTGAGCATTTCTTTAGAACTAGTTCAGGAACGCCATCAGGTCCAGGAAATATATTGTTCCCCAGGTTATTCAGATATTTCTTCCCAAGACTATCGTCAATAATAAGGTCTCTAAAAGTAGTTTTCGGATAGGCATCCACGTGGGAGAACTTTGTTTCATCAGCCATGAAAACTGTTTTAGGGTAAGAGGCAGAGAAAAATTCACAAAAGAATTAAGAAATGGTTTTAGCGTTATTACTTTGTTTCCCATTGAATTTCATGAAAACTGGGTACTCATCGCTTTTTCTTTTTGAGTTAATAAATTTCCAGAAGGCTTTAGGATTGTTTTACAGGACATGGTGTCGCCCTTTTTGTAAATTGGGCATATAGAGCTGGTACTCCAGTCAGTAGGCATGCTTTCTTCCTTCCAGATGTTGTCAATGAGTTGGTGCATGCAGTTAACCAAAACATCGCCTCCAGCTTTAAATAGTTCAGCTGGGAGTTCATCAGGTCCATCAGCTTTGTTGTTTTTCAACTTGTCGATGTGTTGCTAGTAATGACTAGTGCTGGTGTTGCTAGCTCTTGTTGTTTTTGCTCTCCATTTAGCAGCTGCAAAAAGGGCTGCTTCCATGTCTCCAACATCGCTTGCGTTTCGGTAACTAAATTTCCCATATTATCTCTTGGCGCGTGTGTAGCGGGCTTATAGCCAGTTGCCAGTTGCTTGGGTTTTTTGGAGAAGTTCCGCACTTCGCCTCTATTTCTATGAGATTCGATATTTATGAGCAGAGATTTTTCGAAGTTTCGTTTTTTCCGCCTGATGAGTTTCTTCTCATCTCTTCTTTTAGCCTTATATTCTTCCTTCGCTGGTCTTGTTTTCCGTTGCAGCGCTTTTTCCTCGTTCTTCTTCAACGTTTTTGGTGCACGTTCCTCGTCATAACATGGATTTCTGGTGAGGCGTGGTTTGAAGCCAATTGTGTTTGTGGCTACCTCTTTGATGATACTGGCACCGTTTTTCCATTGATCAATTGATTCAATTGAAAAATGGTTTTTGAAGGTGTGTCTGTTAAATTTAGGCTACTTTGCTCTTTAAAGCTTCTGGCTATCTCAGGCGACTGCGGGCTACTAATGTTAAATTTGGGATTATGATGGGACTGCACTTTTTTAACATTAGATATTCTGGCTCTGAAAAGTGTTATAACCAAAAAATGATCAGAGTCGATGTTAGCCCCTCTGTATGACCGTACGTCCTGCACACACGATGAGTGGCGTGCGTCAATTATAAGATGATCAATTTGATTGGTTGTACGGCCATCTGGAGATAGCCAAGTTTTATGAATATCTCTATGGGGAAATGTGGTGCTGCTTATAACCGTATTATGCGTCGCTGCAAAACTGATCAATCGGTAACCATTATCGGTGGTGTGTTGATGGAGACCATGTTTACCGATTGTTCTGCCGAAAATTTGCTCTCTACCGAGGTTAGCGTTGAAATCCCTATGCACAAATTTGGCATCATGTTGCGGGCAAGCTTCATATGCTTTGTCTAACGCGTCATAGAAGTCTTCTTTCTCAGTTTCTTCTTTTTCATCAGTAAGAGCATGCACACATATTAGACTGATGTTGTAGAAGGTGCCTTTAATGCGGATTATGGCTAGACGCTCGTTCATTGGTTTGAAATCAATAACATTTCGTCTTAGCCTGTCTCCAAATATGTGGTCTTTTTCGTAGCAGCTATAGTATATATCGCATTTTTGTTTCTTTATTATTCCGGTTCCTGTCCAACGCAATTCCTGTAACGCAGTGATGTCAGCTTTATACTGCGTGAGGACATTTTCCAATATGTTAGATGCACCTGGGATGTATAGTGTTCGAACGTTCCAGGTGCAAATTCTAAAATCAAAATCCTTACGAGTTTCGGGTCTGTTTCCAATTAATCCATCCATATCCGAGGCTTGTTTTAAGTCTTTCATAACTATGTTTCTTTTTATGGGTTAGGTAGTTAACTTAACGCAAACCTTGAATCTGAAGGGTTGTTTTTGCGCACTTACAATTTTGGCCTATTTATTTATTTATTTATTTATTTCAACTATATGAATGCCCAACGAGATTTCTCTCTATATAAGGCTTTATACAAACATTTTTTTTTTTTTTTGGTAGTGTAACAAATAAAATCGTATAAGCGGATGCTGCATAGGATAGTTTCCGGAGGTCACCACGTGGAGGTAATGTAAGCACTTGCTCAAGAACTTGACAGTTGCGCATCTGGGTCAGCGACCCGTCAGATATTACCCTGTCAATCCCAAGCCAATTAATTTAAAATTATTTCGAAGTAATTTGAAGTACTTCGAAGATGGAATGATTGAATTTTTTGATAACCATTATTTTGGGACAATTATTTTTTCTATAAGAAGAAAAATATAATATTTATCAAAATCTACAAAAAAATCCATCTCGGCAAATATCAAATTAAAATTTCGTTTTAATTTGAATTTTTTAATTCGCTAAAGTGTTTTTAATTGTGAGTAATTTTTTTAATTTTTTAATTCGCTAAAGTGTTAATATTTCAGTAAAATGTTAAGTTTATTCAATAAACTTTTCAAGAACGATCTAGAACGATCTACAGTAAAAAAATTTGTTGTGTTCAGTAGTTTCCGTTAATTCTACTTTTTTACCCAAAAGTCTGATCGTTTGAGTAGATTGTTTAAAATAGTTCTAAATTGATCTGTTTTCTTCCGAATCTTTTTGTGCAAAAATTTTTTAAGTTTATCTTTTTTAATTTGAGCACCTGAATAGTCAAGTCAAGAAAATTTTTAACATTTGACATGTTTCCCCTGAACATGAACACCTCCAGCAGGATCTCAAAAGATTTACGAAAACATGTCCCAAAAAGACAGCTATAGAAAACCCGACGAGGGTAATAATAACGAAAAGGCACTTGAAGCAAAAAATAATCAACTTAATACCAGAGTTACAGAATTAGAAATCTTATACAGGGAATTGAAAAATTAACTTTGCATAATTAAAGAAGAAAATGAGAAACTAAAGAACTCAATAAATATGTCTACTAAAGGAGTAGTAGTAAAAACTGCTGAAGAATTTTATACAGATGACGAAGAACCAGCTCGAGAAACCAACTGGATCTTTGAAATAAAAACAATCTGTAAAAAAAGAAAAGCAGAAAAATCACTTACTTTAAGCCCAGAAAATGTTGCGGCCGAAGTAGAGAAAAATGTGAAAATAAATGAAGTTGCCAAAAGTAAAAGAAAAGGTAAGCCTCCTTCAGTTATACTTAGTAATGTAGTGAAATACCCTCAAATAAGCAAAAAATTAAAAGAAACCAATATTAAATATCAAGTTAATATGCTTAACAATAAGCAACTAAAAATTAATGTTGAAGAAGAAAAAGAATATAGAGAGTTGACTAAGGCAATAAATGAAGCCAATAGTGAATGGCACACTTATGAAAATAAGAGCACCAGGCCTATTAAAGTAATGGTTAGGTATTTACATCCGTCATGCCAACCTGAAGATATAAAAAATGAATTGAAAGATAGAGGCTTCAAGATTCTAGAAGTCACAAATATAATAATAAAGAAAAAGGAAAACAACAAAGAATCTACGGAAAACAACAAAGAATCTTTTTATGCTAACATTCGAAATCTCTGAAGATATAAACAAAATATTCAAAATTGAATTTATCCAGCATATGAGGGTTAAAATGGAGGCAATTCGTAAAGCGACTACCATTCCTCAATGTAAGAGATGCCAAAGAATTGGCCATACACAAAAGTTTTGCCAGCGTCTAGCTCAGTGTGTTAAATGTGCTGGTCCCCACTTAACAATTTCTTGTGATGAAAGAAAAAATATTAAGCCTAAATGTGCTAACTGCCTTGAGGCACACCCAGCGAGTTATCGTGGTTGCCAGGTGGCTAGAGAGTTGCAAAAAAGGAAGAAGCTACAAAAAAATGCTCCAAAACAAACGCAACATAGACAAGAAAAACAAAAGACAAAACCTAGGCAACCTCGAACACAGAGACAGATTTGCATTGAAACTCCAGAGATACCTAAAACTTTTACGAGAGGAACAGACCTAAGAAAGAATATAAAAGAAAAAGGCTGCATTTGCCAATCTACCGGTAAGCCAACCTATTGACCAGCTGATGGAAATTAAACCCCTGATCTGCTTGACTGTTATATAACAAAAAAAAGTTCACCCAATTATATTAAGCTAGAAGATAACCATGATTTCGACTCAGATCACTCTGCAGTCAGACTAAATCTATATGAAAAGGTTATTAAGAAACAGTCGAAACCTCTGCTAACGAACAAGACAACTGACTGGGCTAGCTTCAAACAAGAAATAGAAATCAAAATATACATAAAGATCCAAATGTGATGTAGATTCTGAAGTAGAAAATTTTATTAAAATTACTCAAAATGTTGGATGGAATAATACAAAAAATTGTGAATATAAATCTGTAGGATTCAACTACCCTAGAGAAATATTAAATATGATAAAAATAAAAAGAAGAGCTACACACAGATGGCAACAAACGCGTGATCCGGCAGACAAAACTCTGATAAATAGGTTAACTCAAAATCTTAAAAGAAAAATTAAAGATCTTAAAAATGAAAAATTTGAAAAGTATATAAAAAATTTATCAGCTAAAAGAAAAAATAACTACTCGTTGTGGAAAGCAACAAAGAGTAGAAAAAACTCGATCTCTCGAATCCCGCCAATCAGAATGAAAAATGATGAATGGGCGACAGATAATAAAAATAAAGCTGAAACATTCGCAGATCATCTTGGAGGAATTTTTTGTCCAAACGAGACAGATTTGGATGATAATAGTTTTTTATTGAACTAATAAAATTAAAAAACAAAAAAAAAATCTCACTGAAGAAAATAATAATTGGCAAGAAAATGTCATATCACCCTTCTCACAGGGAGAAATAGTTGAACAAATTAAAAAACTGTTAGATAAAAAAGCTCCAAGTTTTGATCTAATTACATCGGAAGTCCTGAAAGAACTTCCGAAAAAAGCGATAACAATGCTAACACGCATTATAAACACTGCTATAAGAATAAGGTTTGTGCCGAATATGTGGAAAATAGCAGAGATGATTATGATACCAAAGCCAGGTAAGCCCTTAAATGAGGTCAAATCCTACAGACCAATATCACTACTACCAATAATTTCAAAATTATTTGAAAAACTACTATTGATTCGAATGAGTCCGATCATAGAAAATAGTAATCTGATTCCAAATTATCAATTTGGCTTTAGATCTAAGCAGTCGACAATCGATCAAATACATAGAATAACAGACATAATAGAAAAAGCTTTAGAAGAAAAGCCAGTATGTTGTACCACATTTCTAGATGTAGCTCACGCTTTTGATAAAATATGGCATCGAGGCTCAATAAATAAACTAAATAACATGCTACCTAAACAATACGTAGATATACTCTCATCATATCTAGAAAACAGACTATTCAGAATAAAACAAGACGAAAAGTATTCTACTATTAGAGATATTAAAACGGGTGTGCCTCAAGGTAGTATTCGGGGTCCCATACTGTATTTTCTCTACACCAATGATTTACCACAAATGGAAAATATAACTGTAGCTACATTCGCTGACGATACTGCGTTGATGGTAGTAGGATCAAATATTGACGAGGCTATAAATAAATTGCAAAGAGCAAGCGACAAGCTATACCTCTGGACAAAGAAATGGAAAATTAAACTCAATGAGTTAAAATCAGTACATGTAAATTTTACAAATAAAAAATTAGAAAATCAACCATCGTTAAATCTGAATGGGGTAAATATACCCCAAGAAAACACTGCTAAATACCTAGGAATGACATTAGATGTCAAACTTAGATGGAAAGAGCGCGTCAAAAAGAAAAAATTTGAGCTTGAAAATAAATATAGAGAATTGTACTGGCTCTTAGGTCGAAATTCTAAATTACCTATACATAACAAGATTTTGTTATATAATCAGATAATCAAACCGATATGGTTCTACGGCATACAAATATGGGGATGTGCCAAACCAACACATGTACTTGGTATACAAAAATTCCAAAATAAAGTCTTGCGCAACATGGTAAATGCCCCTTGGTATGTTCGGAACATTGACTTGCACAGAGATTTAAAAATTCCTTGCATAGAAAATGAAATAAAAAGATATGCAACAAAGCATATAGCTCGTATGGATGGTCATGTTAACGTTGAGGCCACTCAACTGCTAGATAACCAAAATGATATCAGAAGGCTTAAAAGAAGTAAGCCACTAGATTTAATACGATAGAATTTCGTAAACTTTTTCTTTAAGAAAATAACAATAGAAACAAATTAATGGTTAGTCCGTCGGACTCGTTTTAATGGGACGGGTGTGGTTTAGTCAGTAAAAATCTGACACATAATGGAAGCTACAGGGCTCATTGTGTCTATGAAGACTCCCACCAATCCACGCAAAAAAAAAAATTGACATGTTTAAAGTATCTGAAAACAATGTGTAGAATAATAATATTAATAGCAAACCACTAAATAATAAAATAAGAATGTAAAAATAAAAATTTTTAAAATATACTATAAATATATTATCAAAACCAAACTAGCCCACTAAAAAGTAGAAAATAAAACTAGTGGTGGATGTTGAGCATCTAGAACTACCATAAGATAAAACACAAAAGTATATAATGAATCTTGCTGGAATATTGTTAATGGTCGTAAAAACAGTCGTATTCCTTTATTATGTATCTAATGTTATCTAAGTGTAAATTTTCATGCCTATAACACAATTGGTTTTTGAAATATGCCTAAAACGTGCGAGGAGTGTTACGGCAGCAACCCGAACCAGTCCAAATTTTTGTAATCGGTAACAGTCGTATTTCTTTATTTGTGAGAGTGTCTAAGTTTAAATTTTCATACCTGTAACACAATTGGTTTTTGAAATATATCTAAGATGTGGAAGGATTTGTGCAGCAGCAACCTGAACCTGACCATATTTTCGAAATCGGTAACGGTCGTATTTCTTTATCTGTGAAAGAGTGTCTAAGTGTATCTGTGAAAGAGTGTCTAAGTTATCTGTGAAAGAGTATCTAAGTGTAAATTTTCCTGCCTGTAGCACAATTGGTTTTTAAAATATGCCTTAGACGTGCTAGGACTTGTGCGGCAGCATCCCGAATCAGTTCACATTTTCGAAATAATTAACAGTCGTATTTCTTTATTTGTGAAAGAGTGTTTAAGTGTAAATGTTCATGCTGTGACACAATTCGTATTTGAAATATACCTGAGACGTGGTAGGAGTTATGCGGAAAAAACCCGAACCTGTCCACATTTTCGAAATCAGTAACACTCGTATTTCTTTATTTGTGAAAGAGTATCTAAGTGTAGTTTTTCTTGCTTGTAACACAATTGGCTTTTGAAATATGTGTTAGACGTGGTAGGAGCTGTGCGGTAGAATCCCGAACCTGTCCATATTTTCGAAATCGGTCATGGTCGTATTTCTTTATTTGTGAAATAGTGTTTAAGTGTAAATTTTCATGCATATAACACAATAGGTATTTGAAATATACCTGAAACGTGGTAGGAGTTATGCGGAAAAAACCCGAACCTGTCCACATTTTCGAAATCAGTAACACTCGTATTTCTTTATTTGTGAAAGAGTATCTAAGTGTAAATTTTCATGCCTGTAACACAATTGGTTTTTGAAATATACCAACGACGTGGTAGAAGTTGTACAGCAACAACGCGAACCAGTCCACATTTTCGAAGTCGGTAACGGTCGTATTTCTTTATTTGTGAAAGAGTATCTTCGTGTGAATTTTCATGCCTGTAACACAACTGGTTTTTTAAATATGCCTGAGACGTGTTAGGAGTTGTGCGGCAGCAACCCGAACCTGTCCACATTTTTGAAATCGGTAACATTCGTGTTTCTTTATTGGTGAAAGAGTGTCTAAATGTGAATTTTTATGTGGTTCTTGAAATATGCCTGAGAAGGGCGAGGAGTTGTGCGGCAGCAACCCGAACCTGTCCACATTTTCGAAATCGGTAACGGTCGAATTTCTTTATTTGTAAAAGAGTATCTAAGTGTAAATTTTCATACCCGTAACACAATTGGTTTTGGAATTATGCCGGAGACGTACTATGTGTTGTACGGCAGTAACCCGAACCTGTCATTTGATAGCTTTGTAAAGTACCGTGTATGGTTGCGTTTTTCATCATGAGTGCAAAATTTCAGACCTCTATCTTTAAATTTTTTAAACAAAATTATTTTTTTATTTTCGCATTAAAACTAGGCTCGAAAAATTAATTAAAATTGCTAACGTTCTACCAAATGAGCAATTCGGTTTCAGTAGCCAACATTCAATCTCTCATCAAGTTTGTAGAGTTCAAACAAAACTTACATTAACAGATCCAACAAAACTTACACGATAAGCATTCAGTAGGTATGGTACCGGTCGATATTGAAAAACCTTTAGACTCAGTTTGGCATAACGGCCTTATCCACAAACTTATGTCGTTAAATATTCCCCTCTACTTAAAAAAAAGTAATAGAAAGCTTCCTGAGAAATAGATATTTCTTCGTCAAAATCGGTCCTGAAGCATCAATCAGTAAAGAAATTAAAGCAGGAGTTCTACAGGGCTCATCACTTCCTCCTTTTTTATATAATATTTTTATTTCAGACTTACCAAAGCCACTAAACTGTGAATTAGCACTTTATACAATATGTCCAAACGAGATAATAATTAATCTTCAAAATGGTTTTTCTCATATTCAAGACTTTTATTACAAGTGAAAATCAAAATCAACGGTGAGAAAACAAAAGCGATTTTCTTCACCACGAGAAGAAAACCATGCTTTCTGCCTAACAGAAATCTAAATACAAACAACTCTGAAACAGTTTGGGAAAATTAATTTATTACCTATCTTGGCATTCACTTAGATAAAAAATTGCTATTCAAGACACATATCATGAAAACAATTAACAAGACAGACTTTTACATTAGGCTGTTATATCCATTAATAAACCGTAAATCTAATCTTCATGTAGAAAACAAACTTCTTCTTTTTAAAGCAATCTTTCGCGGCGCGCTCACATACGGCTACCCCGTCTGGGCACATGCCGCTAAAACAAATTTAGCATTACCGCAAAGAAAGCAAAGTGTGAAGCAATCTTAATAATTATACTTTCTAAACCTTTTTATTTTTCTACAAGAAAACTACACGAATTAGCAAATGTAAATACTCTATACGAACGAATTGATATAATGCTACCCGCTTTTTTGGAAACTTGTCTATATTCAGAAAATCCGCTCATTGCAGCGATTATAGATTAAGTAAGGATATAGTTAGTTATAGGTTAAATTTAAGTAGATTTATGGAATAAAAGTCGAGTTTCCTTTCACTAATCATTTGTTTTTAATTTGCAAATATCGATATTTCGGAAGCAACTTACTTCCTTCATCAGTGCTTTGCGACTTATTAATATTTACACTAATCCTTACATATAATTATATAATTTGAACCCTTAATAATATGCTAATTTTGTTAACAATAGTAATTCCTTAATAGTGCTACCTAATCTACAGTGTTTTATTTTTTTTTTTTTTTTGTATAATTATTATTTATTGAATTTAAACTAGTTTTACGTAATAACCGTTATTCTAGTATTTATGATCTTCATTCTACCTGAATCTGATTTTTAATTTTAAAGTAATCTAAATAATGGTGAGAATCCACTACCTACATCATTATTAAGTCTGCTGTTAACAGGTTCTCTAGATATTGCCAGACTTTCATACATATCTAGTTTAATATTTTTTTTACCTCTTTTATTAATTTTAAACTATTCTTATTTATATGATGTTCTTCTTCAACTATATGCTGAGCTACAGCTGACCTAAAATTCGTGTAGTTTCTTTTTCTCGCCAATTGTGCTTCCCTCATATGTTCCTGGAATCTAACTGTAATTAATCTCTTGGATTGTCCTATGTAAGTTTTTGTGCAATCTTGGCCTGATATTTTATATATACCACTTACTTCTTCTATGCTCTTCTTATCATTAGCAGATCCTAACAGGTTACATAATTTGAGATTTCTGCTAGTAGTGACTACATTTAAATTGTATTTCTTAAATATATTGCTAAATTTTTTTGTGTATGCGGAATGTGTTACACAGATTCGTTTTGGCTTCTCCATATTTTTGTTTTGTTCGAATAAAGTTGAGAGATTTTCCATTTCAGTTCTATGGATCTTATTCTTTATTATTTTCTCAATATTTTCTTTCATAAATCCATTTACTTCTGCTGTGTCCTCAATATATAATTTTTCCTTTTTGAAGTTTTCTTCTGGTAAAGGTGTGGTCAGTAGTCTGTTAATCATTGTATGATATGCTGCCATCTTTTGTCCATGAGGATGGTTTGAATCGGAAGTGATAGTTCTTTTAGTTGTCGTAATTTTCCTATAGATATCAAAATTTATTTTTCCTTCCCTTCTAATTAATTTGATATCTAGGAACGGAATTTCGCCATTTTTTTCATTTTCCATTGTGAAAGTTATGTAACAAGTAAACTTTCCATTTTGGTTTTTTCCCCTACTGCGATAATATCATCTACATATCGCATGCAGATCTTGGGCATAATTCCTTCTTCTACTATCCTTTCTTCTATAAAATTCATGAAAATTTCCCTCAATATAGGGGATAGTGGATTTCCCATAGCTGTGCCTTTTGTGCTTTTGTAATACTTCCCTCTAAACATGAAATAGTTTTCATTCATACAAAGGGCTGCCAATTGTAGCATTTGGTTTTTTGTTTCCATTCCGTCGAATCATCTATTTTGTTGAGCCATTCCTCTAGTTTTATTATGGCTTCTTTAACTGGTATGCTAGGGAAAAGTGATTTGACATCAAATGATACTAGCTCTTCACTTTCCCCTATTTCGGTATCCTTTATTGTTTCGATCAGTTCAGCTGTATTTTTTATAGCTCTTGTGCTCATTTCTCTTCCTAGGTTTTTGAACTCTGCTACTAACCATTTTGCTATGTTGTATGTTGGTGAGTTGGAATCTGCAATTATTTCCCTCATTTCATTCCCATCTTTGTGAATTTTTGGTTGGCATCTAATTCTAGGCAATGAAGGGTTCGGCATTCTTAAGTTTGTTATCTTTTCTATGCTACCCTCACATTCTTTTAGAATTTTTTCTACTCTTCTTACTGAATCTGGCAAGAGATTCTTTCTAAGCTCGAAAAAATTCCCGGATTTAAGTTTTTCTTCTACCAGATTTTCATACTCCTCTTTATCCTTAATGACTATTTTGTTTCCTTTGTCTGCTTTTAAGTAATGAACTGGTTTTTCTCTTAGAGATTTTAATATTTGTTGTTCTTTACAAGTTTTCCTATCTGTTGAAATACGACTCATACCGATTTCAAAAATTTGGGCTGGTTCGGGCTGCTGCCGAACAATGGAAATTTTTAATATATGCCGCTTGAAAAAAATCACAAATATGAAAAGAACATCACAAAGCGCTTCCAAATTTCCATTAACAATATTGCAGCAAGATTCATTATATACTTTTGTGTTTTATCTTATAGTAGTTCTAGATGCTCAACATCCACCACTAGTTTTATTTTCTACTTTTTAGGGGCTAGTTTTGTTTCGATAAAAGTATATTTTAAAAATTTTTATTTTTACATTTTAATTTTATTTTATTTTAAAATTAATATTAACTTAAAATTTTGAACATTTTTTTAATTTTCTGTGATTTACTATTAATATTACTATTCTATATATTGTTTTCAGATACTTTCAACATGTCGAATGTATAATTGAATTAAAAATCATTTTATTGTGCCGTTTCACAGAAAAATTCCTTTCTTTTGATCAGCCGGATATGTACCCGGAGGTTTCTTGTAGTACTTTTATATTAACTTACCAGTGTCTGTTTGTTTGGTACTTATAAATATACTAGAAGAAACCCGGTCGAGCAAAAGAAAGAAATTTTTCTGTAAAACGGCAAAATAAAATGACTTTTGATAAAATTATTATTAATAAAATTATACATTTGACACGTTGAAAGTATCTGACAACAATATGTAGAATAGTAATATTAATAGCAAACCACAAAAAAATAAAAAATGTTCAAATTTTAAGTTAATATTAATTTTAAAATAAAATAAAAAAAATATCATATAGTATTAAACTTTTTTCGTAAGATTTAATTTGTTTTTATTATTTTTTTATTTCTCGAGGGAAGGAGCAAGCCTTGAAAAATACTAAGCAGACCGCGTACGTAGGTACTTAGCTATGTGAAATTCTAACCCACTAAACCCACCGAAACTCTTTATCATAACTGATATTGTTAACCGATTAATTGATTGTTCGCGTTAATTAGGAAAACGTGTGTTGGAATGTTATTAAAAAATAGTTTCCGATAATTTTATTAAACCATTAATCATACCTATGGATTAGTACCGTTTCCCGATTATTATGAGTGAGTTTAAAATTCGTCATATAGGAAACAATCGTTGTCAGTAGTTTTCCCTTTTCTTGGTCCTACTAGAATTTTAATTTTTAGAGCAGTGGATTGTGTAAAGCTGACCATGGGTGAACGTAGGTTGAGGGAGATAAATTCCGACTCTATGAAATGTTTGCCTTTTTGATTTGTTGATTGATATTGCATATGCAAGACTTAGTGGAAATTGATGTCTAATAAATTCTTATAAAATAATTTTCATGCTATATCTGATTTTTTTTTTTTATTTTATAAATAAAAGAGTTAATTTTATAAAGATTAACTTAAAACTTTGAGCATTTTTTATTTTTTTGTGGTTTGCTCTTAATTTATTCTATACATTGTTCTCAGATACTTTAATCATGTCAAATGTTCAACATTTTCTTGACTTGACTATTCAGGTGCTAAAATTAAAAAAGATATGCCTACAAAATTTTTGCACAAAAAGTTTCGGAACAAAACATATCAATTTAGAACTTTTTTAAGCAATCTATCAAACGATCAGAGCACCCTTGGGGCAAAAAAGTTTAATTAACGGAAACTATTGAACACAACAATTTGTTTTACTCTAGATCGTTCTAGATCGTTCCTGAACAGATTATTGAATAAACCTAATATTTTACTGAAATATTAACAATTTAGCGAATGAATATATTTTATTTTTTTATTAAGGTACTTTTTCTATTTGCCAACAGATGGATTTTTATGTATATTTTAATAAATATTTTCATTCCATTTTCGAAGTACTTCAAATTACTTCGAAATAATTTTAAATTGAAAAAGAGTATACAACCACTTCATTAGGTATAAATATACGTCAGATTTGATATACGGTTTAATGGAAAATCAGTTTTATCATAAATTGTACCCATCATTTCAATTTATCCTTGGTATTTTTGAATTGATTTTACTTGCAAAAAAATCGTATACGTAAATAATAATTTATTTAAAAAAAAAATTTTGTAGGTATGTTAAAATGTCTTACATGGGGTGAAATTTTAAATTGAAATTTCTAATTAATAATTAAAAAAATTTTAAAAAAATATATAATTTTGCTTAGTCTCCTTTTAAATATCTATCATTTTAAAAAATAATAATGAACATCGATGGTTCAGATTTGAACCGTACTTTTTCAATCTATAAATTAAACATAAATGATGTATTTTCAAATGACTATGACCAACGACATTAAAGAAATTATTTAACGGATAACTATTCATATTTATTTGGAACGGTTACTGAATAAACCTAACATTTTACCTGTACATATGTGTTTACATGTATATTATCAAATAATGTTGCTGAAAGAGGGACAGCAAACCAAGAAGTTTGTGAAAGAAAGAGGGCCAAAAAGAAATAAAGAAATTTGTGATGCACAAAATTCTTACATATGCTATAATGTATCTGGATAAATGATGGTCCCAAAACTGTTGAAGAAGCAATGTCTAATCTTAGAGCTGAAGAATAATCTATGGATGAAGAATCAATCCTTAATAAAAACCAATACTTGGATTTTGACAGACTTACCCAATGGCAAAAATGTAATTCCTAGTAAATGGGTGTACAAAACAAAACCAGACGTAAACGGTAAAATAATAAAACACAAAGCTCGTTTAGTCGTTAAAGGTTATGAGCAGAGAAAAGGTGTTGATTACACAGAAGTATTTTCACCAGTAGTTTGCTATAGTTCAGTAAGGTATTTACTTGGCTTAGCTTTCAAATTGGATTTTAAGATCGACCAAATGGATGCTGTTACAGCGTTTCTCCAAGGCGAAATTGATGAAAAAATCTACTTCCAACAACCACCATCATATGAAGTAAATGAAAAGGTATGCAGATTAAACAAATCCATATACGGTCTGAAAGAAACGAGCAGACAATAGAATAAACAGCTAAACAAATTTTTAGAAGAAATAGGTTTGGTTCGCTCAAGGGTAGATCAATTCGTATACAAACGTGTTCAAAATGAAAATGATATATTTTTCCTGACTGTATATGTTGATGACATATTATTATTTTACAACAATCAAAATACAGCAAAAATTAAAAAAGGAATTAAAATGTAAGTTTAACATGAAGGATTTTGGTACAGCAACATACTGTATTGGAATTAGAATTACACGTAATTTAAATAAAGGAACTATTTGTTTAGATTAAAGTGGGTATATTTCGCAAATTTTAAATAAATTTAGAATGACTGATGGTAAAATTTCCAAGTTTCCTTGCGATCCAAATGTAAAGTTAATAAACTCCGATGATGAAAATAAAGTTATGAAAAACATACCATATTAAGAAGCAGTAGGTAATCTTTTATATTTGGCTCAAGAAACAAGGCCTGATATTTGTTATGCGGTAAATTCGGCAAGTCGATTTAACAATAAGCCTGAGCTTCAACATTGGCTGATGGTGAAACGTATAGTGAGATATCTCAAAGGAACATCAAACTATAAACTAACTTTTTCTAAAGATATAAAAAATAATATTACTGGTTACTGTGATGCAAATTGGGCTTCTGACTTAGACAGAAAATCTAACACTACCTATGTGTTTTTTTTTCAGGGCGCTGCAATATGGAATAGTCGAGAACAGCAAACTGTTGCTTTATCAACCACTGAAGCTGAATATATGTCGCTAGCTTCAGCAATTCAAGAAGGATTATGGTTTAAACAACTTGAAGAAGAATGCTTCCCAAAATTAAAAGATTTTCCTATGATTTTGTTTTGCGACAATCAAAGTGCCATCAAAATTTCCAATAACGCTGCATACCATGCTCGTAGCAAGCACATTGACGTTCGTTACCATTTCATTCGTGAAAAAATTTCATCAAATGAATTTCAAGTTGAATGCAAAAATACGGAAGAAATGATAGCAGATATCCTGACAAAAGGTAGCTCAAAACAAACAAATTACTGCGGCGCTAAAATGGGACTAAGAGAAAATTTTGAATAAGGCAGCATGTAGATTTGTGTATCAAAATTACATATTACATTACATAAGTGCGAGCCCTGTTTTGATATGTCTGTTTGGCATATCTGTCATACAATCTAATACTATTTATATAAATTGTTTTTAAAAAGCCTGCATGTTTTGGTTTACGCAACATACAATAATAATTTTAGAGTAGAATACTGCTTCTGACATTAAAATTGCTTCCAAAAATCCTGCATGAATTGGTTTTACTAATATTAACACAATCACAATAATAATATTAAAGTAGCAGAATACGCATTCTCTATAATATAGGGTTTTCCAATAAGAGTGATATGATTTCTTTTTAGAAAAAATACACACTAATTGTTAAAGAAATTCAAATGTTTTTTATTTAATGTTTGTACGGTTTGCTCTTAATTTATTCTATACATTGTTCTCAGATACTTTAATCATGTCAAATGTTCAACATTTTCTTGACTTGACTATTCAGGTGCTAAAATTAAAAAAGATATGCCTACAAAATTTTTGCACAAAAAGTTTCGGAACAAAACATATCAATTTAGAACTTTTTTAAGCAATCTATCAAACGATCAGAGCACCCTTGGGGCAAAAAAGTTTAATTAACGGAAACTATTGAACACAACAATTTGTTTTACTCTAGATCGTTCTAGATCGTTCCTGAACAGATTATTGAATAAACCTAATATTTTACTGAAATATTAACAATTTAGCGAATGAATATATTTTATTTTTTTATTAAGGTACTTTTTCTATTTGCCAACAGATGGATTTTTATGTATATTTTAATAAATATTTTCATTCCATTTTCGAAGTACTTCAAATTACTTCGAAATAATTTTAAATTGAAAAAGAGTATACAACCACTTCATTAGGTATAAATATACGTCAGATTTGATATACGGTTTAATGGAAAATCAGTTTTATCATAAATTGTACCCATCATTTCAATTTATCCTTGGTATTTTTGAATTGATTTTACTTGCAAAAAAATCGTATACGTAAATAATAATTTATTTAAAAAAAAAATTTTGTAGGTATGTTAAAATGTCTTACATGGGGTGAAATTTTAAATTGAAATTTCTAATTAATAATTAAAAAAATTTTAAAAAAATATATAATTTTGCTTAGTCTCCTTTTAAATATCTATCATTTTAAAAAATAATAATGAACATCGATGGTTCAGATTTGAACCGTACTTTTTCAATCTATAAATTAAACATAAATGATGTATTTTCAAATGACTATGACCAACGACATTAAAGAAATTATTTAACGGATAACTATTCATATTTATTTGGAACGGTTACTGAATAAACCTAACATTTTACCTGTACATATGTGTTTACATGTATATTATCAAATAATGTTGCTGAAAGAGGGACAGCAAACCAAGAAGTTTGTGAAAGAAAGAGGGCCAAAAAGAAATAAAGAAATTTGTGATGCACAAAATTCTTACATATGCTATAATGTATCTGGATAAATGATGGTCCCAAAACTGTTGAAGAAGCAATGTCTAATCTTAGAGCTGAAGAATAATCTATGGATGAAGAATCAATCCTTAATAAAAACCAATACTTGGATTTTGACAGACTTACCCAATGGCAAAAATGTAATTCCTAGTAAATGGGTGTACAAAACAAAACCAGACGTAAACGGTAAAATAATAAAACACAAAGCTCGTTTAGTCGTTAAAGGTTATGAGCAGAGAAAAGGTGTTGATTACACAGAAGTATTTTCACCAGTAGTTTGCTATAGTTCAGTAAGGTATTTACTTGGCTTAGCTTTCAAATTGGATTTTAAGATCGACCAAATGGATGCTGTTACAGCGTTTCTCCAAGGCGAAATTGATGAAAAAATCTACTTCCAACAACCACCATCATATGAAGTAAATGAAAAGGTATGCAGATTAAACAAATCCATATACGGTCTGAAAGAAACGAGCAGACAATAGAATAAACAGCTAAACAAATTTTTAGAAGAAATAGGTTTGGTTCGCTCAAGGGTAGATCAATTCGTATACAAACGTGTTCAAAATGAAAATGATATATTTTTCCTGACTGTATATGTTGATGACATATTATTATTTTACAACAATCAAAATACAGCAAAAATTAAAAAAGGAATTAAAATGTAAGTTTAACATGAAGGATTTTGGTACAGCAACATACTGTATTGGAATTAGAATTACACGTAATTTAAATAAAGGAACTATTTGTTTAGATTAAAGTGGGTATATTTCGCAAATTTTAAATAAATTTAGAATGACTGATGGTAAAATTTCCAAGTTTCCTTGCGATCCAAATGTAAAGTTAATAAACTCCGATGATGAAAATAAAGTTATGAAAAACATACCATATTAAGAAGCAGTAGGTAATCTTTTATATTTGGCTCAAGAAACAAGGCCTGATATTTGTTATGCGGTAAATTCGGCAAGTCGATTTAACAATAAGCCTGAGCTTCAACATTGGCTGATGGTGAAACGTATAGTGAGATATCTCAAAGGAACATCAAACTATAAACTAACTTTTTCTAAAGATATAAAAAATAATATTACTGGTTACTGTGATGCAAATTGGGCTTCTGACTTAGACAGAAAATCTAACACTACCTATGTGTTTTTTTTTCAGGGCGCTGCAATATGGAATAGTCGAGAACAGCAAACTGTTGCTTTATCAACCACTGAAGCTGAATATATGTCGCTAGCTTCAGCAATTCAAGAAGGATTATGGTTTAAACAACTTGAAGAAGAATGCTTCCCAAAATTAAAAGATTTTCCTATGATTTTGTTTTGCGACAATCAAAGTGCCATCAAAATTTCCAATAACGCTGCATACCATGCTCGTAGCAAGCACATTGACGTTCGTTACCATTTCATTCGTGAAAAAATTTCATCAAATGAATTTCAAGTTGAATGCAAAAATACGGAAGAAATGATAGCAGATATCCTGACAAAAGGTAGCTCAAAACAAACAAATTACTGCGGCGCTAAAATGGGACTAAGAGAAAATTTTGAATAAGGCAGCATGTAGATTTGTGTATCAAAATTACATATTACATTACATAAGTGCGAGCCCTGTTTTGATATGTCTGTTTGGCATATCTGTCATACAATCTAATACTATTTATATAAATTGTTTTTAAAAAGCCTGCATGTTTTGGTTTACGCAACATACAATAATAATTTTAGAGTAGAATACTGCTTCTGACATTAAAATTGCTTCCAAAAATCCTGCATGAATTGGTTTTACTAATATTAACACAATCACAATAATAATATTAAAGTAGCAGAATACGCATTCTCTATAATATAGGGTTTTCCAATAAGAGTGATATGATTTCTTTTTAGAAAAAATACACACTAATTGTTAAAGAAATTCAAATGTTTTTTATTTAATGTGAAGTAAAATCGATAAAATTAAGTTCTGAGTAAAAGGTCATTCAAATGGCCTCCACGACTTCTTCTGCAGGAACAGTCGTATGTCATGAATAGCACGTTCAATTTTGACTTGTAAAGCTTGAAGTTTGGTTTATTGCTAAAGACTTCAAATAACCCCACAAGAAATATTCTAATGGTGTTAAATCACAGCTCCTTGGAGGCCATTCAATATCACAATTTCTTGAAATAATCGAATCTTCAAACATTTCTCACAATAATTACATTGTTGCACTTGCTACGTGACACGTAGCCCCGTCTTGTTGGAACCAAATGTAGTCAAGATCAACTTCTTCCATTTTCGGCCATAAAAAGTTGGTTATCCTCGATCTATATCTCTCTCTATTGACAGTAACGGTGTTACCAGCTTCATTTTGAAAGAAGTACGGACCGATGATTCCACCAGACCGAAAACCATACCAAACTGTCAATTTAGGTGAATGTGATTCTTCGCACCAGAATCGACAGTTTATTTACCGCACCAATCAGATGAAAGTGAGCCTCATCGGAGAAGATGATTTTCTTAAAAAAATCGTTATCGTTTTCAAGTTGTTCCAAGGAAAAATCAGCAAATTCACGACGTTTACGGTAAAATTGTAAACATTACTGAATTCAATGAAAAAAAAGACAGATCATGACATATTACAAATGGCCGAAACGTCACTTCAAAATCATATCATCCCTATTGGAAAACTCTTTATATACACCATGATAAAAAAAAAGCATTTATCGCTGTCGATTCTGCACTGAAAAATATGTTGAAAATCGCATATGAGTTCATTTGAATTATACAGAGCGTCGGGAAAATTTTCAGCACAATTCTCCTCCATTATAATATAAATACTAAAATCAGCACGTATTTCTGTGCTCATTCAAAAATATTTTCAGCACACATTTCACTGCTCCTTGGATCAGATTTTTCAGCTAATGTAAAAATATAAAAATATTTCTTATTTCAGATATGGGATTTTTAAATTTGAAATTCATACAGTAAATTGTAAACTAAAATTTGTCTAGTTAAAATTTATTGAATAATTATAAATATTAACTAAAAAAATCGAATTTTAGTTTAAAATTTATCATATGAATTTTAAATTTAAAAGCCCCATATTTGAAATAACAAATTTTTATATTTTTATAGATTTAAAAATATGCTAAGTTAAAAAAAACAAACAAACTTGTTACGTAAATTTAATTTAATTTTTATTAAAATTTAAGATCCTCATTAAATTAAATAAAATAAGATATATTAATTTAAGTTCTGAACTTAGTAATAAAAATCACATATTTGAAATATTAAATTTTTATATTTTAATATATTTAAAAATATTTACATTTGTTTTAGGTAAATTAGTTTTTTTATGTTTTTTTTTTAGTTTTTTTTTTTTAGTTCTTGAAATGTAAAATAAAATAGTCAGCAATAGTCAAGTTGTAAATGTCGACATTTTCATCTAATATTGTTTGCGTATTTCCCCATCTTGTAGTATATGTTTTGGGCTTTTCTTACGCCAGCACCTACATTTTTTTCAAAAGTTGGTCTTGCGAAACCAGAAGCATCTAAAACAAAGATTTGTCTAATTTTAATTAATGAATAAATATAATTATATATAGGGTTTTCCAATAAGAGTGATATGATTTCTTTTTAAAAAAAACACACTAATTGTTAAGGTAATTTATTATAATAAAATACAATGTAATGATTTTCAAAGTTGGTTTTTTCCTGCCCTCTACATCTTTCTGCCGTCAGCAAAATCAGGATTTCAATAATACGGAGTAGTGGTTTGGGGGTGGCAGCCCCTTACAAAAACAAAAAAAATGGATTAATACTTAAATTTTGCAACTTAATAACAATAAAACTAAACTTCCTCTAAAACTAAACTTTATCACTGTGTAATCATTGTTTTCGCGAAAAATTAAAATTTGAATTTTTGAATTTTGATCTTCTAAATATCGGAAACCAAATATCCTAGTTATAGTCGCGTATTTATTATTGATTTTCTATATCGTCATTGTCGCAGTGACAGCCGTTTTTTTGTGATTTTAGGGTGGCACCTAATTTGGTGTCACTCATGATAAAAATATATAAAGAAAAGTTTTAGTTGTTTTAAGCAGTTTTAAGATTTTTTAAGGTTTATGAAGTTTTTTTATGTTTAAGTTTTAATTAAATTTCTGAAAATAATTTTTATTACATGACCCTGTGCATATACTAAAGTGTATAAGAAATAACTGGCTATACGATAAGGCTCAAACATTTACATTTCCTTACTATGACGATATTAACATTATGTTAGGCGCAAAATTAAGCCATCTTAAATACATTTATAACAAATAAAATAACCTTCCAGTTAAGCTTGCGCCAAATTTATCTCAAAAAGTCTTATTCCCAACCAATTTAGATTTAGAATTTCTACCTAAGTTACAGTCAAGAACATCAAAAAAGAGGGTAGCATACATATAATTAGTACTGAAATATCAAAAAATTTCAATTATTGTTATGTCGTCGGATTCTTAATCAGACGAGCGTGGTTTCAGATTTCGTTGTGATTGATTTGTTTTAATATTTAATAGTTTTGAAATTCATTTACTCCTGTAGGAAAAATCTGTAAGGCTCCTATTACACATCAATCAATGGTCAATCAATGGTCAATATATTGTCAATATATTGACCGTTAATTGATGAGAAATGATTGATGATGGTTCTATTCTCATCAATCATGATTCCTGGTCACAGTAACATAGATGGCAATGAGAGAGCTGATGAGCTGGCAAGGCAAGGTTCCAATCTCGACAGGTCTCGACAGGTCCCTTGAAGGAAGACATTCACTCTCCAATGAGAGTCGTCAAGGACTGCATCCATTCATACTTTCTGGCCAAAACGAATGAAAGGTGGCATAAACTAAATACCTGTGCGACCTCGAGGAAAACATGGCCATCGTACAATATCAATAAAACCAAACAACTCTTAACCAGATCCTGTACTGATATATCAAGAGTAGTAGCCATCAGTACGGATCATTGGCCAATAGGAAACCACGCTGCCGAGCTGGATATCTTATTCAATCCCCACTGTCGCAGTTGTAAGGATGAGAATGAAGCACCAACTCTTCAGTACTGCCTTTGCAGCTGCCCAGCATTAACTAGAGTCACACTCCGGACTCTAGATGAGGCTTTCCCCAGCAATATAGGTTTTATCGCGGAAAGCAAAATAGAAGATCTGATCAACCTTCTCAATCACACAGGGTGGCTGTAGTACTGAGTCCCTGGGGACTATAACAATCAACAACAAGAAATAGGTGACTCGAGTCTTGGCATCAAAAAGGCACAATTAAGTGGTAATTGGTTTTCTAGAAGTAACTGGAATGGCTACTTCTACCTACCTACCTATTTATAACTTTGTTGGAAAAGTGCTTAATGCATACGTATACTTGGTGAGTTTTAAATCGGGTCTTCTAATTGCCCGAAGCCATTTAACTTTCATCTCACCTTTAGGAAATGTAAACTTTTTGCATACTCTGGAGAACTTCTTCCATTCGACACACTTCCAGAAACACAACACAATGATGGCATTATTTCCTATTTCACATAATTTATTTACTTTTTAAACACAGTAAATTAAACACCCAATTAGGTTTTTGAATTAAAAGGTTTAAAAAAAACTACTAATCCTTCCAAAATTCTTGTATGAACTGAAAAATCTCATATAAGAAATTTCTTTGTTTACATTTTCCTGTGGCCTTTGAAGCGGCATCTTAAAAAAAGTATCATGGCTGTATATTTAGGATGCCTTGCACGAACTATTCTTCTGTCATAATACATTAACTGTAAATATTTGACAAATGAACATGGGAAAATAAATAAATTATAATGATAATAAAAAAAAAAAATAGAATTATTGGTTTGTAAAAATTATTGGTTTGTTTGATCCCTCTTTCAGCTTTTTTCTTAACATTATCGTATTTGATAGTATGTATATATTTAACTGAAAGACAACAAAAGAACATTACGTAATGAGAAATTAAAAACAAAATTTTATCGGACATTTTTTGAGAACTGAATATTCAAATTTTTTCGTTTACTGAAAATTAACATTTGACCGAAAAAACAATTATATAGTGACAATGTAAAAATAATAGCTGGGAGAAAACAAAGAAAAAACTAGGAAAACATTGGCTTATATTATTTTGCAAAGCAAAAAAATAAAACTAATTGAATTGAGATATGCGCATGTTTATATTCTTGTCTTCTTTCATATCATATACCTATTTACTTTTTTAACTTTATGTGAAAACCAGGGGCAACTCGCGATTTTAAAATTCTGGGTGGGAAAACAAAAAATAAAAATAAATTCTAGTTTCAGTGTGAGGCACTGTACTACTACAATTTCATTTCGCGAAGAATTTGTTGTTGAAATTTGGAGCTTTTAAAATAAATTCATCTTAGGTGCCTATTACACATCATTCTTTTCATCAACCTTTTCATCAATATATTGGCAATATATTGATGAAAAGATTGATGACCGATTACACTTCAATCATGCACTCATCAATCTTTTTATGCAAAATTTTGATATTTTCAAAGGACATACTGTGGAAGTGTTATGAATATATTGATAATTTCGAAATATATATCAATATTGAAAATATAATTTCTGGAGGAATGTTTTTAATTTTAGTTTAAATTGAATTTTTAAAGTAAATGTTGTGTATAAAAACAACAAATTATTTTGTTGCACATTTAAATAATATATCAATTGTTTTTTTACATAAATTGCTATAATTATTAAAATTAATATAAAAATTGTTCTTTTTAGAATTACATTATAAATTAATATTATAATCTTATCTGAACATTCCCCAAAAAGCCATTTTCTTACCTCCGCTGATTTTGACAGCATGATTGATGGGAATTTTGACATAGTAGAAAGATCGAGAACCGATTATCTAAGCTTCCAATTTCGTTTCTACATTTTTCCACCAGCTTAGAACGGATAATGTCCAAAGCTTTGTTAGCGGTTTGACTATCCGTGTAGAGGGTGACTTTTGTTTTGGTTGTATAAATGTGATTAAGGGTTTTAAGCGATTCTCTAATTGCAAGCAGCTCTGCGTGAAAGACGCTAGCGTATTTAGGGAGACCATAAGACTTTGATATTTTTAGATCTTCTGAGAAAATTTCCGGACCTACTCCGCAGTTGATTTTCGATTCATCAGTTAAAATTCCTATATCATTTTCCCTTTTCTTCAAACAAGGCTTCCAATCGGCCCTGGCAGGAAAACCTACCTCAGGCTCTTTGTTGAAGTTGAGTTTAGGAGTGATATGATTGGTTGTGTCTGGCAGCAGTTCATTTGAAACTGGCCTATGATATTACCGTGCCCATATGGTCTGGAATACCAAACGCCAGTTTCCCTTAGTATGGGTGCACTGAAAAATGCTACATATTTTATGTCCAAATCGGGGATAAGGAGATTCAGGATCACATTTAGAGCATCAATAGGACACGAGCGCAAAGCACGTGTGATTCCAATTCCTGCCGCCCTTTGTATTCTCCTAAGTTTGGTAATATTGTATGTCTTATTTACCGCTGATCATCAGACCAACGATCCGTATGTGAGAATATGACGTACCACAGTTGTGTACATCCATAGCAACATCTTCGGTTTGAGTCCCCATCTCTTACCAAAGGTTGTACTGCATGTGTAAAAAGCTATACTCGCTTTCTTGATTCTATTTTCTATATTTAGTTTCCAGCTAAGCTTAGTATCAAGTATTATTCATAACTATTTGCCACTATTGGTGAGTATGATTGCTTGACCGTTTAGCTTCGGCAGATTGAAGGTTGGTATCTTCGTTTTTGTGGTAAGGAGCATCATCTCCGTTTTGACAAAATTAACATTTAGACCACAACTTGTAGCCCTTGTATCAATCCTTCCAAGAGCACGTTCCATGATTTCAAAAATCACAGAGAGAAAGATCCCCGATACCAAAACAACTACGTCATCTGCATACACAGCCACTTTGATCCCGTCCTTTTCAAGGCTTAATAATATTTTATCTATGACTAATAACCAGAGAAAGTACCTCGCTGGGGTATTCCTCTATTAACAGTTCTGGTTAAACTTGATTAACCCATATTTCTTTGAGATAGGCTTGTGAGATTTGAATAGAAGCGTCCTGTCCATTTTTGATTTAATATGGTAATCCAAAATGCGTTCAAGGGTTTTAAGTACAAAGGACGATGGCCTAATCGGTCTATGGTCCTTGGTAAAATCGTGACCTCTCTTTCCCGCCTTGGGAATAAATACTACACGAACATGTCTCCGTGCTTCGGGTACATGATTACATGCAATACAATTTTTGAAGATTGTCATCAACCATGGAGCTACCTTATCTTGCAATTTTTGGAGGATAATGGGCGGTATGCCGTCAAGGCCACATGACTTATACGGAGAGAAGCTATTTGTGGCCCATTTAGTTTTCTCCTCCGTGATAATGGATGACAATTCATTAAAGGATGTGGAACCCAGAGTATTAGGAATTGCGGATTCGCTTAATTGGTTTCCGCATGCTGGAAAGTGTGTGTTCAATAAAAGCTCCAGGAATTCTTCTTTTAATAAAGTGGAATTGAATGGACATTGGATAGTATCCTTCCCAGTCTTACAGAGTCCCTGGTACTTTCAATTGATTGATAGTTATCCATCCAAGATAGCGTCTTCGCTTTTCTAATGAATTTTTTATAGAGTTTTAGGCAGTCTGTGTATGCCGGCCAGAATTTGTGTTTGTGGCAGATATTGAAGATTACTCTAGTCATTTTCCTGAGATTTGACAAGTCTTCATTCCACAAAGGAGGGAATGTTTTCTTACTGTATCTGATTGGACACGAGACTTTGCAACATTCATTGCTTTCTGGAAAGTTTTAACCTTATAATCAATTTATAAGGTTGACTGTACTTGCAAGTCAGGTATTTAGCGTAGTTTTGATTAGAATACTTGAACAAATTTATCCCAGTCAATTTTTTTAGGATTTCTGAGTGGTTTTTGGATTCCAGGTTTATATTATAGGTAATCCATCTATGATCAGAAAAAGAATTCAGATCGGATACCAACCAGTTATCTATCCTGAGGATGTTATTGTTTGTTGCCAAGATAATGTCGAGAGCTTCTTCCTATCCATTAAAGTATTCTGAGCTTGGAAAAATAAAGATTGGTTTGTTACCGACATTACCTACATAAAGATTAGTATTTAAAATAAAATCAAAAAGACATTACCTCGTTCGTTATTTTCCGAACTTCCCCAAAACGAAATAAAACAAATAAAAAGATCTAAACTTTTAATTTAAAAAAATAAAAAAGAAAAAAAAAAATGTTTAATATAAATTTGCATTATTGTGGATTTCTCTTAACATTTTCAATTATATATACATAAATGGTGTTAAAAACAGCTGTTTCATATATGTGTATATATATTATATATATTTTTGTTTTTTACTTATGGAACTAATTCACTAGTTAATATAAATTTGTACATGCTGAACTTGAAAAGTTAACAAATTGAATGTAACAAATAAAAGATTTAAACTTTTAATTTTTCAAAAAGTACTAAATATTATTATAAATGTTGGGTATTTCGAATTTTGATGATCGCTGAAATGAAGAGCCAAAAATTAACAAAACTTGAAAGAGCAGCATCTAAAACTCGAGTGAAATCTAAATTAGATGATAATCAACCATTAATCAAACTTCATCAATTTGTTTCAGCGGGGCAGGATTAATTTTATTTGTGTTTTATTGATAAATTGTTTATTTATTTCGGATTAATTTAATTTAACTTTATATAATTATTATATTGTATTGCAAATTTTATTTAAATTAATTTTTTTTTTGTTTTTTTGGTTATTGTTTTGCCTTTTTATCCTGTCTTTGATTCTGTTCAAGTTGTATTTTTTTTTTTAAAACTGATCTTTGTTATTTAAATTATTTTAATTTTTGTAAATCTTAACTGCTTAATATTCGAATAAATTAATTATAAATAGTCTTCTCTCAAACTAACAAATGTAATGAAGAATAAAGGTATGTTTTGTTTATTTATTTTAAAAACCTAAATCTTAAAACAACAATGCACATGATATTTTAGCTTTTTGCTTGCTTGTAGCAGATGTGTCAGTGGCGACTGCTGCATATATACGGTAAGGTGTTAAAAACTGCCGTATATATGGTAGTAGTCTCTGATGCGTCTGATACAAGTAGTAATTTAACATAACTGACTTAACTAAATTTCTTTTAATATTGAAGCCCATCTTCGGTCCGAAAACCGAGCAGTTTTGGCACTTAGTGAAACGCAGTTTACTTGCGACGCTTCCTTCTTTACTATTCCTAATTATTCACTTGTGCCACTCTTCGTGGCCCATCGTGGTGTTGCTTTATATTTAAGATCTGACGTCGCTTTCAACACTATTCAGAATTTTTCAAGCTCCAATGCTTTATTCCAATACATATGGATAAAGATCCATGTTGATAAGCGTATAATTCATTTCTGTTTTTTGTACAGATCTCCCCAAAGAAATGAGCAGGAAACTGTTGTGGTACTGAATAACTTATCCACCCAGGGTGATAAGATCTTAGAAGAAAATCCCCAATCTGAGATTGTATTGGCCGGAGACAATAGAATTTTAAAATGATATTGGAGCAACATATTTAATGAGTTAACGGAAACTTGATTATGAAAAATAAATACAATTTTTTTATATAATATTATATTTCTTTATTATTAGAAGAAAAAAAATACTCATTCAGCATATACCGTTAATTAGGTGTATTAATTCTAAAAAAACCCTAAGAAGAAGATGTTGCTCTAGTTTCAATTTCTTCTGAGCTGTAGTTGATATTCTTAAGACATAATTTTTAATATTAATAATATACAGGGTAATTTTGCTTTTAAAAACTGAAAATTTTGTAAAAAACGTTGATTATCTCGAAAAAATTCGCTAGTTTTTTTTTTTTTATTTTATTGTGTTGATGCGCTACATCATCCCCTACAACTTTTTCGTACACAACTTTCAGATCAGACTTGCCGTTTTTCAGGTAAAGTCATATTTAATATTTGGGTAACCCATGTTTTAGTAAGAAAAATAATAACTGAGAATTGAATATTGTAACAATTTTATTTTTTAGTCAAAATTAGAAATTAGTTAAAATTACTGAAATTAGTTACGGTTAATGAAATTTTATATGACCTTACATGAAAAACGCAAGTCTGATATGAAAGTTGTGTATGAAAAAGTTGTAGGAGATGATGTAGCGCATCAACACAATAAAAAAAAAAAAAAACTAGCGAATTTTTTCGAGATAATCAACGTTTTTTACAAAGTTTTCAGTTTTTAAAAGCAAAATTTTAAGTTTATGCAGTTATTATTCAAAAACGGTAAATCTGATACTCATTCAACATATACCGTTAATTAGGTGTATTAATTCTAAAAAAAGCTATAAAGAAGATGTTGCTCTAGTTTCAATTTCTTCTGAGCTGTAGTGGATATTATTTAGACATAATTTTTCTAATCCGATTTTCTTTAACCCTCTGTAGCCCAGGTAAATTTAAAGATAGACCCCTCTTCTGGAACAATTTTTTTCCTAAAATACTCCAAGGAATCACCCTTTAAAAACTTTTTGCTCTAAACCGGACCACCCTGTATATTATAACTTCTTTATGAATAAAATATTTCATTCTTGAATTAATAAAATTCAAAATCAAAATATAGTGATAAATTTTGAAATAATAATGTTAATAAATAAAATAAATAAAATCAAATTTTTTTTAAAAATTAAACAATGCTTAAATACTTTTATCCTACAATGATAGCTTGCGTAATATTTTCACTTAAATATTTTTGTTGCACACCAGCTTATTTTCAATAATATGAAATAAAAGCGATTTGAGCAAAGTATTGTTTGGGGTAATACAGGGTAGTTCTCTTGGCCCGACTTTGTTTTCATGCTGTATAAGTGACTTCTTGAATGTGAATTTAAATGGAAAATCTTTTATGTACGCAGATGACTTGGCAGTAGTTTATAGGAGTAAGTCATTTTAATGTTTGGAAAATGATATAAATGAAGACTTGTCAATTATTAGTGGATGGATGAATGAACACAAATTTTTTTATTTTTTATTTTTTTTTTATTTTTTTTTTTATTTTCATTTATTATACTTAACACAAGCATATTACAAAAATATTTCTTAAAATTAGAATAAAAATTAATATTAAAACAACAAACATAATTTTTAATTTAAATATAAAAAAAGAAAAAAGAAATTAGACTATCATAATTTTTAAATATATATTCAATAACTTTTACTTATTTATGACGAAAATAAGAGGTTATGGTAACAAAGAAAATAAGTTAATTTTAAGTTGTTCCTTATTCATAGAAAGATTAATGTTGTCTCTGTACCTGTTAACTAAGAGAAACATTCTGTTAATGGGTTCGAACTTACCATAATTTGTACGATGATGAACAACATTGAATATATTTTCAGAACGAAAACGTGTACTAATATTACGATGATGATTGATCTTATCTTTGATAATTAGTGAATCAATTTTTCCAGAATTAATCATTAAAATAAATACGACGTCAGCAACTATTCTTCTGGATTCAAGAGTGTTTAAGTGTAAAAGTTTTAGTCTGTCTCTGTAAGGTGGTAAACGTATAGGATCAGACCAAGGAAGGTTTCTTAAAGCGAATCTAAGGAACTTCTTTTGAATAGCTTCAATCCTATTGATATGGTCGACGTAGGTGACCATACTGGGCTAGCATATTCTAGATTTGAGCGAACTAAAGAAGTGAATAGAGATTTAATTACATAAGGGTCATTAAATTCTTTTGACCATCTTTTAACAAAGCCTAGTATTGAATTTGCTTTATTGACGATAATGTTGAAATGTTGTTTAAATGATAATTTATCATCGAACATGACCCCGAGATCATTAAAACAACTAACTCTCTTGATAATCTTGTTATCAAGGGTATAATTCGAAATTATCGGAGAAGTCCGACGAGTGTAACTGATTTGAGCACATTTTTCCACGTTCAATTTTAATCCATTGACGTCACACCAGTTTAAGAACAAATTAAGATCTTCTTGAAGTAAAGTAACTTCATTAGGTGACTTAATTGCCTTAAAGATTTTGACATCATCAGCATATATGGATACGCTGCTATTTCTCAAAATTGTTGTTACATCATTAATAGATAAAATGAACAGTAGTGGTCCTAAGTGACTGCCCTGCGGAACTCCAGAATTAGCATTGTATGGATCAGAAATAATTGATCTAAAAAGTACATTATATGTTCGGTCAACTAGGTACGATTGAATCCAATTTATGAATGTTGGTGGAAAATTAAGGTTAGCAAGCTTCTTAGTAATAACATTGTGTGGTAGAATATCAAACGCTTTACTCATATCAGTGTATATTACATCAGTTTGAAAACCTGCTTCCATTGTGTTGCAAAAAGAAGAGCAACATTCTACTAAGTTAGTAACAGTTGACCTATTTTTCATAAAACCATGTTGGCAAGAAGATAAAAAGTTTGAACAGGTTTCATATATAGAATCATAAACTATCTTTTCAAAAACTTTTGGGATACAAGATAATTTAGCAATAGGCCTGTAGTTAGTAATCATGTTTCTGGACTCTTTTTTGTGCACTGGTCTGATAAACGACTTTTTCCAGTAGTTTAGGAATATGCCAGATTCAAAAGAACGAGTGAAAAGAATTGACAATGGCAGAGCAAGTGATTCAGAACAATTTTTTAACACGATTTCAGGCACATTATCTGGCCCGGGAAAAGAATCATTATTTAATCGATCTAAGTAGGATTTAATTTTTAAGCTTGAAAAGTCAGCTTCAGGTAACTCAATAATATGAGAATTAACAGCCATTAAAGAATCATAGCTGTCCGGCTCACAAGTGTTGTCTTCAAAACAACTTGAAAAAAAGGTTTTAAAGAAATCTGCAATGACTGTCGCATCATTGGATGAATTATTATTATAAGACATTGACGCCGGAAACTGATCTGATTTGCGTTTGGAATTTACAAATTTCCAAAATATTTTGGGATCACGCTTTATCTGGGTAGATATACCGGATAAATAATTTCTGTAGTTAAAATTCAGAAGACTTTTATATGAATTAAAAAGACTAACAAAATTATTATAATTTGAATCACTCCTATTTTTCATATATAAAATCCATGACCTGTTCCTTTTATTCTTCAATTTTTTTAATTCCTGGTTAATCCAAGTGGGACTTGATTTTATATTCCTCTCACGAATTAAAGGAACAAATAAATTAAATCCAGCTAATAAGATCTCATAGAAATTGTTAATTGCAAGATCGAGATCTACTTGAGATAGTATTGTTTCAAAATTAAAAGACAAAAAATAGTTATTGAATGAAAGGTAATTAGCTTTTATAAAATTATATTTATAAGAGATTTCAGAACTAGATATAAGAGGACTATTAAAACAAAATTAACTGTAAATACAAAAAAAAACAAAATACGTAATATTTAAAAATACAAGAAATCAAGATATCAATATTAGTTTTAACAATTACAAATTGGAGAAAGTTGATTTCTAGAAATATCGCCGGTCGCCCAAAAGAAAGGAATTTTTCTGTGAAACGGCACAATAAAATGGTTATTAATACAATTATACATATGACACGTTGAAAGTAATTGACAACAATAGTAATATTAATAGCAAACCACAAAAAAATAAAAAATGTTCAAAATTTTAATTTCATATTAATTTTAAAATAAAATAAAAAAAATATCAGATAGCATTAAACTTTTTTTGTAAGATTTAATTTGTTTTTGTTATTTTTTTGTTTCTCGTTGGAAGGTGAAAGCCTCGAAAATTACGTAGGTACTTAGCTATGTGGAACTCTAAACCACTAACACCACCGAAACCCTTTACCATAAGTGATATTATTAACCCATTAATTGATTGTCCGCGTTAATTGGTGAAACGTAAATTGGAATGTTATTAAAAAATAGTTTCCCATAATTTTATTAAACCATTAATCATACCTATGGGTTAGTACAGTTTCGCAATTATTATGAGCAAGTTTTAAAATTCATCATATAGGAAAAAATTGGATTAAATGAAGTATTCTAGACCTAGTATGCAACATTGTCATATGGACAACCTCCTGGTATGCAACATTGTCAGTTACAGTGTCGTTTTCAGTAGTTTTCATTGTCTTGGTCCTGCTAGAATTTTAATTTTTAGAGCAGCGGATTGTGTAGAGCTGACCAAGGAAGGTTGAGTGAGATAAATTCCGACTCTTTGAAATGTTTGACCTTGTAATTTATTAATTGATATTGCATATGCAAAACTTACTGGAAATTGATGTCTAATAAAGTCTTATAAAATAATTTTCCATCTATATCTGATTTTTTTTTTTATTTTATAAATAAAAGAGTTAATTTTATAAAGATTAACTTAAAACTTTGAGCATTTTTTATTTTTTTGTGGTTTGCTCTTAATATATTCTATACATTGTTCTCAGATACTTTAAACATGTCAAATGCTCAACATTTTCTTGACTTGACTATCCAGGTGCTAAAATTAAAAAAGATATACCTACAAAATTTTTGTGATTTGTGGAGAGTTACTTAGATAACTGAAATAGTCAGAGTCGGACACGAAATTGTTATCACTGAAGGCTTGACTAAAGAAGTTTGCAAATAGGTTTTATATAACCTTGGAATCGTTAACGGAATTATTTGCGTATTTGAAAGTCATAGGATAGCCATCCGATTTCTTTTTTGAGTTAATAAAATGCCAAAACCGTTTAGGATCTGATATTAAATCAAATTGCATTTTGACTATGTACTCGTCGTAAGGACTTGTAAATGCACTAAAATATCGGTTATAATCAATTGGATCTCTTGACGAAAAAAATTTTTTCCATAATTTATTTCTTCGATTATGTAGGGTTCGAAGATTTTTATTATACCAGGGTGGGGCCGAGGACAAATTTTTTTGAATTGATATTGGAACACACCGCGTGAGGCAGTTAAATAATATAGAGTAAAAGTTACTAATTGAGCTACTTAAATCAAGATTATTTGAAAGCATTGTACTGAAATCAATTTGAGATAATAATTCGTTTAGTCTGTCAAAATCGGCACTACAAAAACTGAATTTGTAGGTATTTTCAGAATCTACATTATCATTATCATTCTCAAAAGAAAAAGATAGAGATAAAGGAGGATGGTATAGATCGATTTCAGGAAGAGTGTGTTCACTAGTCTCTACCAGACAGTTTTTTGCGTTACTTGAGAAAATTAGATCCAGTTGTCTATTTAAGTTATTTTTTACCCAACTGATCTGCTGGAGGCCACAATCAGTAAGTCTGTCGACAAAAACAGTTTCTTTTAAAGATGACACATTAGACGCAATATAATGTTCTTCATCTTTTTAATGGGGTCCACTGTAAATCAGGTAGATTGAAATCACCAAAAACAATAATGTCGTCGAGACCATCAGCAGAATTACTAACATAATCGACGGCGTCAAGGCACCTCTGATATACATCAATGGAGCTGGCGGGTGGACGTAAAAGCACACGATGTAGATACTCTTACGCTCCAATCTCATTTTTACACAGATGACTTCTATATCATCTTTATTTGGAATCTGAAACAAGGAGCAATCGTACTCAATTCGACTTGCAATTAAAACTCCACGGCCCACAGCATCGCAAACGAAATCCACATCCTTTCTAAAGACTTTAAAATCAGAGGAAAAGTACTCGGTACTCAAGAAGCTATTGCATAAATTGGTTTCAGTTAAGATAAACACATCGAAAGGTAGTTTTTGAGAGCTTAAAAATACATCAGGAGCCTTAGAACGAAGTCCCCTTACATTTTGATAATAAAGGGACAAGTATTTCAGTTTTTTGAGTTATTAAGACTTGCAATTGGCGGCAATACTGCTGTATTCGCTTTTGACCTTTGAACAAATTCTTTGTCAAAAGTGTTACTGGGCAATATTGATGGAGATAATAGTAAGTTAAACATTGAATCAGGAATATATATTTTAAAAGAAGCGACGCTACAATTGGCTCTAGAAATTTTTTTGCATTTTATCAAGTTTAAATTAAATCACTAATGTTGTGTGATAATAATTTGTTTTTAGCAAAATCAATAACTTGTTGATCTGCCAGCTAACCTAAAATTAATAGAAAGCCTTTCTTTATTTAACAGTAGTATCACCGAGTTTTTGAATATGACCATAACTTAAACCAAAAAAAAAAAAAAAAAAAATTTATATATTTAAAATTTTCATAATTTTTTTTTTTTTTGAGTATGTATTATTCTTTTTTGTTGTACCTAGTTTTTTAAGTTATTTAAGTTCTTTTTTTTTATTTTGCTTGTTCTGAGATATTGTAATATCAGAAATTGTAAATTAATCAATTTATGATACATTCCTAAAACATTATTTTATTTGTTATTTTTTTATATTTCTTAGATTCCTAATTTCGTAATTAAACTCTCTTATTTTTTATAAATTATTAACTTAATAAAAAATAATGCTATGCATTATTACCTAACATAATATCAAATTCTAGGTAATAGCTGCATAAGCAATTTTATTCGCTAGTTTTTTTTTTTTTATTTTATTGTGTTGATGCGCTACATCATCCCCTACAACTTTTTCGTACACAACTTTCAGATCAGACTTGCCGTTTTTCAGGTAAAGTCATATTTAATATTTGGGTAACCCATGTTTTAGTAAGAAAAATAATAACTGAGAATTGAATATTGTAACAATTTTATTTTTTAGTCAAAATTAGAAATTAGTTAAAATTACTGAAATTAGTTACGGTTAATGAAATTTTATATGACTTTACATGAAAAACGCAAGTCTGATATGAAAGTTGTGTATGAAAAAGTTGTAGGAGATGATGTAGCGCATCAACACAATAAAATAAAAAAAAAAAAACTAGCGAATTTTTTCGAGATAATCAACGTTTTTTACAAAGTTTTCAGTTTTTAAAAGCAAAATTTTAAGTTTATGCAGTTATTATTCAAAAACGGTAAATCTGATACTCATTCAACATATACCGTTAATTAGGTGTATTAATTCTAAAAAAAGCTACAAAGAAGATGTTGCTCTACTTTCAAGTTCTTCTGAGCTGTAGTGGATATTATTTAGACATAATTTTTCTAATCCGATTTTCTTTAACCCTCTGTAGCCCAGGTAAATTTAAAGATAGACCCCTCTTCTGGAACAATTTTTTTCCTAAAATACTCCAAGGAATCACCCTTTAAAAACTTTTTGCTCTAAACCGGACCACCCTGTATATTATAACTTCTTTATGAATAAAATATTTCATTCTTGAATTAATAAAATTCAAAATCAAAATATAGGATAAATTTTGAAATAATAATGTTAATAAATAAAATAAATAAAATCAAATTTTTTTTAAAAATTAAACAATGCTTAAATACTTTTATCCTACAATGATAGCTTGCGTAATATTTTCACTTAAATATTTTTGTTGCACACCAGCTTATTTTCAATAATATGAAATAAAAGCGATTTGAGCAAAGTATTGTTTGGGGTAATACAGGGTAGTTCTCTTGGCCCGACTTTGTTTTCATGCTGTATAAGTGACTTCTTGAATGTGAATTTAAATGGAAAATCTTTTATGTACGCAGATGACTTGGCAGTAGTTTATAGCAGTAAGTCATTTTAATGTTTTGAAAATGATATAAATGAAGACTTGTCAATTATTAGTGGATGGATGAATGAACACAAATTAACTGTAAATACAAAAAAAAAAAAAAAATACGTAATATTTAAAAGTACAAGAAATCAAGATATCAATATTAGTTTTAACAATTACAAATTGGAGAAAGTTGATTTCTAGAAATATCGCCGGTCGCCCAAAAGAAAGGAATTTTTCTGTGAAACGGCACAATAAAATGGTTATTAATACAATTATACATATGACACGTTGAAAGTAACTGACAACAATAGTAATATTAATAGCAAACCACAAAAAAATAAAAAAATGTTCAAAATTTTAATTTAATATTAATTTTAAAATAAAATAAAAAAAATATCAGATAGCATTAAACTTTTTTTGTAAGATTTAATTTGTTTTTGTTATTTTTTTTGTTTCTCGTTGGAAGGTGAAAGCCTCGAAAACTACGTAGGTACTTAGCTATGTGGAACTCTAAACCACTAACACCACCGAAACCCTTTACCATAAGTGATATTATTAACCCATTAATTGATTGTTCGCGTTAATTGGTGAAACGTAAGTTGGAATGTTATTAAAAAATAGTTTCCCATAATTTTATTAAACCATTAATCATACCTATGGGTTAGTACAGTTTCGCAATTATTATGAGCAAGTTTTAAAATTCATCATATAGGAAAAAATTGGATTAAATGAAGTATTCTAGACCTAGTATGCAACATTGTCATATGGACAACCTCCTGGTATGCAACATTGTCAGTTACAGTGTCGTTTTCAGTAGTTTTCATTGTCTTGGTCCTGCTAGAATTTTAATTTTTAGAGCAGCGGATTGTGTAGAGCTGACCAAGGAAGGTTGAGTGAGATAAATTCCGACTCTTTGAAATGTTTGACCTTGTGATTTATTAATTGATATTGCATATGCAAAACTTACTGGAAATTGATGTCTAATAAAGTCTTATAAAATAATTTTCCATCTATATCTGATTTTTTTTTTTTATTTTATAAATAAAAGAGTTAATTTTATAAAGATTAACTTAAAACTTTGAGCATTTTTTATTTTTTTGTGGTTTGCTCTTAATATATTCTATACATTGTTCTCAGATACTTTAAACATGTCAAATGTTCAACATTTTCTTGGCTTGACTATCCAGGTGCTGAAATTAAAAAAGATATACCTACAAAATTTTTGCACAAAAAAATTCGGAACAAAACAGATCAATTTGGAACTATTTTAAACAATCTGCTCAACAACGATCAGAGCGTCTTTGGGGAAAAAAAGTTAAATTAATGGAAACTACTTAACACAACAAATTCTTTTACTCCAGATCGTTGCAGATCGTTCTTGAACAGTTTATTGAATGAACCTAATATTTTACTGAAATATCCGCAATTTAGCGCATTTTTTTAGAACAATAATTATTTTGTGACAATTATTTTTTTTATAAGAACAAAAATATAATGTTTAATAAAATCTACATAAAAATCCATCTGTCGGCAAATAGAAAACTAAAATTTAAAGTACCTCAATAAATTTTGAATATATTTTATTTTTTTATTGAGGTACTTTAAATTTTAGTTTTCTATTTGCCGACAGATGGATTTTTATGTAGATTTTATTAAATATTATCATAAAGGAAGTATAATATAGAGAAACTATGCGGAACAAATTTTGTGACGATTTTTTTTTGCTTAAAAAAATTTTGAAAATACCCCATACACAGTAGGACCTAGATAAACTAACTTTAATATTTTGTAATACGTCATTTTAATGTCTTCGTTAACAGAAACTCATACAAAATATTGAACTAAATTTTTTTCTTTTATGCAGGTTCAACTGTATAGATTCTAGCTTTGAGAGAGAGAATCTTTAAAATAATTTTAATTTTTGCTTTTTTTTTTTTGTTTTTGCTTTTATATAACATACATATAGTGTAGTAGCGGCAATGAGGTAAGGTTGTGTATGTCGTATCAAATACACACTTGTTGGGTAGATGTAGAGTATGCCATTATATGAAATGCATGGTGTCGGGACAAAATTTCAAAGACACAATTCCATATTTAAAAAAATTAAATCCCAATTTAAGTTTTTATAAAAAATTTGAAATTATTTGGTTTTGTAATGAAGGTACTTTTTTTTTCTTAAAAAAAAGTAAGAATACTAAGTGGTTATGTGAAGTCCGAAGCGGAATATCCCCGAAAAAAATTTCCGACCGGAATACGAAAAATATCAGTATTCTGAAATTCGACTCCAAAGTCTGTGCAGAAATCAAGATTAAATGTTTTGGAAGATTTTTTTTTATTTCAAATAAAAAAGGCGTTGACAGTTTAAGTTTTTTTTTATTTATTTTGTAAAAAGTTATAAATTTTTTAATAATTACATAACGTAATATGTACATAAATTAAAAGTAAAACTTATACATTTTTAATTACATATGTAGGTATATACAAATTAAAATTTAATAGTAATTTTTTGTTACACATTACATTTTGTTGAAAACGATAAAAGATATTATTCGTTTGAAGCGCTTTTTTAATTTGTAATTTCGACGGACTTCAGCATAACCACCTAATTCTTATATAAAACAATTCTTATAAAAATATAAAACAAAATCATATTTTGAAAGGAATTATTAATCAACTACAGATTTTGACAATTTCTTCGGTGCCTATTACACATCATTCTTTTCATCAATCATTCATCCATATATTGTCAATATATTGATGAAAAGAATGATGACCGATTACACATCAATCATGCACTCATCAATCTTTTTACCCATATTTTGACATTTTGCAAGGACAACCTGTGGCAGTGTTCTGAATATATTGATAATTTCGAAACATATATGAATATTAAAAATATAATTTTTAGGGGAATGTTTTTAACTTCAATTTAAATTGAATTTTTAAGGTAAAGTAAAGGGTATAAAAAACAAATTATTTTTTTGCACATTTGAATAATATATCAATCGTTTTTTTACAATAATTGCTATAATTATTCAAATTAATATAAAAATTATTCTTTTTGAATTACATCACAAATTAATATTATAACCTTATCTGAACATTTCCCAAAAAGCAATTTTTTTGCCTCAGCTGAACTTGTCAAAAATGATTGATGACATGATTGATGGGAATTTTGCTTGCATGATTGATGACATGATTGATGAGAATAGAACCGCCATCAATCATTTCTCATCAATCAACGGTCAATATATTGACAATATATGGATGAATGATGGACGAATGATTGATGTGTAATAGGGCCCTTCCACATTTTATAATGATTAATAAAAATTTAAACATTTAATTGTTTTAAATATGAAATTTTGTCTTTATGAAATTTTGTCCACATGTAATTTTGTCATGGAACCAAAATGTTACATTTTTAATGCAAACACAAACAACTTACTTTAAATTGGAAATTCATAAAGAAAGGAGAATTAAAAAATTTTAATAAGAAATAGAATGTTCAAAAATTATGTTCACGTTCATTGTTAATATATTATGATAAGATAATCTTAATAACCTACACTCTACCTCTACTATGCACTATACACTAAGAAATCAAGGAATACATGCATATATATGAATTACGATAGTGTGCAAAATTCCTTACTTACTGCAGTGTGGCACAAAAAAGATAAGCACATTGAAGTAATTGAAAACATAAATTAATAAATTATTTATTTTTTCTAATATTATAATATTGTTAATACTAGTAATATTATAATAAATTTAAGAAATTATTTTTGTTTATTTAATTTTTCATTTTTATATTCAAGTTATTTATTTTTATTACATTCAAAGTGTTTATTATTTTATTACACTTCAATTCTGCCTTTTCTCTTTGTTTAAAATATATTTTACAACATAGGTAGGTACATATTATTTGTACATTTGTAAAATTTTATTTAAAGAATTTTAATTTTAGAGCCACAAATTCTAAAACATAGGTACATTTTTTTTTTCAAAACCTATCTAAGTGGTGCCTATGAAATGCTATTTTTCAACGCAGAAAAAAGTAATTTAAATAGAATTTTACATTTTATTTGAAATTGAAACAAAACTCCAATTCAATCCAAGAACAAAATCAAAGAATTAGAAATTATAAAAACAGTTTAGACGCTTCCATTAGTGTTATTTTTTATTTTGATGAACAAAAGAAAAAACAACAAAACAAAGTTAAATATTTTATAAATTTTCATCTTTTGAAATGTTCAACATTATTGTACGATACTGTATACGAGGTACAAAGGAAATAAAATATTTGTTATTTATATTATGCTTAGGCGAATCCTTTTCTTTTGTATCTGTTTAGTTATGATTATTTTTATTTATAAACAATCAGTTTTACTGTTCGCATAAACAACTTCATTTACAGTTTCTAATGCTAATTCTACCAGATCGCTTTCGTCACTAATAAATATTGAAAATCCTGAATAGTCACATCCTCAAAACCTTCACCTTGTTGCATGTACATAAATAAAAATATGTAACCGTGTGGCTAGAGGTACGAAGCGTGCTATAAGAGGGTAATTCACAAATTTTTGGACGTGATGGAGGAGGATTACATGTGCATTTAAAATATTTATTAGTTTTTTTATTAAACTTCAATCCCGCTTTTATTTAAAATATTCATATATCTACCTATTGCAAAATATATATGTACATACACATTTGGGAAATTTTTATTTTAAGAATTTTAATTTTACAGCCACAAATTCAATTCATACCCATATATTTTTTTTTTTATTTTTCAAGACATATCTAAGTTACCTATGATACCTATGAAATGACCCTTCAACGAAATAGTACAAAAATAATTTTTCAATTTATTTTAAAATTTAAATTAATAAAGAATACAAATTGAGTCCAAAAACAAAATCAAAAAATTTCAAATTACAAAAACAATTTACACTGCATTGTTGCAGGTGTTCTTTTGGTTTGCCCAAACACAGAAAAATAAAAATTAAATCATTGTATGTGTGAATATAAACAAAACATATTACATTTTTTCTATGGCTTCTTCCTTACTACCTTATTTTCTTTTTTTTGCACACATATCACACGACACACATATATAAATTATAATGAAGGATTAAGGAATTACAATATTGTTATCAAGATCATTGAATCCGTATGCGATATACAAAATCAAGAGAAAGATTATAATTTATAAGAGATATTATAATTTACGCTCTGGGGTATTTTGGCATATAAAATATATTTTTTCTCTGGGGTTCTACGGTGAAGTAAAATTTAAGAAATATTGAAAAATTTTTTTTTGTTCCGCATAGTTTCTCTATATTATACTTCCTTTATGATATTATATTTTTGTTCTTATAAAAAAAATAATTGTCACAAAATAATTGTTCTAAAAAAATGCAACCATTTCATTTTCAAAGTACTTCAAATTACTTCGAAATAATTTTAAATTGAAAAAGGAATACAAGTAATGAAATCATATAGATATACCTCAGATTTGATATACGGTTTAATGCAAATTTATTCATTTATTTCTCAGCTTCATTATGAATTGTATCCATCATTTCAATTTATCCTTGGTAGGTAAATACCATATTTTATTTTTGAATTGATTCTACTTAGAAAACAACCGTATACGCAAATTATAATTTATTTAAAAAAAAAATTTTGTAGGTATATTAAAATGTCTTACATGGAGTGAAATTTTAAATGGAAATTTCTAATTAATAATTAAAAAAATTTAAAAAAATATATAATTTGGCTTAGTCTCCTTTTAAATATCTATCATTTGAAAAAATAATAAAGAACATCGGTTGTTAGATGGTTCAGATTTGAACCGTACTTTTTCAATCAATAAATTAACCATAAATGATGTATTTTCAAATGACTATGTCATTAAACAAATTATTCAACGCATAACTATTCATATTCATATAGAACTATCAGGAACGGTTATTGAATAAACCTAATATTTTACTAATTCTCAATTGAAGCATGTATTTTAAATGTACTTGAGGAGATAATGGGCAAACACGGGTTAGGGAGAGAAAGAAACAACAACGGGGAAAGATTGATAGAGTTGTGTCAGACTTTCGACCTAGCAATCGGAGGGAAAAGATATCCACACGAAAATATCCACAAATACACATGGACAACACCAAACGGGATCTCAAGAAATCAGATAGATCACATATGCATTAGCAAGAAATGGATCAATCAATGTTAGATGTGAGAAATAGAAGAGGAGTAGATATACCCAGCGATCATGAATTACTAACTGGGGACTTCAGAATGAAATTAAGTCAACAAGGAAGAGGCAGAAGAAATAGAAACAACTTAAAAAATCCGCAAGTAAGAGCTGACATGGTTACGGCGTTACGAGAGAATATTAGAAATAATAGAGAACACACTTGGGAAGGGATTCTGGTACCCGATAACACATGGGCCTTGATTAAAAGAAGAGGTAAAATGAAGAAAATGATAAACAACAGGACGGCATCAAGAAGAGAATATGAAGAAATAGCGGAAACAGTGAAAAGAGCAGCAAGAAGAGATAAAAGGAAATTTCTGCAAAATTTAGCCGGAGAAGCAGAAAGAGCAACACAGCAACATAACCTGAGAGAATTGCATCGCATAGTCAAGAACTTAACAAACCAGTCGGAACAACAAAGCAAACCAATTCAAGATAAAAATGATGCGCTCCTCACAAATTTAGAGGACCAATTAAAGAGATGGAAGGAACATTTTCAAGAACTGAGCAACGAAGAAAGTACAAATAATGAAGCAGACATAAGAAACAGAGACTATGCAAATATCTACCCAACTGAGGGACCGCCAATATCTACTCAAGCTCCAAATATAGAAGAAATCAAAGCTACAATCAATATTCTGAAACACAACAAAGCAACAGGTGAAGATGGAATTCCAGCAGAAATAGCCAAACTGGACCCCGCCCTATTCGCAAAAACAATTGAACCCCACATCAGAAAAGCATGGATAGAAGAGAATATACCACCATCATGGAAGAAAGGAATAATTGTCAAGTTACCTAAGAAAGGAGACTTGGCAAATTGCAGCAACTGGAGAGGAATCACGGTTCTAAATACTATTCATAAGATAATAGCCATTATTATAAAGAAAAGATTAGAAGAAGTACTAGAACCAATACTACGGAAAGAGCAGGCAGGTTTCAGACCAAACCGAAGCTGTGTAGACCAGGCAAATACTTTACGGGTCATAGTTGAACAATCAGTAGAATGGAATGCCCCACTATATCTACTCTTCATAGATTTTAAGAAAGCATTCGACACAGTCAAGAGATGCGCAATATGGAGAACACTTACAAAGAAGGGAGTTCCTGAAAAAATCATCAACATCAAAACAATACTAGAAGAAAAGTTTGCACTGGAATAAACGGAATAGAATGGGATCTTTTCGGCAACTTAGCAGACTTAGATTACGCTGATGATGTATGCATCATATCAAGAAATCAAAGGAATCTACAGAGCAAAGTCAAAAGATTACAGGAAGAAGCAAAGAAATCGGGACTGGAATTGAATATCGAGAAAACCAAGGCAATGAGGACAAAAAACAGTGATCGTGAGCCAATAACAGTGAGTTAACAACAGATAGAATACGTAGAAAAATTCAACTACCTGGGGAGCATCATAACATCAAGAGGAGGTACAACAGGAGATGTCAACAGCCGTATAAATAAGGCAAGAAGAACATTTGGGAGCCTAATGAAGATATGGCGGAGCAACCAAATATCGAGAACAACAAAGCTAACAATATTCAGAGCATGTGTTAAGTCAACATTAATATATGGCAGTGAAACATGGCTCACTTCGGTCAGAATCAAACAGAAGCTATAAGTATTCATCAACAAGTGCTTGAGAATTATCTGGCCTGCAATAATTAGCAACGAGGATATATGGATGATAACTGGAGAAGAACCGATCAACAGGCAGATAAATAGGAAAAAATGGAAATGGATAGGTCATACACTAAGGAAATCAGAAAGTGATATAGCAATACAATACATGGAGACGCACAATCGATCAAGAATTAACAATCAACAATTATACCTGGGAAGATATTAAGGAAGTAGTACTCAACAGAGAGCAAGGGAGGTTCACTATCGAAGCCCCACGCGGAGTAATAGGAGAAAAAAAAAATTAAGAAGAGAATAATAATTAAAAATTACTTTTTTTTATTAAAAAAATATTGTTTTTTGTTATTAATTACATTATACTATAAAAATTAATATTATAATACATAATAATAAAAAAAACATTTTTTTAATAAAAAAATTTGAATTAATAGAGAATCGAATTCACAAAAATTTATGATATTAAAACCTATATTAATAATATTATCCTACTAATTAATTGTTTTCCTACTAAAAGTGCAAAAAACCAAATGCGATAAATAAAAAAAAAATAAAAAGAATTTGACTCAAAAGAAAATCGACAAAAAATGTTGATATTAAATAATGCTTTAACCAACCCAGCTAATATCTTATAAAAATTGTTTACCCAAAATATACACATAAAATAAAAGTTGATTTTGATCGCCACAACCTGCATCATCTCTGATTGATTGAATGGAAAAAAAAAACGAAACAAACGAAAAACCACGAAAATTGTGCCTTCAAAATCGTGTTCTTGTATATTATAACATAGATAAATTAAAAATTGATTTTGATCGCCACAGCCTGCATCATCGCCGATTGATTGAATTAAAAAAAAAACGAAGCACACGAAAAACCACGAAAGATGTGCCTTCACTAATCGTGCTCTTGTGTATTATAATATAGATTTATATATAAGATTTAATCCAACTAAATACAAGATTAAAAAAAAAAATATTACCTAGGATAAATATAAAATGAAAAATCTAAGATCTGTAAAATTTTTGTTTATTATACCTATAATACACTAAGTAAAACAAAAAAAAAACAAGAAATTGTGTAGAAATAAAATATAATTGTTTCAAAACAAAATATAAAATAAATATAAATTCAGCCAATATGTAATCATAAAATTGATACAAAGCATTAATTGAAATATTAAAATAAAAAAAAAAAGCAAAAAAATAACTTCTTTTCAAAAGATAGTTGATAACCCGACTCCTAACATTTAATTTGTATTTTAAGTGCTAAAACCTAAGCATAGAATTAAAATTACATAAGATAATATAAAAAAAAAATGCATATAATTTATTAAATTTATGGACAGTGATTTAAAACTTGCACGCTCTGAGTTTCTAACATCTGTTAAGACCGTCCTTAAAGAAAAAGTGCCAATTAGAGAATCGACTCTTTTAGCTAATAAAATTAGAATAACAAATAGATATAACAACTTTCTGAAAGAAATAGCCAAACTTTGGGATAGTGTTAATAATAGCAATCAACTACTATTAAAAAATCACTTTTATTATGAAAAAAAAATTGAAATAGCATATAAAATCCTAAACTGCGACTATTACATTCCCAAAAATTTGTTCGAATTAGTAGACCCTAACATCCGTTGCATGTCTAAACTAGAAGACTCGATATTAGATGATATAGAAGAAGAGTCAGACGAGGAAAAAGATATAATAAAAATGGCGGCCCCTTCCCATATAGAATTTTTAAAATTGTCATCATCGACAATTAACCGTAATTATAATGGCGATCCTCTAGCACTGCAATCTTTTATCGACTCAGTGAATTTGTTATATGTAATAGCAACTAACGATGAACTTAAATCCTTACTAAAACCATTTATTTTATCTAAACTTGAAGGAAAAGCAAGAGAGTGTTTAGGTGACCAAATTAATTCAGTGGACTGAAATTAAGTATAAAAGCAATCAAAGAGCTCAAAGATTATAGAAGGTAGGATGCAAGTTCTGAACATAGAAAGAATATCAGTACAAGATTTTAGCAGACAAGCTGAAGATCTAGCAGAATGCTTCAAAAGATATTTGGTGATGGAAGGGATAAGTAACAACAAAGCTAAAGAAATGGCAAATGAAAAAACTGTGGAAATGTGTAGGTCTTCTACAAGATCCGATTAAGTAAAATCGATTCTGGCATCAACTAAATTTAGTGATCCAAGAGAAGTCATAGCTAAATTTATTACTGAAATAAACATAGAGAATAAAGAAAAGCAAGTCTTGTCCTACCAAATGAATAACAGAAATTTTAGGACCAATATAAACTTTGCTTATAATAACAATAGAAACTACAATAATAATGGCAATAATAATAGATATTATAATAATAATAGAAATCATAATAATAATAGTAGAAATTATAATAATAATGACAATAATAGTAGAAATTATAATAATAATAACAATAATAATAGTAGAAATTATAATAATAATAACAATAATAGAAATCTTTTTAGAAATAATAATGGTCAAAGAACTTTAACAATTCCAACAACAACAATCGTCGAAATGTTAGGTATCTGGAAAACTGCAACGCCCCTCAAGGACATGGGCAGGTGAGGGATGCAAATCCAAATACGGAATTAGAACAATAAACGAAAAAGTCGTTAATATTTACACGCTAAATTTGAATTTTTCTGATTATATTACAATTCATACTAATTTAAACAATTGTAAACTTAACTTTTTGATAGATTCTTCCATAAATAATCTTTTCAGTCCAAAAAAAAATCATATTATTAATTTTAAAGGCATAACTCAAGCATGTATAAAATCTTTAGGTACAGTATAAACAAAAATTTTTGTACAAAATCTTGAATTGGCCTGCGAATTACATATAGTTCCAGATAATTTTGATATACCAGCTGATGGTATTTCATCAAATTCTATAAATGTAATTTAAACTATGATGCAATGACTGTTTCAATTAAATCAAATTCAAATATTATAAAAATACCAATTTTTTCTGGACCAAAAGATAATTCAATTGTTTTACCAGCACGCAGTGAAGTTGTGCGTAAATTTTCGTTACAAACAAATCAGGAGTGGCAGCACGTAACTTGTTCACGTTCGTCAAAAAGACGTATTAGCACTTTTGGTAGCATGTAAGCAACGTTGATTTTTTCGGTAGCATGTAAGCAACGTCAAGTACATTTTTTTTAACGTGAACGTTGGTTTTTAAACGTCTGTAATTTTCTTACCGTGAACTAAAATTTATACGGGAAAGTTAGTTTTTTTAATAACTTTGTGTTATTTTAATAATAAAAATATAAAATATAAATATTTATAATAAAATTTGAAATCTTAAGAACATTAAATTTTATAGTTTCTAATAATTATATTAATATAATTTTTAATTTCTTTTGATAACATTTTATTTCTATGGTAATTGAAGTATTTTTGTTTGCAATAAAAAAATTATTTTATTTCTCTGATAATTCAAGCATTTTTTATATGATAATAAAATAATTTTTTTTAAATTTCTTATAATTGAGTGTTTTAATTTATTTAAATAAAAAACTATATTTATTATTGTTTTTGATAATCATATTTGTTTTTAGTGATATGTTTAGATTTATGGAATAAAAGTCGAGTTTCCTTTCACTAATCATTTGTATTTATTTTGCAAATATCGATATTTCGGAAGCAACTTACTTCCTTCATCATTGCTTTGCGACTAATTAATATATACACCAATTCTTACATATAATTATATAATTTGAACCCTTAATAGTGCTACCTAATCTACAGTGTTTTATTTATTAATTTTTTTTTTTTTTGTATAATTATTATTTATTGCATTTAAACTAGTCTTACGTAATAACCCTTATTCTAGTATTTATGATCTTAATTCTACCTGAACCTGATTTTTAATTTTAAAGTAATCTAAATAATGGTGAGAATCCACTACCTAAATTATTATTAAGTCTGTTGTTAACAGGTTCTCTAGATATTGCCAGACTTTCATACATATCTAGTTTATTATTTTTTTGGACCTCTTTTATTAATTTTAAACTATTCCTATTTATATGATGTTCTTCTTCAACTATATGCTGAGCTACAGCTGACCTAAAATTCGTGTAGTTTCTTTTTCTCGCCAATTGTGCTTCCGTCATATGTTCCTGGAATCTAACTGTAATTAATCTCTTGGATTGTCCTATGTAAGTTTTTGTGCAATCTTGGCAAGATATTTTATATATACCACTTACTTCTTCTATGCCCTTCTTATCATTAGCAGATCCTAACAGATTACATAATTTGAGATTTCTGCTAGTAGTGACTACATTTAAGTTGTATTTCTTAAATATATTGCTAAATTTTTTTGTGTATGCGGAATGTGTTACACAGATTCGTTTTGGCTTCTCCATATTTTTGTTTTGTTCGAATAAAGTTGAGAGATTTTCCATTTCAGTTCATGGATCTTCTTCTTTATTATTTTCTCAATATTTTCTTTCATAAATCCATTTACTTCTGCTGTGTCCTAAATATATAATTTTTCCTTTTTGAAGTTTTCTTCTGATAAAGGTGTGGTCAGTAGTCTGTAAATCATTGTATGATATGCTGTCATCTTTTGTCCATGAGGATGGTTTGAATCGGAAGTGATAGTTCTTTTAGTTGTCGTAATTTTCCTATAGATATCAAAATTTATTTTTCCTTCCCTTCTAATTAATTTGATATCTAGGAACGGAATTTCACCATTTTTTTCATTTTCCATTCTGAAAGTTATGTTGTTATGGATGTTATTGAGTTTAACAAGTAAACTTTCCATTTTGGTTTTTTCCCCTACTGCGATAATATCATCTACATATCGCATCCAGATCCTGGGCATAATTCCTTCTTCTATTATCCTTTCTTCTATAAAATTCATGAAGATTTCCCTCAATATAGGGGATAGTGAATTTCCCATAGCTGTGCCTTTTGTGGTTTTGTCCCTCTACACATGAAATAGTTTTCATTCATACAAAGGGCTGCCAATTTTATGTAGCAGTTGGTTTTTTGTATCCATTCCCTCGAATCATCCATTTTGTTGAGCTATTCCTCTAGTTTTATAATGGCTTCTTTAACTGGTATGCTAGGGAAAAGTGATTTGACATCAAATGACACTAGCTCTTCACTTTCCCCTATTTCGGTATCCTTTATTGTTTCGATCAGTCCAGCTGTATTTTTGATAGCTCTTGTGCTCATTTCTCTTCCTAGGTTTTTGAACTCTGCTACTAATTCCTAGGTTTTTAAACTCTGCTTACGATTTTGCTATGTTGTATGTTGGTGAGTTGGAATCTGCAATTATTTCCCTCATTTCATTACCATCTTTGTGAATTTTTGGTTGGCATCTAATTCTAGGCAATGAAGGGTTCGGCATTCTTAAGTTTGTTATCTTTTCTATGCTACTCTTACATTCTTTTAGAATTTTTTCTACTCTTCTTACTGAATCTGGCAAGGGATTCTTTCTAAGTTCGAAAAAATTCCCGGATTTAAGTTTTTCTTCTACCAGATTTTCATACTCCTCTTTATCCTTAATGACTATTTTGTTTCCTTTGTCTGCTTTTAAGTAATGAACTGGTTTTTCTTTTAGAGATTTTAATATTTGTTGTTCTTTACAAGTTTTCCTATCTGTTGTTTGACATCCACTTTTGATGATCTTTTTGATTTCTCCCCTAATATCATTTTTGCATTCTTCATTCAAATATTTTATATTTGATTCAATGTCTACAATTATTTCTTCCCTGTGAACTCGGGCAAATTATATAATTATATGTAAGGATTAGTGTATATATTAATTAGTCGCAAAGCACTGATGAAGGAAGTAAGTTGCTTCCGAAATATCGATATTTGCAAAATAAATACAAATGATTAGTGAAAGGAAACTCGACTTTTATTCCATAAATCTATATTTATTAGTTCATTGTAAATATTCCAATTAATTGAAAATATCATATAAAATATCAACTGAATTGGTCTGTTTACATTTATTTTATTTATTTTTTTTTTATTTTAGTCTATTATAAATTCTATATCTATTGAAACGGGCCCATAATTTTTATTATTTTTGCGATTTTTATATAACAGTTTTGTTCTTCAAAACTGAAAATAATAAGGCGTAGAAAAATTCAACTACCTGGGGAGCATCATAACATCAAGAGGAGGTACAACAGGAGATGTCAACAGCCGTATAAAAAAGGCAAGAAGAACATTTGGGAGCCTAATGAAGATATGGCGGAGCAACCAAATATCGATAACAACAAAGCTAACAATATTCAGAGCATGTGTTAAGTCAACATTAATATATGGCAGTGAAACATGGCTCACTTCGGTCAGAATCAAACAGAAGCTATAAGTATTCATCAACAAGTGCTTGAGAATTATCTGGCCTGCAATAATTAGCAACGAGGATATATGGATGATAACTGGAGAAGAACCGATCAACAGGCAGATAAATAGGAAAAAATGGAAATGGATAGGTCATACACTAAGGAAATCAGAAAGTGATATAGCAATACAACACATGGAGACGCACAATCGATCAAGAACTAACAATCAACAATTATACCTGGGACGATATTAAGGAAGTAGTACTCAACAGAGAGCAAGGGAGGTTCACTATCGAAGCCCCACGCGGAGTAATAGGAGAAAAAAAAAATTAAGAAGAGAATAATAATTAAAAATTACTTTTTTTTTATTAAAAAAATATTGTTTTTTGTTATTAATTACATTATACTATAAAAATTAATGTTATAATACATAATAATAAAAAAAACATTTTTTTAATAAAAAAATTTGAATTAATAGAGAATCGAATTCACAAAAATTTATGATATTAAAACCTATATTAATAATATTATCCTACTAATTAATTGTTTTCCTACTAAAAGTGCAAAAAACCAAATGCGATAAATAAAAAAAAAATAAAAAGAATTTGACTCAAAAGAAAATCGACAAAAAATGTTGATATTAAATAATGCTTTAACCAACCCAGCTAATATCTTATAAAAATTGTTTACCCAAAATATACACATAAAATAAAAGTTGATTTTGATCGCCACAACCTGCATCATCTCTGATTGATTGAATGGAAAAAAAAAAACGAAACAAACGAAAAACCACGAAAAGTGTGCCTTCAAAATCGTGTTCTTGTATATTATAACATAGATAAAATAAAAATTGATTTTGATCGCCACAGCCTGCATCATCGCCGATTGATTGAATGAAAAAAAAAACGAAGCACACGAAAAACCACGAAAGATGTGCCTTCACTAATCGTGCTCTTGTGTATTATAATATAGATTTATATATAAGATTTAATCCAACTAAATACAAGAATAAAAAAAAAATATTACCTAGGATAAATATAAAATGAAAAATCTAAGATCTGTAAAATTTTTGTTTATTATACCTATAATACACTAAGTAAAACAAAAAAAAAACAAGAAATTGTGTAGAAATAAAATATAATTGTTTCAAAACAAAATATAAAATAAATATAAATTCAGCCAATATGTCATCATAAAATTGATACATAGCATTAATTGAAATATTAAAATTAAAAAAAAAAAGCAAAAAAATAACTTCTTTTCAAAAGGTAGTTGATAACCCGACTCCTAACATTTAATTTGTATTTTAAGTGCTAAAACCTAAGCATAGAATTAAAATTACATAAGATAATATAAAAAAAAAATGCATATAATTTATTAAATTTATGGACAGTGATTTAAAACTTGCACGCTCTGAGTTTCTAAAATCTGTTAAGACCGTCCTTAAAGAAAAAGTGCCAATTAGAGAATCGACTCTTTTAGCTAATAAAATTAGAATAACAAATAGATATAACAACTTTCTGAAAGAAATAGCCAAACTTTGGGATAGTGTTAATAATAGCAATAAACTACTATTACAAAATCACTTTTATTATGCAAAAAAAAAATTGAAATAGCATATAAAATCCTAAACTGCGACTATTACATTCCCAAAAATTTGTTCGAATTAGTAGACTCTAACATCCGTTGCATGTCTAAACTAGAAGACTCGATATTAGATGATATAGAAGAAGAGTCAGGCGAAGAAAAAGATATAATAAAAATGGCGGCCCCTTCCCATATAGAATTTTTAAAATTGTCATCATCGACAATTAACCGTAATTATAATGGCGATCCTTTAGCACTGCAATCCTTTATCGACTCAGTGAATTTGTTATATGTAATAGCAACTAACGATGAACTTAAATCCTTACTAAAACCATTTATTTTATCTAAACATGAAGGAAAAGCAAGAGAGTGTTTAGGTGACCAAATTAATTCAGTGGACTGAAATTAAGTATAAAAGCAATCAAAGAGCTCAAAGATTATAGAAGGTAGGATGCAAGTTCTGAAAATAGAAAGAATATCAGTACAAGATTTTAGCAGACAAGCTGAAGATCTAGCAGAATGCTTCAAAAGATATTTGGTGATGGAAGGGATAAGTAACAACAAAGCTAAAGAAATGGCAAATGAAAAAACTGTGGAAATGTGTAGGTCTTCTGCAAGATCCGATTAAGTAAAATCGATTCTGGCATCAACTAAATTTAGTGATCCAAGAGAAGTCAGAGCTAAATTTATTACTGAAATAAACATAGAGAATAAAGAAAAGCAAGTCTTGTCCTACCAAATGAATAACAGAAATTTTAGGACCAATACAAACCTTGCTTATAATAATAATAGAAACTATAATAATAATGGCAATAATAATAATAGAAATCATAATAATAATAGTAGAAATTATAATAATAATGAAAATAATAGTAGAAATTATAATAATAATAACAATAATAATAGTAGAAATTATAATAATAATAATAACAATAATAGAAATCTTTTTAGAAATAATAATGGTCAAAGAACTTTAACAATTCCAACAACAACAATCGTCGAAATGTTAGGTATATGGAAAACTGCAACGCCCCTCAAGGACATGGGCAGGTGAGGGATGCAAATCCAAATACGGAATTAGAACAATAAACGAAAAAATCGTTAATATTTACACGCTAAATTTGAATTTTTCTGATTATATTACAATTCATACTAATGTAAACAATTGTAAAATTAACTTTTTAATAGATTCTTCCATAAATAATCTTTTCAGTCCAAATAAAAATCATATTATTAATATTAAAGGCATAACTCAAGCATGTATAAAATCTTTAGGTACAGTATAAACAAAAATGTTTGTACAAAATCTTGAATTGGCCGGCGAATTACATATAGTTCCAGATAATTTTGATATACCAGCTGATGGTATTTCATCAAATTCTATAAATGTAATTTAAACTATGATGCAATGACTGTTTCAATTAAATCAAATTCAAATATTATAAAAATACCAATTTTTTCTGGACCAAAAGATAATTCAATTGTTTTACCAGCACGCAGTGAAGTTGTGCGTAAATTTTCGTTACAAACAAATCAGGAGTGGCAGCACGTAACTTGTTCACGTTCGTCAAAAAGACGTATTAGCACTTTTGGTAGCATGTAAGCAACGTTGATTTTTTCGGTAGAATGTAAGCAACGTCAAGTACATTTTTTTTTAACGTGAAAGTTGGTTTTTAAACGTCTGTAATTTTCTTACCATGAACTAAAATTTATACGGGAAAGTTAGTTTTTTTAATAACTTTGTGTTATTTTAATAATAAAAATATAAAATATAAATATTTATAATAAAATTTGAAATCTTATGAACATTAAATTTTATAGTTTCTAATAATGGTGAGAATCCACTACCTAAATTATTATTAAGTCTGTTGTTAACAGGTTCTCTAGATATTGCCAGACTTTCATACATATCTAGTTTATTATTTTTTTTGACCTCTTTTATTAATTTTAAACTATTCTTATTTATATGATGTTCTTCTTCAACTATATGCTGAGCTACAGCTGACCTAAAATTCGTGTAGTTTCTTTTCCTCGCCAATTGTGCTTCCGTCATATGTTCCTGGAATCTAACTGTAATTAATCTCTTGGATTGTCCTATGTAAGTTTTTGTGCAATCTTGGCATGATATTTTATATATACCACTTACTTCTTCTATGCCCTTCTTATCATTAGCAGATCCTAACAGATTACATAATTTGAGATTTCTGCTAGTAGTGACTACATTTAAGTTGTATTTCTTAAATATATTGCTAAATTTTTTTGTGTATGCGGAATGTGTTACACAGATTCGTTTTGGCTTCTCCATATTTTTGTTTTGTTCGAATAAAGTTGAGAGATTTTCCATTTCAGTTCTATGGATCTTCTTCTTTATTATTTTCTCAATATTTTCTTTCATAAATCCATTTACTTCTGCTGTGTCCTGAATATATAATTTTTCCTTTTTGAAGTTTTCTTCTGATAAAGGTGTGGTCAGTAGTCTGTAAATCATTGTATGATATGCTGCCATTTTTTGTCCAGGAGGATGGTTTGAATCGGAAGTGATAGTTCTTTTAGTTGTCGTAATTTTCCTATAGATATCAAAATTTATTTTTCCTTCCCTTCTAATTAATTTGATATCTAGGAACGGAATTTCACCATTTTTTTCATTTTCCATTGTGAAAGTTATGTTGTTATGGATGTTATTGAGTTTAACAAGTAAACTTTCCATTTTGGTTTTTTCCCCTACTGCGATAATATCATCTACATATCGCATCCAGATCCTGGGCATAATTCCTTCTTCTACTATCCTTTCTTCTATAAAATTCATGAAGATTTCCCTCAATATAGGGGATAGTGAATTTCCCATAGCTATGCCTTTTGTGGTTTTGTCCCTCTACACATGAAATAGTTTTCATTCATACAAAGGGCTGCCAATTTTATGTAGCAGTTGGTTTTTTGTTTCCATTCCCTCGAATCATCCATTTTGTTGAGCCATTCCTCTAGTTTTATAATGGCTTCGTTAACTGGTATGCTAGGGAAAAGTGATTTGACGTTAAATGACACTAGCTCTTCACTTTCCCCTATTTCGGTATCCTTTATTGTTTCGATCAGTCCAGCTGTGTTTTTGATAGCTCTTGTGCTCATTTCTCTTCCTAGGTTTTTGAACTCTGCTACTAACCATTTTGCTATGTTGTATGTTGGTAAGTTGGAATCTGCAATTATTTCCCTCATTTCATTACCATCTTTGTGAATTTTTGGTTGGCATCTAATTCTAGGCAATGAAGGGTTCGGCATTCTTAAGTTTGTTATATTTTCTATGCTACTCTTACATTCTTTTAGAATTTTTTCTACTCTTCTTACTGAATCTGGCAAGGGATTTTTTCTAAGTTCGAAAAAATTCCCGGATTTAAGTTTTTCTTCTACCAGATTTTCATACTCCTCTTTATCCTTAATGACTATTTTGTTTCCTTTGTCTGCTTTTAAGTAATGAACTGATTTTTCTTTTAGAGATTTTAATATTTGTTGTTCTTTACAAGTTTTCCTATCTGTTGTTTGACATCCACTTTTGATGATCTTTTTAATTTCTCCCCTAATATCATTTTTGCATTCTTCATTCAAATATTTTATATTTGATTCAATGTCTACAATTATTTCTTCCCGGGGAACTCGGGCAAATTATATAATTATATGTAAGGATTAGTGTATATATTAATTAGTCGCAAAGCACTGATGAAGGAAGTAAGTTGCTTCCGAAATATCGATATTTGCAAAATAAATACAAATGATTAGTAAAAGAAAACTCGACTTTTGTTCCATAAATCTATATTTATTAGTTCATTGTAAATATTCCAATTAATTGAAAATATCATATAAAATATCAACTGAATTGGTTTGTTTACATTTGTTTTATTTATTTTGTTTTTATTTTAGTCAATTATAAATTCTATATCTATTGAAACGGGCCCATAATTTTTATTATTTTTGCGATTTTTATATAACAGTTTTGTTCTTCAAAACTGAAAATAATAAGGCGAAATATAAGAATTAAAAAAAAAAAAATTCTAAAAAATTTAAATTCGTTTCTTTGTAATTCAAACCTCTTTGAAAATTTTTAAAACATATGTTTTTTGAAGTTTTAAATAGGTTAATTTGATTGTCAAAGTAATTTTCGAACATTCGGAATATTTTTTCGAGTTTTCGGAATAAATTTTCAACGTGATGTTTTACATGCTAACAAAAAAAATTTTTGACGTTAAAATACTTCACGTTGATTTTTGAACGTAAACGTTTTACGTGCTGCCACTCCAGGATTGCTTAATTTTAGATCAGGAAATTTCAGAAGGAGTATTTATACCAAGAACGATAGTTGCATCTCGAGAGCCACTCGTTCGTGTTATGAATACCACTTCAATAAATAAAATAATTTCTTCTGATATAAAGTTGAAGACACAACCTTTATCTGATTTTAATATTATACATCCACAACCAAATAACTCAAGTATAAAACGTATAAAAGAACTAGCAAAAATTATTACGAAAAATTCAAATGTAGGATATTTACCTAAATTGATTCAATTGTGAAACGAATATTCAGAAATATTTCAATTGGACTCAGATCCAATGACTGTTAATAATTTCTATCAACAAAAACTTAGAGTTGTTGATAACAATCCAGTCTATATTAAGAATTACAGGCAAGCTCATACACAAAAAGACGAAAAAGATAAACAGGTAAATAAACTATTAGACAACAATTTGATTGAACCAAGTCAATCCAACTTCAACAGTCCAATAATATTAGTACCAAAAAAAGGAGATCAAAAGAAATGGAGAATGTGTGTTAATTATAGAATGGTGAATAAAAAATTAATTGCAGATAAATTTCCACTACCTAGAATTGAGGATATACTTGATAATCTTGGTAGAACTAAATTATTTTCAGTCTTAGATCTCTCCGCAGGCTTTCATCAAGTACCTTTGCATAAAAATTCTAGAGACATTATTTCATTTAGTACACAATCTGGATCATATCGTTGGAAAGTACTTCCATTTGGACTTAACGTCTCACATAATTCCTTTTCAAGGATGATGTCTTTGGCTTTTGCTGGTGCAACTCCTCTTCAATGTTTCTTGTATATAGATGACATTATTGTAATAGAATGTTCAGAAAATCATCATTTTAAAAATTTAAAAGCAGTATTTTCTATTTGTAAAAAATTTAATTTAAAATTAAATCCTGATAAATGTAAATTTTTCAAAACTGAAGTAACATATTTAGGCCATAAATGTACTGATAAAGGAATATATTCAGATTATTCCAAATTTGAAGTTATTTCTAATTATCCTGTTCCTAAGGATAAAGATGAAACTAAACATTTCGTAGCTTTTGTTAATTATTATCGCAAATTTATTCCTAATTTTGCTGAAATAGCAAAACCCTTAAATTCCTTGACAAGAAAAAAGGCTACTTTCATTTGGAGAGAAAATTGTGAAAAGTCATTTAAAAAATTAAAACTTTTATTATTAAAACCCCCTATCCTGCATTATTCAGATTTTTCTAAACAATTTACTTTAGTAGTAGATGCATCTAAGGATGCCGTAGGAGCTGCATTAACTCAAAGTTATAACGGAGTTGATTGCCCAATTTCATTTGCTTCTAGATCGTGAAGGTGAACTTAATAAATCTACCATTGAAAAAGAACTAGCAGCAATACACTTTGCAGTAACACATTATAGACCATATATTTATGGGACACATTTTATTGTCAAAAGTGATCACAAACCTTTAACCTATTTATTTGCGTTAAAAAATCCATCATCAAAATTAACACATATGAGATTAGATTTAGAAGAATATAATTTTACAATTGAGTATATAAAAGGTAAATTAAATGTAGTGGCCCCTATCTCGTGTAAATATAAAAGATTTAAAATTAGCCCATGAAAAATTAAACGCGAATGTTGTTAAAGTTATGAAAGTTCAAACAAGATCTATGGACAGTAATCAAAATAAAAATAGTAATCTTGCAAATGAATATAGTCGTAAAAACACCAATGAAACATCGGATAATAATAATAATAATAATATAATAAAAATGTATGAAAATAATAAAGATTGACGTACACCTAAACTAACATTTATACAAGAAAATATGAACAATGAAACTATTATGAAGGTATTTTCTAAGAGAAAATGCATACTTAAATTTAAGATGAGTAAATTTATGAATTACAAAAGATTTGAAAATACCATTAGAGATATTTTTTAAAGAATTAGAAAATGAAACAAATAAATTGAATATAAAAGAATTACAAATTAATAATGAAGATATCGATATATTACAAATTAGTATAAACAATTTTAAAGAAATTGGTAATAGGGCCCTAAAAGATTTAAAAATTGCAATAACAACTACACCAAAAACTATAAATAATAAAAAAGAAATAAACGATATACTAGAAAGGGATCACAATAATCCAACATTCGGTGGACATGTAGGTCAAAAACGATTATATGCAAAATTAAGATCATATTACTATTGGAAAGGCGTGTCTAAGGACATAGCCAAATTTGTAAAAAAAAATGTAGAAAGTGTCAAGTGTACTAAAGTAAAGTAAAGTATAAAGAACCTCTACAAATAACAAACACACCACAAAAACCCTTTGATATAGTGGTGATTGATACAATTGGACCTTTCCCAAAAACTGAAAATGGTAACTAATATACAGTTACAATAATTTGTGATTTAACAAAGTTCTTAATTACAACACCTATTCCTAACAAAGAAGCTAAAACCGTTGCAAAAGCAATTGTTGAAAGCTGCATTTTACTGTTCGGTCCTATGAAAAGCATATTAAGATACAGAGGTGCTGAATATAAAAATCAAATTATGAATGAAATTTTTTCTTTGCTGAACATTGAACATAAGTGTTCGGCAGCTTACCACCATGAGACTTTGAAAACAATTGAAAGAAATCATAGAGTCCTTAACGAATACTTGCGTTTCTATATTAATTGTCAAAATGTCAAAAATTACTAGCAAAACAATTTGTAATCAGTGCAAAAAAAATATTAATTTAAAAAAAGAAAAAGTGTTGCAATGTGACGGTGATTGTAAAAACTATTTCCATGGTGTCTGTTCAGGTTTGAGCAATGAAGATTTGAACCACCTTTCAGGAAATCCTGAGGAAATTTGGTTTTGTCTAAATTGTAAAGAAAGGCGCCAAAAACATAAATCAGTTGGATCCAAAAGTGCAACTGTTCTTCAAAGCAATACAGGAAGTACATTAGCTGCATCTCTTAGTAAACAAAGTAACACCAATAATGAAGGTATAATGCAGAAATTAGAGGAAATTCTGGAAAAACTATCAGTAAATGATGGTGCATTAATCCAATTACAGAGTGAATTAAGAGAGTTTAGAGATACAATCGACCCGATCCTGGATGAAAATATGCAATTGAGAAATGAAAACGCTATTCTGAAGGATAACATTGAGCGAAATTTCATTGAAATTGAAACTATTAAACAACAACGCTATAGAAAAACAATAGAAATATCCGGGGTTGGTGAAGTTTCTGGTATAAGTACAATAACAACTGTAACAAATACTGTGGATCAAATTGGAATCAAAGTGGAACCTGAACAAATAAAATGTGTCTATATCTCAAATAGGAACGTTTCTAAAAACTCAGGTAAGCCTCCAAAAATTATTATTAAATTTAATAGTGCAGATATAAAGCAAAAAATTATACCAGCTAGAAAAAACCAACATTTGAAATATAATAATATCTTTCCGCATTCTTCTAATTCGATTCCACGAACTATATATTTGAATGAGAAATTAACAACATATTTTATTTAATATTTAAAAAGGCCAGAAAATTAAAAAGAAAAAACATTATTAAGTATGCCTCGGTGAAAGATGGGAAAGTGTTAATTAGAGAAAATTATACTTCAAAAGTAATACGTCTGGTATCAGACAAACTCTTAATTGAAAAATTCAATGACAAACAATAATAATTTAGATCCAAACACTTTCTTGTCAAATACTCAAGTAAAATATATTACTAAAATACAAAATATGAAATTTGAAATGCCGAATTCTTTAAAAATTCTCTATTTAAATGTACGAAGCCTCAAACATAAGCTTGATGAAGTCGCATTTCTATTAGATAATTTAAACTCAATCGTTCATCTAAGTGTTCAGCGAAACTTGGATAACGGACGATGAAATAGATATAATTAATTTAAAATACTATAAAAAAATTTTCTCGTGCCGCAAAAATAGAAAAAGTGGTGGAATTGGAATACTTATACATAATTCCTTGAATTTTAGTACACATGAAATTTTTTGTGATGAGTTTAATAGCTTTATTTCCATACTAATTCACACTAATAATAATAGTTTATATGTTACTGCATTTTACAGACTACCTGATAACAATAGAACATTTGTAAATAATTTTCTCACAATTTTAGATAAGCACTTAAATAAACTAGGAAATAATTCAATTGTTGTAGGAGATTTTAACTTCAACATCAAACTACAAAATGACAAATCCGTTGATGATTACAAAATGATTGTAGAATCCAATGGATTTCAATTTTGTGATTATTCTGCAACAAGACCAGCCTCAGGTTCATGTATTGATCATGTTCTAAAAACTAAAATAAAAAATAAAATTAATATAACTTATTTAAACTCGAATATTACTGATCACCTTATTCTAATAATTGAAGTAAACACTTATAACAAATTTGTAAACAAAACAACATATATGTATAATAAAAGATGTGCGAATGACAGCAAATTGAAAGATCATTACCAAAACTGCATTATCGACATACCATCAAGTGATTCCGATGTGATTTACCAAAATGTTGAGAAAACCGTCACAATAAAAATAAAACATAGCAGCCCATGGATCGATAGTGAATGTATACGTATAATCAAAATAAAAAATTATTGGGACAAAAAAGTTTTAATAAATAAAAATGATGTGTATTTTCGAGAAAAGTATCGTTATTGGCCAAATATACTTACAGCAACAAAAAGAAAGAAACGTCAAAATTATGATAAATATAGATTTGATAATTGTCTAAATAACCAACAAAAAACTTGGAATGTAATTAAAGAAATTATCACAGATGGTGTGAATAATATAAATAATAGTGAGTTTTTTTAAGGAGAACATAAACATGCGGATTTTTTTTTTTTTTTTCTCCTATTACTCCGCGTGATAGCATAGGGCTTCGATAGTGAACCTCCATTCCTCTCTGTTGAGTACTATTTCCTTAATATTGTCCCAGGTATAATTGTTGACTGTTAATTCTTGGTCGATTGTGCGTCTCCATGTGTTGTATGGTCCGCCGGGTCTCCTTTGTCCTTGTGGATTCCACTCTAGAGCTCTTCTTGCTATATCGCTTTCTGATTTCCTTAGTGTATGACCTATCCATTTCCATTTTTTCCTATTTATCTGTCTGTTGATAGGTTCTTCTCCAGTTATCATCCATAAATCCTCGTTGCTAATTCTTGCCGGCCAGAATATTCTGCATATAATTCTCAAGCACTTGTTGATGAATACTTGTAGCTTCTGTTTGATTCTGACCGAAGTGAGCCATGTTTCACTGCCATATATTAATGTTGACTTAACACATGCTCTGAATATTGTTAGCTTTGTTGTTCTCGATATTTGGTTGCTCCGCCATATCTTCATTAGGCTCCCAAATGTTCTTCTTGCCTTATTTATACGGCTGTTGACATCTCCTGTTGTACCTCCTCTTGATGTTATGATGCTCCCCAGGTAGTTGAATTTTTCTACGTATTCTATCTGTTGTTAACTCACTGTTATTGGCTCACCATCACTGTTGTTTGTCCTCATTGCCTTGGTTTTCTCGATATTCAATTCCAGTCCCGATTTCTTTGCTTCTTCCTGTAATCTTTTGACTTTGCTCTGTAGATTCCTTTGATTTCTTGATATGAGGCATACATCATCAGCGTAATCTAAGTCTTCTAAGTTTCCGAAGAGATCCCATTCTATTCCGTTTATTCCAGTGCAAACTTCTCTTAGAATGTCGTCTAGTATTGTGTTGAAGAGAAGTGGAGATAGTGGACATCCTTGTCTAACTCCTATATTGGTGTAGAATGGATCACTGATCTTACCTCTGTGTTGAACTGTTGTCTCTGCATCTTCATACATCGCTTTGATGATGTTGATGATTTTTTCAGGAACTCCCTTCTTTGTAAGTGTTCTCCATATTGCGCATCTCTTGACTGTGTCGAATGCTTTCTTAAAATCTATGAATAGTAGATATAGTGAAGCATTCCATTCTACTGATTGTTCAACTATAACCCGTAAAGTATTTGCCTGGTCTACACAGCTTCGGTTTGGTCTGAAACCTGCTTGCTCTTTCCGTAGTATTGGTTCTAGTACTTCTTCTAATCTTTTCTTTATAATAATTGCTATTATCTTATGAATAGTATTTAGAACCGTGATTCCTCTCCAGTTGCTGCAATTTGCCAAGTCTCCTTTCTTAGGTATCTTGACAATCATTCCTTTCTTCCATGATGGTGGTATATTCTCCTCTATCCATGCTTTCCTGATGTGGGGTAATGCGGATAAATGTATTAAATTAAACGTATATAATAGTTTCTATTCCAACATAGGAAAAAATATGGCTAGAAATTTCACATCAATCTATGTACCGAAAATGCGAACAAACAGTAGACTACATTTTGAAAAAATTAATGAAGTAAAGGTTATAAAACTTATTGAAAGTATAACGACAAAATAGTTCAGGAGTAGATAGAACTAAAACTTCCACTGTCAAAACACTTAAAACGGAACGTGCAAAACCTATTGCAACTTTAATTAATGCTTCAATTGAAGAATGCAAAATGCCTGACAGCTTTAAAGTTAATAAAGTTATACCAATTTACAAAAAGTCCGGAAATAAATCTGATATAAACAACTTTAGGCCTATATCTATAGCGTCAGTATTTGGTAAACTAATCGAAACCTATATTAACAACCAGCTGGTCAATTATATAGTAGATAATAATTTAGGATGCAAATTGCAATATGGCTTTACCAAACAATCGAATACAAATTCAACTCTATTTTACATTATATCACATAAACCGAAGTAAGTAAAGGAAGAAAGGTGGCTGTGGTTTTTTTCGACTTAACGAAAGCTTTCGATTCTGTAGATAGAGCTATTTTACTTCGAATTCTGTTTGAGTGTACAAGGTAGAGAGCATTCAATGGTTCGAAAATTATTTCAAAAATAGAAAGCAATATTCTGAATGTAAAGGCCTTGCAAGTAAACAAAATAATGTAGATTATGGAGTAATTCAAGTAAGCTCACTTGGACCAGTTTTGTTCTCATGCTACGTAAGTAGCTTCTCAAAGTTAGACTTATATGGAAAATCCTTTCTATTTGCAGACGACTTAGCTATAGTGTACACAGACATCAGTTACATTAACTTAGAATTAATAATAAACGAGGACATGAAAAATACGTTTACAAAAAATCTAAATGCTTTACAAATTATTCAAAATAAAGCCACAAAAAATTTATTTATGCTTCATGCTAGAACACGAACTGACACAATACATAAGAATTACAAGATCTTAAAAGTAAAACACTTTAAGGAAATGATCCAGATTCTACACATTAACAGTATAAGAACAAGCAACATAAAATCGAATACAAAACTAATTACAAATGTAGACATACACAGCCATAATACGAGATCAGCCAGCCATCTAAGATTTATCGCCAGTCACAATTTGAAAGGATTAGAACCTATAATTAATACAGCTTCTTCTGCCTTCAAGAAATTACCAGATTCTATGAAAAATATGTGTACTTCAAAATTAAAAATAAATCTAAAAAATCTATACATAGAACAATATTGAGCATTTCAAATTAATTTTAGAATATAATTATTTTAATATATAATTGTTGTTGAATCATTATTTTACTTTGAATTTATAAACTAAACTATCTTTTGTAATTTTTGTTTTTTTCATTTTTTTTTTTTCTTTAATTCCTATAATATATATTATATTTTGAATATATTGGCTTATATATGTATATGAAGATATTTTTATATTTGCACTGAACTTGATAATTGTTTTGTTTAATTATTTTGACTATATTTAAGTTTTAATTTATATATGTTACACTCTATATGAGCTTTAAGTTCTCATGAGATTTTATCGAATAAATAAATAAAATAAATAAAATAATGATAATAAAGATAACTGGGATAATTATTTACCTTATTTTACATATTGTCACAATATTACACCTAATACCAGTTTTCAAGAGAAATATAATCCATTTGAACTAGTATTTGGTAAATCACTAGTAAGTCCTGAATTTATGTTAAGTAATAAAATTTATCCAGTTTATAACTTTGATAATTATAAAACAAAGAGAAGGTATGATGTATATGTAGTAATATGAACTGTTATGGTATATTGGTGTACACTGTACGCTTTTGATAATGTTATTATTTTTGTACATAATAATATGAATTTGGGTATGCATACTCATATCATTTCTATTATTTTGGAAAACATTGAAAAAAATGTTCAATTTTGAAATGAAATATTTTCATTTTTAAAGCGATGACCTATATTTTTTTTTTCATAAATATGAAGAAAATTTAATTTTCTACAAAAAAAAAAAGTCTGCTTAAGGGCTGAAAAACTGTTTCATCATCATTGTCCTGCAACCCTATCCGTGTGGCATAGGGCGGATGAGAAAAACTGTTTAGGAGTTGTTAATTGATTTACAATTCAACTTCCAAAAAAATGTTGACAAGATTTTGTTTACGTAAAGAGAGATCCTCTTCATCAACAATTCTTTTTTTATTATTTGGAGAAAAAATTTCAAAACATCGTTATTTCCATTTACATTACACATATACATTTATAGATTTAAAATAAATCTATATAATAATATGCACTATATTTATACACAAAGATTATTTTATGTTAATATTCTAGGAATTATTTTCATTAAAACTATTTTGTTTTCATGTCTCAATAATGCGGTACTTCTCGGATTCTTACCGATCTACAGTTATTTGCTTGCCTTATTAATGAAATAAATTTGGGTATCAAAATACTTTTATTTTCATTAATACCCAAATATCTGAATAATGCAAGAAAAATAAAATAAAAATAATATTATAATATGTATTTAAAAATAAAAGTAAAAACGGCTTTAAAAATAAAATATTTACAAAAAAAAAATTTCAATATCTATAGAACTCCATACAAAATTTATAGAGGTACATAGGTACTTTGTCACCCTCATGAAAATGGTTTTTCAAAACAAGGGTAGATCTCGATTTCCATTAATTATGAAAATCCAAATCCCTTAAAATTAGTAAATTTACAACTTTTTAGGAGTTGTCAGAGAGTTTGAGCTCAATAGCCTTTCCAGAACCATAGAACCATATTTTTTGTGGTTTGAAAATGCAAAAGGTACCCAGGTACGTCGTCACTCAAATAAGTGTTAAGCACCCACATGTGTTCAGTAAAATTGAAACTACTAAATAAGCTGAAAAAATAGTACTAAATTGTTGACGAAAGTATCAAAATGATAAATTGGAAATTATATTAGAGTTTGAATTGAGAAAATTCTCGCAACATTAGCGGATGTGTGGTAAGGACAGTAGTTCTTGTGTAATTCGATAAATATTACTGCAAATACATTAATTTAATTCACTTTTGACTCCACTGATTTGATTTTTCGCTCCAAAATTCAGAAATAGTATTATTCTTATAAATCTTTTTAATTCTTCATATTCGGAATTGATAATTTTAGCATTTTGCTAAAATATCTGAATTTGGAAACAAAAGTGTTAGTAAAATGCTATTCGTTTCTTCAGTTAACACATGTTCTGTAAAAAATTTAAGAAAAAAAATCAATTATTGAATTTTCAAAATCAATTTTAGTTTTTAATTCGTCACCATATTTTGTAAAACTCACGAACGCAAAAAAAAAATTCTGTTTTGATATCCGTAGTAGAAACATTTCGCATCAAAATTTCTACTTTGGAACCGCAATATAAATCGTCATCATTAAGATTATTTTCATTTAAATTTATTAATTTAACAGACTTGGCGTCAAAAAAATTTTTGCTTATAAAATTTCTACATATTTTATAAAAATGAAATTTAACTCGTGGAATAAATACGTGCTAGACAGTTCCAGCTGCATTTCGAAATTGATATTATTAATTATTTTTAATATATATGATAAAAAAGGAAATATAATTTCATTCTTTCGGATTTATGGATGCTATATTTTCATTACCATAGCGAGCTTCGAAATTCTCTAATTCAAATTAATATAATAATGTACTCCATTGTTCGACTATTCTATCAATCGCAGCCTTCAATTCAAATAAATATAATAAGGTAAATAACAATTCCATATTTCCAAATGTTTTTTAATTTAATTTTTCAGGAACTCCCTTCTTTGTAAGTGTTCTCCATATTGCGCATCTCTTGACTGTGTCGAATGCTTTCTTAAAATCTATGAATAGTAGATATAGTGGGGCATTCCATTCTACTGATTGTTCAACTATAACCCGTAAAGTATTTGCCTGGTCTACACAGCTTCGGTTTGGTCTGAAACCTGCTTGCTCTTTCCGTAGTATTGGTTCTAGTACTTCTTCTAATCTTTTCTTTATAATAATTGCTATTATCTTATGAATAGTATTTAGAACCGTGATTCCTCTCCAGTTGCTGCAATTTGCCAAGTCTCCTTTCTTAGGTATCTTGACAATCATTCCTTTCTTCCATGATGGTGGTATATTCTCCTCTATCCATGCTTTCCTGATGTGGGGTAATGCGGATAAATGTATTAAATTAAACGTATATAATAGTTTCTATTCCAACATAGGAAAAAATATGGCTAGAAATTTCACATCAATCTATGTACCGAAAATGCGAACAAACAGTAGACTACATTTTGAAAAAATTAATGAAGTAAAGGTTATAAAACTTATTGAAAGTATAACGACAAAATAGTTCAGGAGTAGATAGAACTAAAACTTCCACTGTCAAAACACTTAAAACGGAACGTGCAAAACCTATTGCAACTTTAATTAATGCTTCAATTGAAGAATGCAAAATGCCTGACAGCTTTAAAGTTAATAAAGTTATACCAATTTACAAAAAGTCCGGAAATAAATCTGATATAAACAACTTTAGGCCTATATCTATAGCGTCAGTATTTGGTAAACTAATCGAAACCTATATTAACAACCAGCTGGTCAATTATATAGTAGATAATAATTTAGGATGCAAATTGCAATATGGCTTTACCAAACAATCGAATACAAATTCAACTCTATTTTACATTATATCACATAAACCGAAGTAAGTAAAGGAAGAAAGGTGGCTGTGGTTTTTTTCGACTTAACGAAAGCTTTCGATTCTGTAGATAGAGGTATTTTACTTCGAATTCTGTTTGAGTGTACAAGGTAGAGAACATTCAATGGTTCGAAAATTATTTCAAAAATAGAAAGCAATATTCTGAATGTAAAGGCCTTGCAAGTAAACAAAATAATGTAGATTATGGAGTAATTCAAGTAAGCTCACTTGGACCAGTTTTGTTCTCATGCTACGTAAGTAGCTTCTCAAAGTTAGACTTATATGGAAAATCCTTTCTATTTGCAGACGACTTAGCTATAGTGTACACAGACATCAGTTACATTAACTTAGAATTAATAATAAACGAGGACATGAAAAATACGTTTACAAAAAATCTAAATGCTTTACAAATTATTCAAAATAAAGCCACAAAAAATTTATTTATGCTTCATGCTAGAACACGAACTGACACAATACATAAGAATTACAAGATCTTAAAAGTAAAACACTTTAAGGAAATGATCCAGATTCTACACATTAACAGTATAAGAACAAGCAACATAAAATCGAATACAAAACTAATTACAAATGTAGACATACACAGCCATAATACGAGATCAGCCAGCCATCTAAGATTTATCGCCAGTCACAATTTGAAAGGATTAGAACCTATAATTAATACAGCTTCTTCTGCCTTCAAGAAATTACCAGATTCTATGAAAAATATGTGTACTTCAAAATTAAAAATAAATCTAAAAAATCTATACATAGAACAATATTGAGCATTTCAAATTAATTTTAGAATATAATTATTTTAATATATAATTGTTGTTGAATCATTATTTTACTTTGAATTTATAAACTAAACTATCTTTTGTAATTTGTTTTTTTCATTTTTTTTTTTTCTTTAATTCCTATAATATATATTATATTTTGAATATATTGGCTTATATATGTATATGAAGATATTTTTATATTTGCACTGAACTTGATAATTGTTTTGTTTAATTATTTTGACTATATTTAAGTTTTAATTTATATATGTTACACTCTATATGAGCTTTAAGCTCTCATGAGATTTTATCGAATAAATAAATAAAATAAATAAAATAATGATAATAAAGATAACTGGGATAATTATTTACCTTATTTTACATATTGTCACAATATTACACCTAATACCAGTTTTCAAGAGAAATATAATCCATTTGAACTCGTATTTGGTAAATCACTAGTAAGTCCTGAATTTATGTTAAGTAATAAAATTTATCCAGTTTATAACTTTGATAATTATAAAACAAAGAGAAGGTATGATGTATATGTAGTAATATGAACTGTTATGGTATATTGGTGTACACTGTACGCTTTTGATAATGTTATTATTTTTGTACATAATAATATGAATTTGGGTATGCATACTCCTATCATTTCTATTATTTTGGAAAACATTGAAAAAAATGTTCAATTTTGAAATGAAATATTTTCATTTTTAAAGCGATGACCTATATTTTTTTTTTCATAAATATGAAGAAAATTTAATTTTCTACAAAAAAAAAAGTCTGCTTAAGGGCTGAAAAACTGTTTCATCATCATTGTCCTGCAACCCTATCCGTGTGGCATAGGGCGGATGAGAAAAACTGTTTAGGAGTTGTTAATTGATTTACAATTCAACTTCCAAAAAAATGTTGACAAGATTTTGTTTACGTAAAGAGAGATCCTCTTCATCAACAATTCTTTTTTTATTATTTGGAGAAAAAATTTCAAGACATCGTTATTTCCATTTACATTACACATATACATTTATAGATTTAAAATAAATCTATATAATAATATGCACTATATTTATACACAAAGATTATTTTATGTTAATATTCTAGGAATTATTTTCATTAAAACTATTTTGTTTTCATGTCTCAATAATGCGGTACTTCTCGGATTCTTACCGATCTACAGTTATTTGCTTGCCTTATTAATGAAATAAATTTGGGTATCAAAATACTTTTATTTTCATTAATACCCAAATATCTGAATAATGCAAGAAAAATAAAATAAAAATAATATTATAATATGTATTTAAAAATAAAAGTAAAAACGGCTTTAAAAATAAAATATTTACAAAAAAAAAATTTCAATATCTATAGAACTCCATACAAAATTTATAGAGGTACATAGGTACTTTGTCACCCTCATGAAAATGGTTTTTCAAAACAAGGGTAGATCTCGATTTCCATTAATTATGAAAATCCAAATCCCTTAAAATTAGTAAATTTACAACTTTTTAGGAGTTGTCAGAGAGTTTGAGCTCAATAGCCTTTCCAGAACCATAGAACCATATTTTTTGTGGTTTGAAAATGCAAAAGGTACCCAGGTACGTCGTCACTCAAATAAGTGTTAAGCACCCACATGTGTTCAGTAAAATTGAAACTACTAAATAAGCTGAAAAAATAGTACTAAATTGTTGACGAAAGTATCAAAATGATAAATTGGAAATTATATTAGAGTTTGAATTGAGAAAATTCTCGCAACATTAGCGGATGTGTGGTAAGGACAGTAGTTCTTGTGTAATTCGATAAATATTACTGCAAATACATTAATTTAATTCACTTTTGACTCCACTGATTTGATTTTTCGCTCCAAAATTCAGAAATAGTATTATTCTTATAAATCTTTTTAATTCTTCATATTCGGAATTGATAATTTTAGCATTTTGCTAAAATATCTGAATTTGGAAACAAAAGTGTTAGTAAAATGCTATTCGTTTCTTCAGTTAACACATGTTCTGTAAAAAATTTAAGAAAAAAAATCAAATATTGAATTTTCAAAATCAATTTTAGTTTTTAATTCGTCACCATATTTTGTAAAACTCACGAACGCAAAAAAAAAATTCTGTTTTGATATCCGTAGTAGAAACATTTCGCATCAAAATTTCTACTTTGGAACCGCAATATAAATCGTCATCATTAAGATTATTTTCATTTAAATTTATTAATTTAACAGACTTGGCGTCAAAAAAATTTTTGCTTATAAAATTTCTACATATTTTATAAAAATGAAATTTAACTCGTGGAATAAATACGTGCTAGACAGTTCCAGCTGCATTTCGAAATTGATATTATTAATTATTTTTAATATATATGATAAAAAAGGAAATATAATTTCATTCTTTCGGATTTATGGATGCTATATTTTCATTACCATAGCGAGCTTCGAAATTCTCTAATTCAAATTAATATAATAATGTACTCCATTGTTCGACTATTCTATCAATCGCAGCCTTCAATTCAAATAAATATAATAAGGTAAATAACAATTCCATATTTCCAAATGCTTTTTAATTTAATTTTTCAGGAACTCCCTTCTTTGTAAGTGTTCTCCATATTGCGCATCTCTTGACTGTGTCGAATGCTTTCTTAAAATCTATGAATAGTAGATATAGTGGGGCATTCCATTCTACTGATTGTTCAACTATAACCCGTAAAGTATTTGCCTGGTCTACACAGCTTCGGTTTGGTCTGAAACCTGCTTGCTCTTTCCGTAGTATTGGTTCTAGTACTTCTTCTAATCTTTTCTTTATAATAATTGCTATTATCTTATGAATAGTATTTAGAACCGTGATTCCTCTCCAGTTGCTGCAATTTGCCAAGTCTCCTTTCTTAGGTATCTTGACAATCATTCCTTTCTTCCATGATGGTGGTATATTCTCCTCTATCCATGCTTTCCTGATGTGGGGTAATGCGGATAAATGTATTAAATTAAACGTATATAATAGTTTCTATTCCAACATAGGAAAAAATATGGCTAGAAATTTCACATCAATCTATGTACCGAAAATGCGAACAAACAGTAGACTACATTTTGAAAAAATTAATGAAGTAAAGGTTATAAAACTTATTGAAAGTATAACGACAAAATAGTTCAGGAGTAGATAGAACTAAAACTTCCACTGTCAAAACACTTAAAACGGAACGTGCAAAACCTATTGCAACTTTAATTAATGCTTCAATTGAAGAATGCAAAATGCCTGACAGCTTTAAAGTTAATAAAGTTATACCAATTTACAAAAAGTCCGGAAATAAATCTGATATAAACAACTTTAGGCCTATATCTATAGCGTCAGTATTTGGTAAACTAATCGAAACCTATATTAACAACCAGCTGGTCAATTATATAGTAGATAATAATTTAGGATGCAAATTGCAATATGGCTTTACCAAACAATCGAATACAAATTCAACTCTATTTTACATTATATCACATAAACCGAAGTAAGTAAAGGAAGAAAGGTGGCTGTGGTTTTTTTCGACTTAACGAAAGCTTTCGATTCTGTAGATAGAGGTATTTTACTTCGAATTCTGTTTGAGTGTACAAGGTAGAGAACATTCAATGGTTCGAAAATTATTTCAAAAATAGAAAGCAATATTCTGAATGTAAAGGCCTTGCAAGTAAACAAAATAATGTAGATTATGGAGTAATTCAAGTAAGCTCACTTGGACCAGTTTTGTTCTCATGCTACGTAAGTAGCTTCTCAAAGTTAGACTTATATGGAAAATCCTTTCTATTTGCAGACGACTTAGCTATAGTGTACACAGACATCAGTTACATTAACTTAGAATTAATAATAAACGAGGACATGAAAAATACGTTTACAAAAAATCTAAATGCTTTACAAATTATTCAAAATAAAGCCACAAAAAATTTATTTATGCTTCATGCTAGAACACGAACTGACACAATACATAAGAATTACAAGATCTTAAAAGTAAAACACTTTAAGGAAATGATCCAGATTCTACACATTAACAGTATAAGAACAAGCAACATAAAATCGAATACAAAACTAATTACAAATGTAGACATACACAGCCATAATACGAGATCAGCCAGCCATCTAAGATTTATCGCCAGTCACAATTTGAAAGGATTAGAACCTATAATTAATACAGCTTCTTCTGCCTTCAAGAAATTACCAGATTCTATGAAAAATATGTGTACTTCAAAATTAAAAATAAATCTAAAAAATCTATACATAGAACAATATTGAGCATTTCAAATTAATTTTAGAATATAATTATTTTAATATATAATTGTTGTTGAATCATTATTTTACTTTGAATTTATAAACTAAACTATCTTTTGTAATTTGTTTTTTTCATTTTTTTTTTTTCTTTAATTCCTATAATATATATTATATTTTGAATATATTGGCTTATATATGTATATGAAGATATTTTTATATTTGCACTGAACTTGATAATTGTTTTGTTTAATTATTTTGACTATATTTAAGTTTTAATTTATATATGTTACACTCTATATGAGCTTTAAGCTCTCATGAGATTTTATCGAATAAATAAATAAAATAAATAAAATAATGATAATAAAGATAACTGGGATAATTATTTACCTTATTTTACATATTGTCACAATATTACACCTAATACCAGTTTTCAAGAGAAATATAATCCATTTGAACTCGTATTTGGTAAATCACTAGTAAGTCCTGAATTTATGTTAAGTAATAAAATTTATCCAGTTTATAACTTTGATAATTATAAAACAAAGAGAAGGTATGATGTATATGTAGTAATATGAACTGTTATGGTATATTGGTGTACACTGTACGCTTTTGATAATGTTATTATTTTTGTACATAATAATATGAATTTGGGTATGCATACTCCTATCATTTCTATTATTTTGGAAAACATTGAAAAAAATGTTCAATTTTGAAATGAAATATTTTCATTTTTAAAGCGATGACCTATATTTTTTTTTTCATAAATATGAAGAAAATTTAATTTTCTACAAAAAAAAAAAGTCTGCTTAAGGGCTGAAAAACTGTTTCATCATCATTGTCCTGCAACCCTATCCGTGTGGCATAGGGCGGATGAGAAAAACTGTTTAGGAGTTGTTAATTGATTTACAATTCAACTTCCAAAAAAATGTTGACAAGATTTTGTTTACGTAAAGAGAGATCCTCTTCATCAACAATTCTTTTTTTATTATTTGGAGAAAAAATTTCAAAACATCGTTATTTCCATTTACATTACACATATACATTTATAGATTTAAAATAAATCTATATAATAATATGCACTATATTTATACACAAAGATTATTTTATGTTAATATTCTAGGAATTATTTTCATTAAAACTATTTTGTTTTCATGTCTCAATAATGCGGTACTTCTCGGATTCTTACCGATCTACAGTTATTTGCTTGCCTTATTAATGAAATAAATTTGGGTATCAAAATACTTTTATTTTCATTAATACCCAAATATCTGAATAATGCAAGAAAAATAAAATAAAAATAATATTATAATATGTATTTAAAAATAAAAGTAAAAACGGCTTTAAAAATAAAATATTTACAAAAAAAAAATTTCAATATCTATAGAACTCCATACAAAATTTATAGAGGTACATAGGTACTTTGTCACCCTCATGAAAATGGTTTTTCAAAACAAGGGTAGATCTCGATTTCCATTAATTATGAAAATCCAAATCCCTTAAAATTAGTAAATTTACAACTTTTTAGGAGTTGTCAGAGAGTTTGAGCTCAATAGCCTTTCCAGAACCATAGAACCATATTTTTTGTGGTTTGAAAATGCAAAAGGTACCCAGGTACGTCGTCACTCAAATAAGTGTTAAGCACCCACATGTGTTCAGTAAAATTGAAACTACTAAATAAGCTGAAAAAATAGTACTAAATTGTTGACGAAAGTATCAAAATGATAAATTGGAAATTATATTAGAGTTTGAATTGAGAAAATTCTCGCAACATTAGCGGATGTGTGGTAATGACAGTAGTTCTTGTGTAATTCGATAAATATTACTGCAAATACATTAATTTAATTCACTTTTGACGCCACTGATTTGATTTTTCGCTCCAAAATTCAGAAATAGTATTATTCTTATAAATCTTTTTAATTCTTCATACTCGGAATTGATAATTTTAGCATTTTGCTAAAATATCTGAATTTGGAAACAAAAGTGTTAGTAAAATGCTATTCGTTTCTTCAGTTAACACATGTTCTGTAAAAAATTTAAGAAAAAAAATCAAATATTGAATTTTCAAAATCAATTTTAGTTTTTAATTCGTCACCATATTTTGTAAAACTCACGAACGCAAAAAAAAAATTCTGTTTTGATATCCGTAGTAGAAACATTTCGCATCAAAATTTCTACTTTGGAACCGCAATATAAATCGTCATCATTAAGATTATTTTCATTTAAATTTATTAATTTAACAGACTTGGCGTCAAAAAAATTTTTGCTTATAAAATTTCTACATATTTTATAAAAATGAAATTTAACTCGTGGAATAAATACGTGCTAGACAGTTCCAGCTGCATTTCGAAATTGATATTATTAATTATTTTTAATATATATGATAAAAAAGGAAATATAATTTCATTCTTTCGGATTTATGGATGCTATATTTTCATTACCATAGCGAGCTTCGAAATTCTCTAATTCAAATTAATATAATAATGTACTCCATTGTTCGACTATTCTATCAATCGCAGCCTTCAATTCAAATAAATATAATAAGGTAAATAACAATTCCATATTTCCAAATGTTTTTTAATTTAAAATTCCTTTATGATAAAATACAAATTTAAAATTTTCTGAGAATACTAAATATCAAATAAATATAATAAGGTAAATAACAATTCCATATTTCCAAATGTTTTTTAATTTAAAATTCCTTTATGATAAAATACAAATTTAAAATTTTCTGAGAATACTAAATATCAATTGAATGTATCACAGTACTTTTATCAAACTGAAAGTTTCAAAAAAAGTACAATAGTATCAAAAATATCAACCCTGATACGCGGTACCGTTACCGTGAGTAAAAATTTGAAAATATGGAATAAAACAAAACACACACACGAACTCTTTTTTTTTTTTAAATTTATTGGTAGCTACTTTTTACTTTTATTGATCTTAAAATTCTACAACGCCGCAACAAAAAAAATACAAAAATAAAGCGGTGTTTCTGTTCGGTTATTCTGTAAAGGTTATTCTGTCCTAAACGAAAACTGTCCTAAACGAAAACTTCATAATAATTTATCTTATAAAACTAACAATTAATTCTGAATATAATTTTAATTCATAACTATAGGTACCATCCTTACTTATGGCTATAGGTATTTATAGGTACCAATTGAAAGCAATAAAGTAAAAAAGCATTGTCATTCAAACTTCTTTCCCAACACTTTTAAAAATATGCAATAGAAAATGTATGTGAATTCAATTAAATATTTCGTAATTTTTCATAAAATAATTTTTTAATAAAAAATTGTTTTTCATAGTAATATTATTAATTTTTCATAAACATAAATATCTACAGATGTGATTTTTTGAAATGAATAGCTATGAAATTTGATCTTCCAGAATAGAGGACCAAAAAAAAGTTCGAATTAAGGCTATATGTCGAATAGTCCTTAAAAAAATATTTAATTTTTTATAAATATACCTACTTCATTTTCATTTTGAAAAACTTGAATAACTTCTACTTGAATTACAATTAATCAACAGGGGACCCTAGTATAAATAATATTTGATAAATCAAATTTCAATATTTAACAGTCGACCGAAACAAAAAATTAAACAAAAAATTCATATTCTTATAAACCGCTTTGGCAGAAATAAGAATATAAAATAAAATAATATAACAGTAAATACATATTGTATACATTTATATATAACTCGTCGCCGGTCTCTAATTTTTTGTTTGAAAGAGAAATATTGTTTCTGTTTCATGCATACATTATGTTTTTAACATAAATGAAGAAGAGAATTTATTTGCAATCAAATTGGAAGAAATTTTTTTCTTTCTTTCTTACACCTCATCAAGAATGCCTTTAATATAGGAGAAAAAAAATCAAACTTTACTCAAATTGATTTAAATGAAACGGAATATACTGTACATATTTTTTGTTATTTTCTTTTGTTGTTTTTCTTCTTAATACATCATAGTAAAAAAGAATATTCTTTAATAAGAAGATATGCACTGAAGAAGTCAAGATTCCATTTACAAAAAAACTCCATTAGTTAAAGAAGCAAAAAATTATTGTTTTTCTTATGTAATAAGTTGTGAGAAAGAAAGAGTGCGATATAAATGATTTAAAAAGCTATTTAATTTTTGAAATTTAATTTTAAATAGCCCACGGGCCACGGGAGAAGAGATTTCTTATGTACATGGTCATCTGAAATCAACGTATTAAACTTATTAGGGTATGAGAGTAAAGAAATTTTGAATGATTGATTTTTTACAGGTACCTACATAACATAATATTGGTTTCAAAAACATATCTTATTTCTTAAACATCATATTATTTTCTTTTATTGTTTTATAAGGGAAGTAAAATTTTTTTTTATTTCAAACAGATTCAATATATAAATTTTTTTAGGTATTGAGACAGGTAGTTAATACGAAGAACCAATAAATTTTTTTTATGAATGACTCGATGCATTTTTATTTCCTTCGAAATTAAATTTTGCATTTAATAATCAATGATAATTTATTAATTATTAATAATATTAGAATTTATAAATAGGAAGGAAATTTGAATATTAATAATGTGAATAAATAATGTTTCTTATTACTATGCATTTTTAAATGTAACACATCTCGATATTTGTTCGATAATTTCTTTCCCACTTTGTGTTTTGAATTTTTATCTCTCTCTCACAAATTAAATTCTTATTACTTTCTATTTCTTACTGTTATATCACGTTCTTCTTTATTTCAACTGTCAAACTGAAAACTACTGTTACATATAGCAATATCTTAAACTATGTTTACGTGTAAAATATACTTAAACTACGTTTACATATAGTAATTTACTTAAACTACGTTAACATATGTAACATCTCAAATTTTAAAATTTCAAATTTTAATCTAATCGATGTATACATATATTTTAAATATTCATTTTACACAGTTTTTTCATTCAATTAAATTTTACAGTTATTATAATGTATTATCTTGTTTATATATACTAATTTTCAGAACAAACTTTATTTCCTATTCTTCCCCTTTTTTATTTTATTTTATTTTATTTTTTTTTTTTTTACAACTCAGTTTTTATTCCAATGCTGATAATTTGTACTTTAATTCAATTAGTTTTTTTGATATATTTTTTCCATTCAAATTACTTTTTCGTATTTATTTGATCGTTTTGAAACGATCAATAAGTGTATAAATTCTATTACAATTCTAATAACTTGTGCGTTAATTTAATATTTAGTTTTAGTTTTTGTTATTATATTTTGATTAATTTTACGCAAAAAATGTGTACTTCTTCTAAAAATTTTGCCACTCTTTAGAGTTTTAACCCAGTATGACCTAGGTGCCGAATCTTTATCAATTACTATAGCCTCCAACCAAATATTACCATTTCTTAGGTAGCATTTCTCATTTTTCTCAAATTGTTTTTCTTTTTGTACATTTCGATTAGAATATTGAGCCGATTCAAAATTATTTTTTAAGCTTTTAAATTCAAAATTATCTTTTATATTAGGAAATGTTTTAATATTAAAATGACTCTGTTTTTCAGGTAGCAATGATCTCGTTTTCCTACCAAAGACCATTTGACTTAAAGACAACACTCAGATTGATAAATCTAAGTGTTTTATTGGTGTATTTCAATACTCTAATAGCGAAAGCCAATAATTTCACCTTGTCAGCCTTTTTTAAAATATTTTTCGCTATTCGCACTGCCCTTTCCGATAAACCATTTGACTGAGGATACAATGGGCTGCTTGTAGTGATCTTAATATCTAATTCTTGAGCAAAACTTCTAAATTCAAAACTTCCGAACGGAACCTTGTCCGAAATTATCTCTTTGGGCAATCCAAATGTTGCAAATATTGGTTTTAACGCCCCAATAACCGAATTGGCTGTTTTACCATTTAGTTTAATGACTTCAATATATTTTGCAAAATAATCCATTAATACGAAAAAATTTTTTCCTTCTTAGTCAAATATAAATATATCCATGCCAATTTTTTCAAAAGAATTTTGAGGAATTTCATGCGATAGCAAAGGTTCCCCCTTTGAGTTATCTGAAATTTCTGACAAGTGCTACATCGTTCAATCATGTTTTCAATGTCCGTCATTAATCCGGGCCAGTAAATAATTTCTTTAGCACGAAACTTAGTCTTTTCAATACCGAAATGGGGTTTATGTAAGGCTTCTAATATTTCCTTTCTCAAAGAAATTGGTATTAAAATTCGTTCATCAAAAAATATTAAATTATTATCTATAAATAAATTTTCTTTAAATTTTCAATAGTTTTTTATATTATCTGGAACCTGCTTTATATTTTCAGGCCAGCCCTCTTTTATAATTTTCTTTAAGTTTAACAATATTGGATCTTTGTCGGTTTCAGTTTGAAATTTTATTATCTTTTCATCCGACACATTTATCGAGTGAACTAAGCCATCTAAATCATTGACTGTAGGATCATTATTTCCTTTTTTATAAAACCTAGATAGCAAGTCGGCTATTAACATAAATTTTCCCGGTAAGTACCTACTCTAATTTTAATTTGAATTTCCATAATTTCATTTTCATCCTTTGCAACCTACCAGAAGGGATCTTATTCACTGCTTTATTCATAATTCCTAACAATGGCTTATGATCAGTTTGAACGGTAAAAGTTCTTCCGTAAACCCAGTTGTGAAATTTTTCACACGCGAAGCAAATTGCCAACATTTCTTTGTCTATCTGAGAGTATCCTATTTCTGTATCTGATAAACTTTTTGATGCGAACGAAATTGGAAACCCTTGTTGTAATAAGCAACATCCGACTCCACTTTTGCTGGCATCAGTTTGTATAGTAATATCCAGGTTTGGATTAAATGGTTTTAATTTTGGAGATTCTATAATTAATTTTTTAATCTCATTTAAGCAGTTTGTATGTATTGGGAGCCATTCAAAAACTATATTCTTTCTTAATAATTCTCGTATTGGAGTGGAAATCTCAGCTAAATTCGGTATAGCTTTCCGCAAATAATTTACCATCCCCAACATTTTTTGTACATCTTTTTTGTTTTTAGGAACACTAATATTCTCTATTGCTCGTATTCTGTCAGGATCAAATGAGACCCCCTGTTCTGAAATAATATGCCCTAAAAATTTTACCTGACTTTGACAAAACTGAAATTTTTCTTTGTTAAATTTAACATTATTTTTTTTTGCTCTTTCCATTACTTCATTTAAAATTCTGTCATGCTGCTCAATTGTATCAGCAAATATTAAAATGTCATCAATATAGATAACTATACCCTCTATACCTTCGAAATTTTTCTCATTATATTTTTGGAAAGCCTCCGGAGCTATCTTAACTCCAAATGGTAATCTGCAAAATCTATAACATCCATACGGTGAATTAAATGTACACAGATTATTTGATTTTTCGTCTAATTTAATTTGAAAAAATCCTTCCTTTTTATCTAACACACTGAAATATTTTTTTCCAGAGATTTTTACAATTATTTGCTCAAATTTAGGAATTAGAAAACACTCATCACTAATATTTTTATTTAAATTTTGCGGATCTAAGCAAATCCTGATTTTCCCATTCGATTTTTCCACGATAACTAGATTAGAAACCCAATCCGACGGTTTATCAATTTTCTCTATTATTTTTTGGCTTTGTAATCTATCCAGTTCCATTTTTAAAGGTTTTAGTAAACTTAGTGGTACCCGTCTAGGCGGCTTCACTACCGGTGTAGCATCCTTTTTCAAATTAATTTTGAAATTGTTCACAAAACAACCTAATCCTATAAAATTATCTTTATATTTAGTTAAAACCTTTTCTTTACTTAACTCTATCTCATCAAGCCTATTAATTAATTTCAGTCTTAAGCAACTATTCAAACCTAAGATTGGTAAGGAATCACCTTTAATTATAACAAATTTTTCAACACTAATTTCATGTTTAATACAGCATTCAAGCTCAATTTCACCCATCAGATCCAATTTGCTACCACCGTGAGCCACTAATCTCAAATCAGTTCTTTTTATTCTTACATCTTTAAAAAATTTCAAAAAAGAAACCGGCAAAACATTAATTTCCGCGCCTGTATCTAATTTAAATTTAATAATATTTTTATTTACTAATATATTTGCAAACCAGGCTCTATTTGATTGGAAACTAGAATTAATACTGTCTATATAAAAAATTTCTTCCTCACAATTATTTTTCCGTATTTCATTTACTCTTCTAGACTTACAACAAATTGCAAAATGATTATTCATGCCACATTTTTTGCATGATTTCCCAAAAGCTGGGCATTTACCATAAGTATGGTTTTGACCACAAAACTTACATCTAATTTGTTTATCTTTATTGTCAAATTTCACATAATTCTTATTATTATTTTTATTATAGCCATATTTATTATTTTCAACATACGACTTACCATCACTTGAACTTCTTTTTTCTATTGTACAAACTTCGGATGTTATCATTGACTCACCTTTTCTTAATTAAAGGTTCTTAGATTGTAGATTAGTAATTTCATCAGCACGTGCCATTTCTATCGCCTTTATAACTGTTAAACCATCCGTCTCTAACATTCGTTTTTGTAACTTTTTATTAACTACTCCTAACACAATTCTATCTCTTAGCATCCTATCCTCTAAATCAGCATAACCACATGTTTTTACTAATTTTTTTATATCCATTAAGAACGTATCAAATTTTTCTGCTGGATGCTGCTCTCTGCTCCAAAAGATAAAACTTTCATACATTTGATTTTTCTTTGGAAGACAAAAATCTTCAAAAGCTTTAAACACCTTTTGAAATTCCTTCTTTTCAGCCTCTGTTAGATTTAGTGATGTGTGAAATACATCCGTGGCCTGGACACCTGCTGCATTCAAAAATATTCCAATCTTAAGTCCATTTTCTTTTTTATTAAATTCTATTGCTGCTGCAAATTGCTCCCAGCTTTGTTTAAATACTCGCCAATTTTCCGACAAGTTCCCGTCCACTTTTAAATCCTCAATTTTTTTAAAAAAATCCATTCTTTCCTTTTCAACATATATATATATTGAATTTTCCTTGGTCGGCCACGTGGTTTTTTAATTTTTCCCAATTTAGTAACACTCACTATCCCCATGTATTTTATGACAAAACTTTATTTATTTTGTTTTTAATTCCATTAAATAGTTAATTGAAATTTTTTTTTTTTTTCTTAATTTATTTTGTAATTATAACTTTGTAAATTTAGAAAATTATTATTTTTTTTTTTTTTTCTTTATACTCGTCTCTGCCGCAGCGTCATGTTATATCACATTCTTCTTTATTTCAACTGTCAAACTTAAAACTACTGTTACATATAGCAATATCTTAAACTATGATTACATGTAGTAATATACTTAAACTACGTTTACATATAGTAATCTACTTAAACTACGTTTACATATTATGTAACACTTACAATTTTGGAAATCGACTAGAAAAATGGTAACCAATCATTAACAAATTATAAAATTTTATTCCAGTGCATTTTCTTATTAATGGATCCTTTACCTACTATCCTTTGATAGTAGATGCGTGTGCGGCTTTACATTATATAATAATTTATGTACATAATCTTTCCCCTTTTTATTTCAATTTACTGAGAATTGTTTTTGTTTTATGGATACATTTCTTTAACCCAAACGAAAGAGAAAAGAAAAAATAACAACAAAAAAATCAAATAAATGTCGAATTAGCACGTAATTCTTTCTGTTTCCTCCCCTGCTAAAACAAAGTGGATTAAAAATATTTAGAATAATAATTTCAAAGCTATTGAATACATTCTTATTTACTTGAAAAATATATTTTAAAATAATTTTTTGACTACATTGAATTTTATGAAAAATAATCAAAAAAACTTTAATCAATTTATATAAAAAGTTACTTATTTATTTATTTAAGGTTTGTTTAGCTCAAATAAAAAACAATGATTTTAAATATATAGAAATTGTAAACAAATAAAATAAAAAATACAAGAAAATGAAAAAAAAAATTACCTATTAAATTTTTAAATAAATAAAAAATACAATTAAGAAAAAGTTGAAAAAATCTTATAAATGTAGGTAGTTTAGTATCTACTAATTGTTATTATCAATACTATTATTTATAACAATCAATATAACAACAAAAATAATCAAACACAACAAACATTAAACAAAAAGTTTGACAAATGACAAGAGTCGATTTCGATTTAAAGGAAAAAATTAGTTTCCAGCATTTTTTGTTTCAAAAATGTTTGATGATAATAGGATAATATTCTATTTTTTCATTAAACAAAGTCGGATGTCAAAATTTGTGGAACAACGTTTACAGGACAGTCAAACTTTCAATAGTACAAACTAAATCTTGATGTCTAAACGTTACCTAATCGTTAGTACCTAATTTTTTATTTGTAAACAAAAAACAATAGCTATATTAAGTTTACTTTATTTCTAATATTTTAGTGTTTTTTATTTAAGAAAAAAAATAAACAGTATAGATAAATAATAAATGTACCTATATGTAATATATAAATATATCCTATATCTATTTATTGATATTTGATATTGTAGTCTTTTGTATTTTAAAAGAAAAAAACAGTAGTTTTTAATTTTTTTGTTTTCCTAATTTATAAAAAAAAGAAACAGTAAGACGCAAGTTTCCCGTCTGAGCTGCCTTTGCAATGACCATCAACAAAGTGCAAGGTCAAACTCTCAATAAGGTTGGTATTTGGTATTTTACTTGATGCACCAGGTTTTTCACATGGACAACTATATGTCGGGATTTCGCGCACTACTGGGAATATAAATCATTTGAAAATTGTCACCGAACAGAATAGAACTGTTAGAAATATACACCCATATTCTGTTAGACCCATCTCGCGAGATCGCGTGAGAATATCTCTGACGCGATAGTTTTGTATTCTGTTAGACCTTTGACGAGACGAGATAGCCATTTTTTATCTCGTCAAAAATTGTAAGCGATAGAGTATCTCGTCAAAGTATTTTGTGTTTTTTATCAAAAAATTGAATTAAATAAATAAATTGAATAGATAAAATAGTTACTACCAACAAATAAAATGTTTTATCGCGCGGCTTACAGTGTCTAACAGAAAGGCATATTCAGCGAGACGAGACGAGATTGGTGATAGTTTTTAATGAAATATTAGTTGATTAAATATTTCAATCTATAACAATCCAATTATATAGTCTGTCTGCTAATCTACTAATTTAACTAAAGTATCAAATATTACTAAAATATTGTTGATAGGGGAATTTTTGATTTTGATAATTTATAATTCAGTACAACCTAGAATGCTCTAATTTTGATTTTTCACTATATATAACGGTAGCAAAAAGTAACAGGTATTTAACTAGTATATATGATTTTCGATTTTGCTTTAAATTGAATTTATAAATACTATCATAAATACGTAAAAATGTTTTTAACAATTTATATAAAATTTTTAATCATTGGTTTGGTAGGCATAGGTACTTTTTATTTTTATTCAACAAAAATAATAAATTGGTGTTGTTATTGTATATGAAATAGAATGAGAATTGTTGATGAAATAACATCTCTGCATGTAATTTCATAAATCATATGGAATGAAAATGTTTACAATGTTGCTGAAACACAAATATTCAGACACATGTTCCTTTACCTACCAATGGGTGGAGAGCCAAAAAAACAGTGTGAAATTTTTTTATATGAAGTGAAACATCTTATAGTAGTTATATAATCTTTGATACAAGTAATGAAGATACTGTACATAAAAACAGAATTGTCAAATTTATAAATTAAGTTTACTAATTAAAATTCATTATATTTTATAAACAAAAATATTTTTTTTGATATTTATTTATTTATTTATTTATTCATTTTATTTCGTACATATACATGAGACGGTAAGTCTCTATAGGATATATAAAGTATAATGTGTAGCAAATTCATAATTCTTAAATTAACTTAAATTAAATTTAATTAAATTAAAGCTTAACCTAAAGAAATTAACAATAATGAAAATAATTTATAAAGAAAAGAAATTAATAAAAGAGAATTTAAAAAGAACATTTAAAAAAAAAAAAAAGAAAATCTCTCCTCCAAACAAAATTATCTTTCAGACGTATCACACCTAACAAGCATTATTCTACAAAATTTTTATTCTTCTTAATTAATGACTACTCTTTTTCCTTAAAATATACCCAACAGAGCTCAAGGAATTTAGAAATAGAGAACTCACACCTGACTACGTTCGGCAAAGAATTCCACAACCCGACAGTCCTTACAAAAAAGGATAGATGTCTTAATCTACCAGAGTGTCTAGGAATAGTTAAATTTGCACTTCTTAATGATCGTCCAGGGGTTATTTTCTTAAGAAGATATACCGGCGTATTTTTAGATAGGATTTTTTTCATAAAACAGATGTACTTATAATTTAGATAGTTTTCGAAAGTACAGCCAAGCAAAACCTTAGAAACATCACTGATGCTATCGAATCTACGACGGTTAGTTACAAATCGAGTGCAAGCATTGAAAATAACCTTGAGCCTGGAAAACTCGCCCATACTCATCCCAGCATAAACTACTTCACAATAAGTGAAATGTGGAAAGATTAAAGATATAGCTAATTTCTTTTTTACCCACTCGTTAATATTGTAAGAGAACTTCCAGAGTTTTCGTAACTTACAAAAAACATTTCTAGAAATAAAGTTAATGTGATCATTCCAGGTTAGAGTTTTATTGAATACAACACCCAAGTTTTTAGCTTTACTTACAAATTTTACCACAGAATTATTTAATTTGATATTAGGGAGATTAGTTGTATCAATATTACGAACATAAATTAACATAACCTGTGATTTTAACGGATTTAATCGAAGACCATTGTTTAGAGACCAAAAAGCAACAACATCAAGATCATCATTCAATTTAGCAATAGAGCGGTTAATATCAGCTATAGGACCACTGATGTAGAGTTGAGCATCGTCTGCATACAAACAACGGGGTAAGTCATTAATAAATAGACTAAAGAGTAAGGGACCCAATATGGATCCTTGGGGTACCCCACATTCAACAGGTAGATTATTAGACTTAATACGCTGCGCTAAGTTTTAAACATAATAAGTTATGATTAACACAATCAAAAGCTTTAGTGAAATCAAGAAGAAGCAATAATACAGCATGTTTCTTATCGATTTCCCAGTAAATGTTATCTGTTAATTCTAGGAGTGCTGAGGTAGTGCTGTGCTGCTTTCTGAAACCTGATTGGAATTCGTATAAGAGATTATTATCACTTACGTACTGACTCATTTGTGCATGCAATAACCGTTCAAAAGATTTCGAAATACCGGACAGTACGCTAATGGGTCTAAGGTCATCAATCGTTGGATTATTTTTTTTAGAAACGGGAACAACTTTGGCACATTTCCAAATTAGAGGGTATTGACCAGTAGTCAAGATGAAATTAAACATGTGAGTAATATAAGGTAGCACAGAAGGGATAATCAGTTTAATAAATTTCAAAGGAATTAAATCTGGTCCTATAGCATTGGATTTAACCTTAAAAATAGCATCATAGACTTCATCATTTGAGACATTTCTAAAAGAGAAAGTACTAGACGAATCAACGTTTTCAATATTGGATAGTAATGAAGTAAAGTTAAAAGATGGAGTTATAAATCTATTGTTTAATTCGTTTACATCAAAGCTATCCATATTATCCATTTTGTTTTCTTTACTGATTCCAAGCTTAGCGGTATTAGACCAGAAAGATTTTGAAGGCAGCCGAGGATCGAGTATCTTAGAATAGTAATGTTTTTTAGCTTGTCTAATCTTCAAGTTTACCACGTTCCTAAGCCTTTTAAATGAATTTCTTACTTACCATCACTTGAATTTCTTTTTTCTATTGTACAAACTTCGGATGTTATCATTGACTCACCTTTTCTTAATTAAAGGTTCTTAGATTGTAGATTAGTAATTTCATCAGCACGTGCCATTTCTATCGCCTTTATAACTGTTAAACCATCCGTCTCTAACATTCGTTTTTGTAACTTTTTATTAACTACTCCTAACACAATTCTATCTCTTAGCATCCTATCCTCTAAATCAGCATAACCACATGTTTTTACTAATTTTTTTATATCCATTAAGAACGTATCAAATTTTTCTGCTGGATGCTGCTCTCTGCTCCAAAAGATAAAACTTTCATACATTTGATTTTTCTTTGGAAGACAAAAATCTTCAAAAGCTTTAAACACCTTTTGAAATTCCTTCTTTTCAGCCTCTGTTAGATTTAGTGATGTGTGAAATACATCCGTGGCCTGGACACCTGCTGCATTCAAAAATATTCCAATCTTAAGTCCATTTTCTTTTTTATTAAATTCTATTGCTGCTGCAAATTGCTCCCAGCTTTGTTTAAATACTCGCCAATTTTCCGACAAGTTCCCGTCCACTTTTAAATCCTCAATTTTTTTAAAAAAATCCATTCTTTCCTTTTCAACATATATATATATTGAATTTTCCTTGGTCGGCCACGTGGTTTTTTAATTTTTCCCAATTTAGTAACACTCACTATCCCCATGTATTTTATGACAAAACTTTATTTATTTTGTTTTTAATTCCATTAAATAGTTAATTGAAATTTTTTTTTTTTTTCTTAATTTATTTTGTAATTATAACTTTGTAAATTTAGAAAATTATTATTTTTTTTTTTTTTTCTTTATACTCGTCTCTGCCGCAGCGTCATGTTATATCACATTCTTCTTTATTTCAACTGTCAAACTTAAAACTACTGTTACATATAGCAATATCTTAAACTATGATTACATGTAGTAATATACTTAAACTACGTTTACATATAGTAATCTACTTAAACTACGTTTACATATTATGTAACACTTACAATTTTGGAAATCGACTAGAAAAATGGTAACCAATCATTAACAAATTATAAAATTTTATTCCAGTGCATTTTCTTATTAATGGATCCTTTACCTACTATCCTTTGATAGTAGATGCGTGTGCGGCTTTACATTATATAATAATTTATGTACATAATCTTTCCCCTTTTTATTTCAATTTACTGAGAATTGTTTTTGTTTTATGGATACATTTCTTTAACCCAAACGAAAGAGAAAAGAAAAAATAACAACAAAAAAATCAAATAAATGTCGAATTAGCACGTAATTCTTTCTGTTTCCTCCCCTGCTAAAACAAAGTGGATTAAAAATATTTAGAATAATAATTTCAAAGCTATTGAATACATTCTTATTTACTTGAAAAATATATTTTAAAATAATTTTTTGACTACATTGAATTTTATGAATAATCAAAAAAACTTTAATCAATTTATATAATAAACTACATAAGTGTTGGCATAAATGTTAGCATTTAGAGCAACGTTTACACATAAGATTTTATTTGATAAAAGTTACTTATTTATTTATTTAAGGTTTGTTTAGCGCAAATAAAAAACAATGATTTTAAATATATAGAAATTGTAAACAAATAAAATAAAAAATACAAGAAAATGAAAAAAAAATTACCTATTAAATTTTTAAATAAATAAAAAATACAATTAAGAAAAAGTTGAAAAAATCTTATAAATGTAGGTAGTTTAGTATCTACTAATTGTTATTATCAATACTATTATTTATAACAATCAATATAACAACAAAAATAATCAAACACAACAAACATTAAACAAAAAGTTTGACAAATAACAAGAGTCGATTTCGATTTAAAGGAAAAAATTAGTTTCCAGCATTTTTTGTTTCAAAAATGTTTGATGATAATAGGATAATATTCTATTTTTTCATTAAACAAAGTCGGATGTCAAAATTTGTGGAACAACGTTTACAGGACAGTCAAACTTTCAATAGTACAAACTAAATCTTGATGTCTAAACGTTACCTAATCGTTAGTACCTAATTTTTTATTTGTAAACAAAAAACAATAGCTATATTAAGTTTACTTTATTTCTAATATTTTAGTGTTTTTTATTTAAGAAAAAAAATAAACAGTATAGATAAATAATAAATGTACCTATATGTAATATATAAATATATCCTATATCTATTTATTGATATTTGATATTGTAGTCTTTTGTATTTTAAAAGAAAAAAACAGTAGTTTTTAATTTTTTTGTTTTCCTAATTTATAAAAAAAAGAAACAGTAAGACGCAAGTTTCCCGTCTGAGCTGCCTTTGCAATGACCATCAACAAAGTGCAAGGTCAAACTCTCAATAAGGTTGGTATTTGGTATTTTACTTGATGCACCAGGTTTTTCACATGGACAACTATATGTCGGGATTTCGCGCACTACTGGGAATATAAATCATTTGAAAATTGTCACCGAACAGAATAGAACTGTTAGAAATATACACCCATATTCTGTTAGACCCATCTCGCGAGATCGCGTGAGAATATCTCTGACGCGATAGTTTTGTATTCTGTTAGACCTTTGACGAGACGAGATAGCCATTTTTTATCTCGTCAAAAATTGTAAGCGATAGAGTATCTCGTCAAAGTATTTTGTGTTTTTTATCAAAAAATTGAATTAAATAAATAAATTGAATAGATAAAATAGTTACTACCAACAAATAAAATGTTTTATCGCGCGGCTTACAGTGTCTAACAGAAAGGCATATTCAGCGAGACGAGACGAGATTGGTGATAGTTTTTAATGAAATATTAGTTGATTAAATATTTCAATCTATAACAATCCAATTATATAGTCTGTCTGCTAATCTACTAATTTAACTAAAGAATCAAATATTACTAAAATATTGTTGATAGGGGAATTTTTGATTTTGATAATTTATAATTCAGTACAACCTAGAATGCTCTAATTTTGATTTTTCACTATATATAACGGTAGCAAAAAGTAACAGGTATTTAACTAGTATATATGATTTTCGATTTTGCTTTAAATTGAATTTATAAATACTATCATAAATACGTAAAAATGTTTTTAACAATTTATATAAAATTTTTAATCATTGGTTTGGTAGGCATAGGTACTTTTTATTTTTATTCAACAAAAATAATAAATTGGTGTTGTTATTGTATATGAAATAGAATGAGAATTGTTGATGAAATAACATCTCTGCATGTAATTTCATAAATCATATGGAATGAAAATGTTTACAATGTTGCTGAAACACAAATATTCAGACACATGTTCCTTTACCTACCAATGGGTGGAGAGCCAAAAAAACAGTGTGAAATTTTTTTATATGAAGTGAAACATCTTATAGTAGTTATATAATCTTTGATACAAGTAATGAAGATACTGTACATAAAAACAGAATTGTCAAATTTATAAATTAAGTTTACTAATTAAAATTCATTATATTTTATAAACAAAAATATTTTTTTTGATATTTATTTATTTATTTATTTATTCATTTTATTTCGTACATATACATGAGACGGTAAGTCTCTATAGGATATATAAAGTATAATGTGTAGCAAATTCATAATTCTTAAATTAACTTAAATTAAATTAAATTAAATTAAAGCTTAACCTAAAGAAATTAACAATAATGAAAATAATTTATAAAGAAAAGAAATTAATAAAAGAGAATTTAAAAAGAACATTTAAAAAAAAAAAAAAGAAAATCTCTCCTCCAAACAAAATTATCTTTCAGACGTATCACACCTAACAAGCATTATTCTACAAAATTTTTATTCTTCTTAATTAATGACTACTCTTTTTCCTTAAAATATACCCAACAGAGCTCAAGGAATTTAGAAATAGAGAACTCACACCTGACTACGTTCGGCAAAGAATTCCACAACCCGACAGTCCTTACAAAAAAGGATAGATGTCTTAATCTACCAGAGTGTCTAGGAATAGTTAAATTTGCACTTCTTAATGATCGTCCAGGGGTTATTTTCTTAAGAAGATATACCGGCGTATTTTTAGATAGGATTTTTTTCATAAAACAGATGTACTTATAATTTAGATAGTTTTCGAAAGTACAGCCAAGCAAAACCTTAGAAACATCACTGATGCTATCGAATCTACGACGGTTAGTTACAAATCGAGTGCAAGCATTGAAAATAACCTTGAGCCTGGAAAACTCGCCCATACTCATCCCAGCATAAGCTACTTCACAATAAGTGAAATGTGGAAAGATTAAAGATATAGCTAATTTCTTTTTTACCCACTCGTTAATATTGTAAGAGAACTTCCAGAGTTTTCGTAACTTACAAAAAACATTTCTAGAAATAAAGTTAATGTGATCATTCCAGGTTAGAGTTTTATTGAATACAACACCCAAGTTTTTAGCTTTACTTACAAATTTTACCACAGAATTATTTAATTTGATATTAGGGAGATTAGTTGTATCAATATTACGAACATAAATTAACATAACCTGTGATTTTAACGGATTTAATCGAAGACCATTGTTTAGAGACCAAAAAGCAACAACATCAAGATCATCATTCAATTTAGCAATAGAGCGGTTAATATCAGCTATAGGACCACTGATGTAGAGTTGAGCATCGTCTGCATACAAACAACGGGGTAAGTCATTAATAAATAGACTAAAGAGTAAGGGACCCAATATGGATCCTTGGGGTACCCCACATTCAACAGGTAGATTATTAGACTTAATACGCTGCGCTAAGTTTTAAACATAATAAGTTATGATTAACACAATCAAAAGCTTTAGTGAAATCAAGAAGAAGCAATAATACAGCATGTTTCTTATCGATTTCCCAGTAAATGTTATCTGTTAATTCTAGGAGTGCTGAGGTAGTGCTGTGCTGCTTTCTGAAACCTGATTGGAATTCGTATAAGAGATTATTATCACTTACGTACTGACTCATTTGTGCATGCAATAACCGTTCAAAAGATTTCGAAATACCGGACAGTACGCTAATGGGTCTAAGGTCATCAATCGTTGGATTATTTTTTTTAGAAACGGGAACAACTTTGGCACATTTCCAAATTAGAGGGTATTGACCAGTAGTCAAGATGAAATTAAACATGTGAGTAATATAAGGTAGCACAGAAGGGATAATCAGTTTAATAAATTTCAAAGGAATTAAATCTGGTCCTATAGCATTGGATTTAACCTTAAAAATAGCATCATAGACTTCATCATTTGAAACATTTCTAAAAGAGAAAGTACTAGACGAATCAACGTTTTCAATATTGGATAGTAATGAAGTAAAGTTAAAAGATGGAGTTATAAATCTATTGTTTAATTCGTTTGCATCAAAGCTATCCATATTATCCATTTTGTTTTCTTTACTGATTCCAAGCTTAGCGGTATTAGACCAGAAAGATTTTGAAGGCAGCCGAGGATCGAGTATCTTAGAATAGTAATGTTTTTTAGCTTGTCTAATCTTCAAGTTTACCACGTTCCTAAGCCTTTTAAATCAATTTCTTACTTACCATCACTTGAATTTCTTTTTTCTATTGTACAAACTTCGGATGTTATCATTGACTCACCTCTTCTTAATTAAAGGTTCTTAGATTGTAGATTAGTAATTTCATCAGCACGTGCCATTTCTATCGCCTTTATAACTGTTAAACCATCCGTCTCTAACATTCGTTTTTGTAACTTTTTATTAACTACTCCTAACACAATTCTATCTCTTAGCATCCTATCCTCTAAATCAGCATAACCACATGTTTTTACTAATTTTTTTATATCCATTAAGAACGTATCAAATTTTTCTGCTGGATGCTGCTCTCTGCTCCAAAAGATAAAACTTTCATACATTTGATTTTTCTTTGGAAGACAAAAATCTTCAAAAGCTTTAAACACCTTTTGAAATTCCTTCTTTTCAGCCTCTGTTAGATTTAGTGATGTGTGAAATACATCCGTGGCCTGGACACCTGCTGCATTCAAAAATATTCCAATCTTAAGTCCATTTTCTTTTTTATTAAATTCTATTGCTGCTGCAAATTGCTCCCAGCTTTGTTTAAATACTCGCCAATTTTCCGACAAGTTCCCGTCCACTTTTAAATCCTCAATTTTTTTAAAAAAATCCATTCTTTCCTTTTCAACATATATATATATTGAATTTTCCTTGGTCGGCCACGTGGTTTTTTAATTTTTCCCAATTTAGTAACACTCACTATCCCCATGTATTTTATGACAAAACTTTATTTATTTTGTTTTTAATTCCATTAAATAGTTAATTGAAATTTTTTTTTTTTTCTTAATTTATTTTGTAATTATAACTTTGTAAATTTAGAAAATTATTATTTTTTTTTTTTTTCTTTATATTCGTCTCTGCCGCAGCGTCATGTTATATCACATTCTTCTTTATTTCAACTGTCAAACTTAAAACTACTGTTACATATAGCAATATCTTAAACTATGATTACATGTAGTAATATACTTAAACTACGTTTACATATAGTAATCTACTTAAACTACGTTTACATATTATGTAACACTTACAATTTTGGAAATCGACTAGAAAAATGGTAACCAATCATTAACAAATTATAAAATTTTATTCCAGTGCATTTTCTTATTAATGGATCCTTTACCTACTATCCTTTGATAGTAGATGCGTGTGCGGCTTTACATTATATAATAATTTATGTACATAATCTTTCCCCTTTTTATTTCAATTTACTGAGAATTGTTTTTGTTTTATGGATACATTTCTTTAACCCAAACGAAAGAGAAAAGAAAAAATAACAACAAAAAAATCAAATAAATGTCGAATTAGCACGTAATTCTTTCTGTTTCCTCCCCTGCTAAAACAAAGTGGATTAAAAATATTTAGAATAATAATTTCAAAGCTATTGAATACATTCTTATTTACTTGAAAAATATATTTTAAAATAATTTTTTGACTACATTGAATTTTATGAATAATCAAAAAAACTTTAATCAATTTATATAATAAACTACATAAGTGTTGGCATAAATGTTAGCATTTAGAGCAACGTTTACACATAAGATTTTATTTGATAAAAGTTACTTATTTATTTATTTAAGGTTTGTTTAGCTCAAATAAAAAACAATGATTTTAAATATATAGAAATTGTAAACAAATAAAATAAAAAATACAAGAAAATGAAAAAAAAATTACCTATTAAATTTTTAAATAAATAAAAAATACAATTAAGAAAAAGTTGAAAAAATCTTATAAATGTAGGTAGTTTAGTATCTACTAATTGTTATTATCAATACTATTATTTATAACAATCAATATAACAACAAAAATAATCAAACACAACAAACATTAAACAAAAAGTTTGACAAATGACAAGAGTCGATTTCGATTTAAAGGAAAAAATTAGTTTCCAGCATTTTTTGTTTCAAAAATGTTTGATGATAATAGGATAATATTCTATTTTTTCATTAAACAAAGTCGGATGTCAAAATTTGTGGAACAACGTTTACAGGACAGTCAAACTTTCAATAGTACAAACTAAATCTTGATGTCTAAACGTTACCTAATCGTTAGTACCTAATTTTTTATTTGTAAACAAAAAACAATAGCTATATTAAGTTTACTTTATTTCTAATATTTTAGTGTTTTTTATTTAAGAAAAAAAATAAACAGTATAGATAAATAATAAATGTACCTATATGTAATATATAAATATATCCTATATCTATTTATTGATATTTGATATTGTAGTCTTTTGTATTTTAAAAGAAAAAAACAGTAGTTTTTAATTTTTTTGTTTTCCTAATTTATAAAAAAAAGAAACAGTAAGACGCAAGTTTCCCGTCTGAGCTGCCTTTGCAATGACCATCAACAAAGTGCAAGGTCAAACTCTCAATAAGGTTGGTATTTGGTATTTTACTTGATGCACCAGGTTTTTCACATGGACAACTATATGTCGGGATTTCGCGCACTACTGGGAATATAAATCATTTGAAAATTGTCACCGAACAGAATAGAACTGTTAGAAATATACACCCATATTCTGTTAGACCCATCTCGCGAGATCGCGTGAGAATATCTCTGACGCGATAGTTTTGTATTCTGTTAGACCTTTGACGAGACGAGATAGCCATTTTTTATCTCGTCAAAAATTGTAAGCGATAGAGTATCTCGTCAAAGTATTTTGTGTTTTTTATCAAAAAATTGAATTAAATAAATAAATTGAATAGATAAAATAGTTACTACCAACAAATAAAATGTTTTATCGCGCGGCTTACAGTGTCTAACAGAAAGGCATATTCAGCGAGACGAGACGAGATTGGTGATAGTTTTTAATGAAATATTAGTTGATTAAATATTTCAATCTATAACAATCCAATTATATAGTCTGTCTGCTAATCTACTAATTTAACTAAAGTATCAAATATTACTAAAATATTGTTGATAGGGGAATTTTTGATTTTGATAATTTATAATTCAGTACAACCTAGAATGCTCTAATTTTGATTTTTCACTATATATAACGGTAGCAAAAAGTAACAGGTATTTAACTAGTATATATGATTTTCGATTTTGCTTTAAATTGAATTTATAAATACTATCATAAATACGTAAAAATGTTTTTAACAATTTATATAAAATTTTTAATCATTGGTTTGGTAGGCATAGGTACTTTTTATTTTTATTCAACAAAAATAATAAATTGGTGTTGTTATTGTATATGAAATAGAATGAGAATTGTTGATGAAATAACATCTCTGCATGTAATTTCATAAATCATATGGAATGAAAATGTTTACAATGTTGCTGAAACACAAATATTCAGACACCCTTTACCTACCAATGGGTGGAGAGCCAAAAAAACAGTGTGAAATTTTTTTATATGAAGTGAAACATCTTATAGTAGTTATATAATCTTTGATACAAGTAATGAAGATACTGTACATAAAAACAGAATTGTCAAATTTATAAATTAAGTTTACTAATTAAAATTCATTATATTTTATAAACAAAAATATTTTTTTTGATATTTATTTATTTATTTATTTATTCATTTTATTTCGTACATATACATGAGACGGTAAGTCTCTATAGGATATATAAAGTATAATGTGTAGCAAATTCATAATTCTTAAATTAACTTAAATTAAATTAAATTAAATTAAAGCTTAACTTAAAGAAATTAAAAATAATGAAAATAATTTATAAAGAAAAGAAATTAATAAAAGAGAATTTAAAAAGAACATTTAAAAAAAAAAAAAAGAAAATCTCTCCTCCAAACAAAATTATCTTTCAGACGTATCACACCTAACAAGCATTATTCTACAAAATTTTTATTCTTCTTAATTAATGACTACTCTTTTTCCTTAAAATATACCCAACAGAGCTCAAGGAATTTAGAAATAGAGAACTCACACCTGACTACGTTCGGCAAAGAATTCCACAACCCGACAGTCCTTACAAAAAAGGATAGATGTCTTAATCTACCAGAGTGTCTAGGAATAGTTAAATTTGCACTTCTTAATGATCGTCCAGGGGTTATTTTCTTAAGAAGATATACCGGCGTATTTTTAGATAGGATTTTTTTCATAAAACAGATGTACTTATAATTTAGATAGTTTTCGAAAGTACAGCCAAGCAAAACCTTAGAAACATCACTGATGCTATCGAATCTACGACGGTTAGTTACAAATCGAGTGCAAGCATTGAAAATAACCTTGAGCCTGGAAAACTCGCCCATACTCATCCCAGCATAAACTACTTCACAATAAGTGAAATGTGGAAAGATTAAAGATATAGCTAATTTCTTTTTTACCCACTCGTTAATATTGTAAGAGAACTTCCAGAGTTTTCGTAACTTACAAAAAACATTTCTAGAAATAAAGTTAATGTGATCATTCCAGGTTAGAGTTTTATTGAATACAACACCCAAGTTTTTAGCTTTACTTACAAATTTTACCACAGAATTATTTAATTTGATATTAGGGAGATTAGTTGTATCAATATTACGAACATAAATTAACATAACCTGTGATTTTAACGGATTTAATCGAAGACCATTGTTTAGAGACCAAAAAGCAACAACATCAAGATCATCATTCAATTTAGCAATAGAGCGGTTAATATCAGCTATAGGACCACTGATGTAGAGTTGAGCATCGTCTGCATACAAACAACGGGGTAAGTCATTAATAAATAGACTAAAGAGTAAGGGACCCAATATGGATCCTTGGGGTACCCCACATTCAACAGGTAGATTATTAGACTTAATACGCTGCGCTAAGTTTTAAACATAATAAGTTATGATTAACACAATCAAAAGCTTTAGTGAAATCAAGAAGAAGCAATAATACAGCATGTTTCTTATCGATTTCCCAGTAAATGTTATCTGTTAATTCTAGGAGTGCTGAGGTAGTGCTGTGCTGCTTTCTGAAACCTGATTGGAATTCGTATAAGAGATTATTATCACTTACGTACTGACTCATTTGTGCATGCAATAACCGTTCAAAAGATTTCGAAATACCGGACAGTACGCTAATGGGTCTAAGGTCATCAATCGTTGGATTATTTTTTTTAGAAACGGGAACAACTTTGGCACATTTCCAAATTAGAGGGTATTGACCAGTAGTCAAGATGAAATTAAACATGTGAGTAATATAAGGTAGCACAGAAGGGATAATCAGTTTAATAAATTTCAAAGGAATTAAATCTGGTCCTATAGCATTGGATTTAACCTTAAAAATAGCATCATAGACTTCATCATTTGAGACATTTCTAAAAGAGAAAGTACTAGACGAATCAACGTTTTCAATATTGGATAGTAATGAAGTAAAGTTAAAAGATGGAGTTATAAATCTATTGTTTAATTCGTTTACATCAAAGCTATCCATATTATCCATTTTGTTTTCTTTACTGATTCCAAGCTTAGCGGTATTAGACCAGAAAGATTTTGAAGGCAGCCGAGGATCGAGTATCTTAGAATAGTAATGTTTTTTAGCTTGTCTAATCTTCAAGTTTACCACGTTCCTAAGCCTTTTAAATGAATTTCTGTCATTCGAATTTCTTGTTCTCTTCCAAATTTCATAAGCCATGTCTCTATCATTCGCCATTTTTACAATATCTGGACAGAAATACGGAACAAAATCAGCACGTGGAGTAAAAGAACGTAAGGGAACATGCTGGTCGAAAAGCTTCAGAACTAGATTATTAAAGAACGCAATTTTATCGTTTATGTTATTAATTGTGTAGATGGAACGCCACGGTAATCTAGTTGCAGAATGAAATAGTAAGGATATATTGCAATTCTTGTAATCACGATAGGTAATTTTCACTTTCGGTATCTCAATAGGAATTTTATATGACAGGTATATCATATCATGATCAGACACACCCGGGAGAGAAACCTGTCCAAACTTTACTACTAGCTCATGGTTTTCAGTAGATGTCAAAAATAAATCCAATAGAGAGGAACAAGATTCACCGAATCGAGTTGGTACCGAATTATTAATTATGTTCAATGAATAGTTCTCAATAGTTCGAAAGAAAACATTTCTTAACACATGATTATTGTCAAGTATATTAACATTAAAATCCCCCCCAATGATGATAGAATCATAGTTGCTAGCAAAATTATCTAAAGCTTTTTTAAAAGGTTCAAATTTATATGCTGAGGGATGAGGAAAATATACGGTTCCTAACAGAATAGCATTGTTTTTACATTTTAATTCAGCGAAAATGAATTCAATATCATCATTTTCCACAGAGTGAGTTAAAACTTTAACAGATAGACCACATTTAACATAGATTGCTACACCACCTCCCCGAGTTCTATTACCAGAACTATCCAGTTTATTCCATTAATATTACATTAACAATTTAATTTTAATTTTTCATTCTTTTTCAAAGCTAAACAAGATAAGATTAATTATTATCTTATATATAAAGAAGGATGTTTGTATGTATATATGTATGTATGTATGTTTGTGTCAGAACTCCTCCGAGACGCATGGACCAATTTCAACCAAATCTTACAGGATGGTTTTTTGTTACTTCAAGTCGAACCCATGATATGTTGTTTTCCAAAATTCTGACTGGTTTCGGTAGCTGCCATACAACTCCTAGCACCCAACGAGCATATTTCAAAAACCAAAGGTGCTACAGAGCTGAAAATTTATACACGGGTACTCTCTCAAAAATAAACAAATACGGATCTTACCGTTTTTTAAAATTTTGATTGGTTCGGGTAGCTGTCATACAACTCCGAGCTCCCGCCAAAAATATTTCAAAAACTAAAGGTGCTACAGAGCTGAAAATTTGCACACAGGTACTCCCTCAAAAATAAACAAATATGTCTTTCACATTTTTTCGAAATTTTGAATGGTTCCGGTACCTGCCATACAACTCCTAGCACCTGACAAAAATATATCAAAAACCAAAGGTGCTAGAGAGCTGAAAATTTGCACACAGGTACTCTCTCAAAAATAAACAAATATGCCTTTCACATATTTTCGAAACTTTGACTGGTTTGGGTAGCTGTCATACAACTCCGAACTCCGCAGGTACCTCAAACTTTCTAATAAGAAAAATGGTTTTCATTGGAAGTCAAAATATGTGTATTAAATTGGAACCAAATCGGTCCAGTTTCTGAGATATGAATTTACGTTCAAAATAGCTCTGGCGGAAAGCATGTCCAACAAATTTGGCAGAAAGTTTTGTAATCGGGATCCAAGGTGTGTTAAAAATATCAAGTCCCTAACTCAACAGGAATTGGGTCTAAAATAATATATGTATATAGCTACATACCTAAATAACAATAATATGTATTGAAATAAGTATGTAGTTAAACATACAATAATAGAGTCAATGATAGAATGACAGAATCTTGAAAAAATTCTAAAAATAATGGTAATCTTCTTATATATAAAGAAGGATGTTTGTATGTATGTATGTATGTTTGTGTCAGGACTCCTCCGAGACGCATGGACCAATTTCATAAAACTTTTACAGGACGGTTTTTTAGTAGTTGAAATCGAACCCGTGATATGTTGTTTTCCAAAATTCTGACTGGTTCGTGTTACTGTCATACAACTCCGAGCACCTGACAAAATATTTCAAAAACAAAATGCACTAAAGAGCTGAAAATTTGAACACAGGTACTCTCTCAAAAAAAAACAGATATGCCTTTCATATTTTTTCCAAATTGTGACTGGTTCGGGTACCTGTCATACAACTCCGAGTACACGCCAAAAATATTTCAAAAAACAAAAGCGTTAGAGAAGTGAATATTTGCAGACAGGTATACTCTTCCAAAAATAAACAAATATGACTTTCACATTTTTTCGAAATATTGAGTGATTCGGGTAGATGTCATATAACTCCGAACTCCGCAGGTCCCTCAAATTTTCTAATAAGAAAAATAGTTTTCATTGGAACCCAACATATGTGTATTAAATTGGAACCAAATCGGTCCGGTAAATTCGAGATATGAATTTACGTTCAAAAGAGCTCTGACGGAAAGCAGGTCAACAAATTCAGAAACTGCTGTAATCGGGATCGAAGGTGAATTTAAAATGTCAAGTCACTAACTTAACAGGAAGTGGGTCTAAAATGCCTGAATTTCAGATGTTATGCAGACCATATAGAATTTTCTAATGGAGCTGAATTTAGCTTATTTATTTTACCCTTTTTAGTGCAGTTAATGTTGGTACGAAATATTGGTGACAGCCATTCAAAAAGCAAGTTTTAATTTTTTTTTATATTATTATTTTTAGAGAGGAAGAGAAAAAGAGGTGAAGCAAACAGCAAAACAAAATTCTCATTTTTATTTATTTCTATCTTTCAATGAAATAAAATAAAGGCAACATTTTTTTTTTAGAAATATTTGCAATTTAGCCGAAGTTTTTATCAAATCTCTTAATGAAATCATATCAAAACTTCATAGAATTTCGCAACGAGAGAACAAACGATGAATTGATGCGATATCAGTTTGGAAGATACGGGAGCAATAACGAGGTAGTTTGGTGAATCCTGGGATTTCCGATTCACGAAAGACACCCTACTGTTGTTCATCTCAGCGTATAGAAAATGGTCAGAGAGCTTATTTCACATCAAATAGTGCATTAAGACTGATAGATCAGCCACCAAATATGACCTTAACAGCATTTTCTATACTGTGTGAGCAGGATCCTTTTGCAAGGACTTTGTTGTATCCTGAGATACCTCAATATTATACATGAAATGCATCAAGGAAAGTTTTCTGCAGAAGTAAAGTCGGACAGCCCCCCGGATATGATGTGATCAAGAGTGACGCCTTGAGTAGAGTATATACTGTTCTGCCAAATTCCCCGGCGTTCGATGCTCGAAATCACGTTTGGTCCGGACATATTCAATAACGCATTCATTATTCTTGAAGATAAATGTGTGGCTATGATCGATAAAAAATACCAATTCTAAATCAAGATCAGAAAAAAGCATACAAAATTATAATGGATCAGGTAGAGAAACAACAAGGTGGTATCATTTTTCTTGATGCTTCGGGAGCACAGGTAAAACATATTTAACCAATCTAGCCGAAATCAGGGCTCGGGGAGAAGTCGCCCTTGCCATGCATCTTCAGGAATCGCGACAATATTAATGGAAGGAGGAAGAACAGCCCATTCTGCACTTAAGTTGCCACTAGACATCTCCAGACAAGAAAATTCTACCTGCAACATTAGTAAAACAAATGGTCGGGCGCAAATGCTCCAGACATGCAAAATTATCGTATAGGATGAATGCACCATGACTCACAAGAAAGCTCTCGAAGCCTTTGACGTTACTTTGAGAGATCTGAGAGGAAATAACAACCTTATGGGAGGAGTTCTGGTACTCCTGTGTGGAGACTTCCGTCAAAATTTGCCCGTCATCCCAAAGTCAACACCAGCCGATGAAATTTACGAATGTTTAAAACATTCATCTTTGTGGAGACATGTACGAAAGATAAGTTTGAAACAAAACATGAAAGTACATCTGGGGGATGACAGTGCTCTTATTTTCACCGCAAGGATACCACTTATTCCAAATGATCTTCCTTTTCACTTTAAGAGGCTGCAATTTCCAATTAGACTTGCGTCTCCATTACGATAAGCAAGGCACAGGGACAGTTTATTAAGTACTACGGTATGGATTTAAGATCGCCATGTTTCTCCCATGGCCAACTTTATGTTTCTTGCTCAAGGGTTCACCCAATATTTTATTCTTGCTCCTGAAGGCGAAACTAAAAATGTTGTTTATAACCAAGTTTTATCGTGAGAAAATTATTTAATCACCCGTCAATTTAATTAGTTTATTATTTTGTATTTTTTCGTCTTTCCTTTTTTCTGTTCTTTTGGTTTCTCTTATTTGTCTTTATCTTTTTTGGATATCTATCTTTTTTTCTAAATTTTTGTTTTTTTTATAACATTTTGTACTTTTCTCTTTTGAACAATGAAAAAAACCTGCTATATGGATAAGAATTGATTAATTAAATTAAAAGTAACAAAAATTAAAATTTGAACTAATAACATCTAGCATAAGTTTATGTAGCATTAGTTTTATACTAACATATAGAAATAAGTACTTAATGTTTGAATATTATAAAAATGAAAATGTTTATTATTAATACCTAAAAAAAGATTTATACTAACATAAAACACGGACCATAATTTAGTTTTCAAAAAATACTTCTTATTAAAATCCCAAAATTCTAATTGAAATTTATAAATAACGCCTAAGACTTATGTTTGCATTTTATTTTAACTTGTAAGTACTGTTTTTGTACAAAACTGCAACTCATTTTAATTTTCGTTTACTTTTGATTTTTTTTGCATTTAATTTAAGTAGATACCTATTAAAATTTTCATGAATTATCATTGTATTAAATTTTTAAAAACTTGCAGTGGCTTTAGTGGGGGTGGACCCCACACTATTACAAAGCACGAGCGTGTATTTTTTGTATTGTTTTTCAAACTTTACACAAAAAGAAAAAAAAGCAATTACATATAAAAACATTTAACAGTTAGTTTACTTCACAAAATACTTCCCTTTTCAAACTAAAAACGAAAAAAAAAATTATAGGAACTTTAAATTTTCTCGGGCAACGCCGGGTAACTCCGCTAGTATTATATAAAATAAATATTAGATTAAAGACCTTAAGATAATAGTCTTATTATTATGTAAGAAATTATATTCTCAAATAGCTTGTATTATTAACACAATTGTATTATGTTTAAAAACCTAAAATAAAATAAAACTCATTAATTAGAATTAACAATAGTAATAATTATCTTTATTTCGAATATTTTTAAAGTTATAAGAAGATATGGCCACATCTTCGAAAAAAAACTATTTTGTCAAAAACTTAAAGGCTCATTTTAACTATGTATAAGGGTACGATCAAAAATATTATTTAAAATAAAAATTATTTTTCTTTAAAATAAAATTTCCTCTTGTTGGAAAGGAAGTGTAATATAAAGGTACAAAGTATCAGAAATTGTAAATTAATCAATTTATGATACATACTTTGAATAAATTCCTAAAACATTATTTTATTTGTTATTTTTTTATATATCTTAAACTCCTAATTTCGTAATTAAACTCTCTAATTTTTATACATTATTAACTTAATAAAAAATATTGCTATGCATTATTACCTAACATAATATTAAATTCTAGGTAATAGCTGCATAAGCAATTTTATTCCATAATTTAGTATAGATCGTTTACCTTTCAAAAAAACCGCGAGAATTTAATGTTTTAGATTTAAAATTGTTAGTATTTAATAACAAATATTTTTTTTCTATTATAAAATGATTAGTAATAAGTTTTTAATAAATTTATAAAAAAATAAATAAGAAAGGCATTCGAAGTTAAGTAAGAAAAGAAGACGGTTGTGTTTAATTTAAATGATTATATTACAATATGACACCCTATCAGACCGAACAGCTTCGGCTTGGTGAAAAATTAACTTATATAATTAAAAAAACAAAAAAAAAATTATGTTCATTAAGTATAAAATAAATTAAATTAATTTTATAATAAGTATTTTACTAAAGTTCATTGCCTGAGATGATTCATTAAGTTTGAATAACAATTTTTTTTGTGCATTTGAACTCAGAATAATACTATAGTAAATTCCATAAAATTTATGTTGGGCAGCATAATTTTACAAATGAAAATAATATTTAACATATGTACTAATTATCATATATTGAGCAAAGTTATGAACGAATGTAGAGTTTTTTATTAAAGATTTTTATGTACAGTTATATTCATATATTCATTACATCCTCAACCCGTTAAAATTTTTTTTTATTTTAAAATTAGAGAAAAGGAAATTTTGAAATTATGATATAAGTTTTTTGTTTTTTTTTTTTTTTTGTAGCCTAGTCAATAGTTCAATCCTTTTATAGTACATTAAGTTTATGTTCGTACAATTTATTTAAAAAATGCTTTGTTTGATTTTTATCATTTATTTACAATTTTATGATTTATAGACATAATTCTATTATTATGAATTTCTGTTATTAGTTTTATAATACATTAAGTTTATGTATATACAATTTATTTAAAAATGCTTTGTTTGATTTTATCATCTATTTACAATTTTTAATTTATTATTATAAATTTCTTTTATTTCATTATTAATTTTTATTTTCGAATTTACACCTTATATGGTCATAACTTATAACCTCTTATGGTCCTTTAATGGTGGCTCTAATTTTTTACGAGTTCCTACTTTTAACGAGACAAAATGTCCTATAGATATTTTTAAATTGTTTAATTTTTTATCAAATAATTCTTTCCTTTTTTTTTGCTAATTCAATAACTGTTTTGCTTTCTTATGAGATTGTAATATTCGATTTTATTACTTGTTAATATCGTATTTTTAGAAACTAACTTCAACGTAGGTACATGTGAATTAAAAGTGCGGTGTAATAAATAAACGTTTAAATAAGCAATTAATGATTAATGAACAGATATAAACTAAAATCAGAGTGCATAAAAAAAAAATTAAAATAATAAAAATTTAAATTATAAAAACAATTTAAAAATAGTGTCAATAATAAAATTTACTTTAGAATAATAATTAAATCAAATAATACATAACTTAAAAATAGCCAAAACAATTTTTTTTTTTTTCTTTCTTTCTTCTCTCCTTTATTCAAAATGTTGTTAACTGTTCGTCTTAGTTGACAATAATAAAATCATGATTCAATTCATATTAAAATACTTTTTTTTTTTCTTTTTCTTCTACAAAATTCTCTCATTATGCACTATAATTTTTCTTCTTTTTATTTTGTTATTACCGTAATTTTCTCATTGTTCTAACCTGCAGTGAATGTTTCTGAGAGTATTTCTACACCCAATAAGGTATTAAAAACTGTTGTGTGTAGATATTGGTTTCAGTTGCATTCATTGCAGGGGTGGTATATGTAAGTGGTACGTGGGCCAAAAAATTTAATTTATATATATATTTTTTTTTTATATATATATATATTTTTTTTTCGGTACTTTTTGTTAAGTTTAATTTAATTTATTTTCCTTTTCTCTTTGTAAATTGTTCGTTATTATGTTTAAGATAGATTTTTGTAACATTCGCGGTCTATCAACAAATTTCCATTCCGTCGAAAGCCATCTACGGCTCCAAAATCCAGCAATTTTAGCACTAAGTGAAACACAAGTTGTGAATAATGATATTAACTTTAATATCAATAATTATTCGCTTGTGCCACTTTTTATACCCCACAGAGGGATTGCTTTGTATATACGAAATGATGTAGCTTATAAGACTCTTAAAATTTTTGAGTGCTCCAATCCAATTTATCAATATAATTGGATGAAAATACACGCCGATAAGCACATCATTCACTTCTGTTTTATTTACAGATCGCCTCAAGCGAATCAGCTAGAAACTGATATGCTTATAGAAAGACTATCCAACCAGATAAACTCAATTCTGGAAACCAATCCCGAGTATGAGATTATTCTGGCGGGAGACTTCAATATTCATAACAGAGACTGGCTTAATTTTGCTAGTCACAGCAGTCCCGAAGGCAAACAAGTTGAATATTTTTTTCCAATTTTTTCAACCTTTCTCAACTTGTCAAAAGCCCTACGAGGATACCAGACCGACGCGACCAGAACGGACACCTCCTGGATTTATTCCTAACTACCCATCCAGAGAAATATTCAATCTCTGTTAACTCAACAGGAATTGGGTCTAAAATAATATATGTATATAGCTACATACCTAAATAACAATAATATGTATTGAAATAAGTATGTAGTTAAACATACAATAATAGAGTCAATGATAGAATGACAGAATCTTGAAAAAATTCTAAAAATAGTAGTAATCTTCTTATATATAAAGAAGGATGTTTGTATGTATGTATGTATGTTTGTGTCAGGACTCCTCCGAGACGCATGGACCAATTTCATAAAACTTTTACAGGACGGTTTTTTAGTAGTTGAAATCGAACCCGTGATATGTTGTTTTCCAAAATTCTGACTGGTTCGGGTTACTGTCATACAACTCCTAGCACCTGACAAAATATTTCAAAAACAAAATGCACTAAAGAGCTGAAAATTTGAACACAGGTACTCTCTCAAAAAAAAACAGATATGCCTTTCATATTTTTTCCAAATTGTGACTGGTTCGGGTACCTGTCATACAACTCCGAGTACACGCCAAAAATATTTCAAAAAACAAAAGCGTTAGAGAAGTGAATATTTGCAGACAGGTATACTCTTCCAAAAATAAACAAATATGACTTTCACATTTTTTCGAAATATTGAGTGATTCGGGTAGATGTCATATAACTCCGAACTACGCAGTTCCCTCAAATTTTCTAATAAGAAAAATAGTTTTCATTGGAACCCAACATATGTGTATTAAATTGGAACCAAATCGGTCCGGTAAATTCGAGATATGAATTTACGTTCAAAAGAGCTCTGACGGAAAGCAGGTCAACAAATTCAGAAACTGCTGTAATCGGGATCGAAGGTGAATTCAAAATGTCAAGTCACTAACTTAACAGGAAGTGAGTCTAAAATGCCTGAATTTCAGATGTTATGCAGACCATATAGAATTTTCTAATGGAGCTGAATTTAGCTTATTTATTTTACCCTTTTTAGTGCAGTTAATGTTGGTACGAAATATTGGTGACAGCCATTCAAAAAGCAAGTTTTAATTTTTTTTTATATTATTATTTTTAGAGAGGAAGAGAAAAAGAGGTGAAGCAAACAGCAAAACAAAATTCTCATTTTTATTTATTTCTATCTTTCAATGAAATAAAATAAAGGCAACATTTTTTTTTAGAAATATTTGCAATTTAGCCGAAGTTTTTATCAAATCTCTTAATGAAATCATATCAAAACTTCATAGAATTTCGCAACGAGAGAACAAACGATGAATTGATGCGATATCAGTTTGGAAGATACGGGAGCAATAACGAGGTAGTTTGGTGAATCCTGGGATTTCCGATTCACGAAAGACACCCTACTGTTGTTCATCTCAGCGTATAGAAAATGGTCAGAGAGCTTATTTCACATCAAATAGTGCATTAAGACTGATAGATCAGCCACCAAATATGACCTTAACAGCATTTTCTATACTGTGTGAGCAGGATCCTTTTGCAAGGACTTTGTTGTATCCTGACATACCTCAATATTATACATGAAATGTATCAAGCAAAGTTTTCTGCAGAAGTAAAGTCGGACAGTCCCCCCAACAAATGGTCGGGCGCAAGTGCTCCAGACATGCAAAATTATCGTATAGGATGAATGCACCATGACTCACAAGAAAGCTCTCGAAGCCTTTGATGTTACTTTGAGAGATCTGAGAGGAAATAACAACCTTATGGGAGGAGTTCTGGTACTCCTGTGTGGAGACTTCCGTCAAAATTTGCCCGTCATCCCAAAGTCAACACCAAAAGATGAAATTTACGAATGTTTAAAACATTCATCTTTGTGGAGACATGTACGAAAGATAAGTTTGAAACAAAACATGAAAGTACATCTGGGGGATGACAGTGCTCTTATTTTCACCGCAAGGATACCACTTATTCCAAATGATCTTCCTTTTCACTTTAAGAGGCTGCAATTTCCAATTAGACTTGCGGCTCCATTACGATAAGCAAGGCACAGGGACAGTTTATTAAGTACTACGGTATGGATTTAAGATCGCCATGTTTCTCCCATGGCCAACTTTATGTTTCTTGCTCAAGGGTTCACCCAATATTTTATTCTTGCTCCTGAAGGCGAAACTAAAAACGTTGTTTATAACCAAGTTTTATCGTGAGAAAATTATTTAATCACCCGTCAATTTAATTAGTTTATTATTTTGTATTTTTTCGTCTTTCCTTTTTTCTGTTCTTTTGGTTTCTCTTATTTGTCTTTATCTTTTTTGGATATCTATCTTTTTTTCTAAATTTTTGTTTTTTTTATAACATTTTGTACTTTTCTCTTTTGAACAATGAAAAAAACCTGCTATATGGATAAGAATTGATTAATTAAATTAAAAGTAACAAAAATTAAAATTTGAACTAATAACATCTAGCATAAGTTTATGTAGCATTAGTTTTATACTAACATATAGAAATAAGTACTTAATGTTTGAATATTATAAAAATGAAAATGTTTATTATTAATACCTAAAAAAAGATTTATACTAACATAAAACACGGACCATAATTTAGTTTTCAAAAAATACTTCTTATTAAAATCCCAAAATTCTAATTGAAATTTATAAATAACGCCTAAGACTTATGTTTGCATTTTATTTTAACTTGTAAGTACTGTTTTTGTACAAAACTGCAACTCATTTTAATTTTCGTTTACTTTTGATTTTTTTTGCATTTAATTTAAGTAGATACCTATTAAAATTTTCATGAATTATCATTGTATTAAATTTTTAAAAACTTGCAGTGGCTTTAGTGGGGGTGGACCCCACACTATTACAAAGCACGAGCGTGTATTTTTTGTATTGTTTTTCAAACTTTACACAAAAAGAAAAAAAAGCAATTACATATAAAAACATTTAACAGTTAGTTTACTTCACAAAATACTTCCCTTTTCAAACTAAAAACGAAAAAAAAATTTATAGGAACTTTAAATTTTCTCGGAAAAAAAAACTATTTTGTCAAAAACTTAAAGGCTCATTTTAACTATGTATAAGGGTACGATCAAAAATTTTCTTTAAAATAAAAATTATTTTTCTTTAAAATAAAATTTCCTCTTGTTGGAAAGGAAGTGTAATATAAAGGTACAAAGTATCAGAAATTGTAAATTAATCAATTTATGATACATACTTTGAATAAATTCCTAAAACATTATTTTATTTGTTATTTTTTTATATATCTTAAATTCCTAATTTCGTAATTAAACTCTCTAATTTTTATACATTATTAACTTAATAAAAAATATTGCTATGCATTATTACCTAACATAATATTAAATTCTAGGTAATAGCTGCATAACCAATTTTATTCCATAATTTAGTATAGATCGTTTACCTTTCAAAAAAACCGCGAGAATTTAATGTTTTAGATTTAAAATTGTTAGTATTTAATAACAAATATTTTTTTTCTATTATAAAATGATTAGTAATAAGTTTTTAATAAATTTATAAAAAAATAAATAAGAAAGGCATTCGAAGTTAAGTAAGAAAAGAAGACGGTTGTGTTTAATTTAAATGATTATATTACAATATGACACCCTATCAGACCGAACAGCTTCGGCTTGGTGAAAAATTAACTTATATAATTAAAAAAACAAAAAAAAAATTATGTTCATTAAGTATAAAATAAATTAAATTAATTTTATAATAAGTATTTTACTAAAGTTCATTGCCTGAGATGATTCATTAAGTTTGAATAACAATTTTTTTTGTGCATTTGAACTCAGAATAATACTATAGTAAATTCCATAAAATTTATGTTGGGCAGCATAATTTTACAAATGAAAATAATATTTAACATATGTACTAATTATCATATATTGAGCAAAGTTATGAACGAATGTAGAGTTTTTTATTAAAGATTTTTATGTACAGTTATATTCATATATTCATTACATCCTCAACCCGTTAAAATTTTTTTTTATTTTAAAATTAGAGAAAAGGAAATTTTGAAATTATGATATAAGTTTTTTGTTTTTTTTTTTTTTTTGTAGCCTAGTCAATAGTTCAATCCTTTTATAGTACATTAAGTTTATGTTCGTACAATTTATTTAAAAAATGCTTTGTTTGATTTTTATCATTTATTTACAATTTTATGATTTATAGACATAATTCTATTATTATGAATTTCTGTTATTAGTTTTATAATACATTAAGTTTATGTATATACAATTTATTTAAAAATGCTTTGTTTGATTTTATCATCTATTTACAATTTTTAATTTATTATTATAAATTTCTTTTATTTCATTATTAATTTTTATTTTCGAATTTACACCTTATATGGTAATAACTTATAACCTCTTATGGTCCTTTAATGGTGGCTCTAATTTTTTACGAGTTCCTACTTTTAACGAGACAAAATGTCCTATAGATATTTTTAAAGTGTTTAATTTTTTATCAAATAATTCTTTCCTTTTTTTTGCTAATTCAATAACTGTTTTGCTTTCTTATGAGATTGTAATATTCGATTTTATTACTTGTTAATATCGTATTTTTAGAAACTAACTTCAACGTAGGTACATGTGAATTAAAAGTGCGGTGTAATAAATAAACGTTTAAATAAGCAATTAATGATTAATGAACAGATATAAACTAAAATCAGAGTGCATAAAAAAAAAATTAAAATAATAAAAATTTAAATTATAAAAACAATTTAAAAATAGTGTCAATAATAAAATTTACTTTAGAATAATAATTAAATCAAATAATACATAACTTAAAAATAGCCAAAACAATTTTTTTTTTTTTTCTTTCTTTCTTCTCTCCTTTATTCAAAATGTTGTTAACTGTTCGTCTTAGTTGACAATAATAAAATCATGATTCAATTCATATTAAAATAATTTTTTTTTTCTTTTTCTTCTACAAAATTCTCTCATTATGCACTATAATTTTTCTTCTTTTTATTTTGTTATTACCGTAATTTTCTCATTGTTCTAACCTGCAGTGAATGTTTCTGAGAGTATTTCTACACCCAATAAGGTATTAAAAACTGTTGTGTGTAGATATTGGTTTCAGTTGCATTCATTGCAGGGGTGGTATATGTAAGTGGTACGTGGGCCAAAAAATTTAATTTATATATATATTTTTTTTTATATATATATATATATTTTTTTTCGGTACTTTTTGTTAAGTTTAATTTAATTTATTTTCCTTTTCTCTTTGTAAATTGTTCGTTATTATGTTTAAGATAGATTTTTGTAACATTCGCGGTCTATCAACAAATTTCCATTCCGTCGAAAGCCATCTACGGCTCCAAAATCCAGCAATTTTAGCACTAAGTGAAACACAAGTTGTGAATAATGATATTAACTTTAATATCAATAATTATTCGCTTGTGCCACTTTTTATACCCCACAGAGGGATTGCTTTGTATATACGAAATGATGTAGCTTATAAGACTCTTAAAATTTTTGAGTGCTCCAATCCAATTTATCAATATAATTGGATGAAAATACACGCCGATAAGCACATCATTCACTTCTGTTTTATTTACAGATCGCCTCAAGCGAATCAGCTAGAAACTGATATGCTTATAGAAAGACTATCCAACCAGATAAACTCAATTCTGGAAACCAATCCCGAGTATGAGATTATTCTGGCGGGAGACTTCAATATTCATAACAGAGACTGGCTTAATTTTGCTAGTCACAGCAGTCCCGAAGGCAAACAAGTTGAATATTTTTTTCCAATTTTTTCAACCTTTCTCAACTTGTCAAAAGCCCTACGAGGATACCAGACCGACGCGACCAGAACGGACACCTCCTGGATTTATTCCTAACTACCCATCCAGAGAAATATTCAATCTCTGTTAACTCTCCGCTAGGTGGTTCCGACCACTGTCTTGTAAGCACAAGCTTCGAAGTAGGCACAACAACCAGTTCTTCTAATTCCCCCAAAAGACTAGTTTGGCATTATCACCAAGCTGATTGGGAAGGCTTCAACAACTTTTTAAATGCATCGAACTGGTCGTTGTGTTTCCAATATAAAAATGTCGACTTTGCTGCAAAGGTGATTACCAAGAGGATTCTATTAGGAATGAAAACTTTCATTCCAAATAGCCTTAGAAGTATAAAACGAAATCCCTCAGGTTGGTTCAACGACCTCTGCAGCAAAGCTCTGAAATCCAAAGAAGAACCTTACAAAAAATACAAGAACAATAAAACAGTCAATACGTATGAGAGTTATAAAGTGGTAAGGAATAAATGTAAAAAAATTATCAATCAGCAAAAATTCCTGCATAACCAAAGATTGAGACGAGAAATCTTTGATCTCCCCAACAACAGCAGGTCTTTCTGGACATTTGCTAAAAATGTTGGGCAAAATTTTTGCAGTCCTTCGTTTCCACCCATGATTGATAATAATAGTACCATTATATCAGATTCTGTTGGAAAGGCTAATCTCTTTGCAAAATTATTTGCAGCTAATTCCACACTCCCTCCTACAGCCCAAAATCCTTCATCAATCCCTGTTCTAAATTATTCTTTCGGAAGGATCTACTTTAGAACAAGAGCTGTAGCAAAAGTCTTGAAGAATCTCGATATAAAAAAATCTACCGCTCCTGATGGCATACCTGCAATTGTGCTGCGACACATTGCCTTCGCTATTTCTAAACCTCTGCGCAACTTATTCCATTTGTCCTTTTCTTCAGGAACTTACCCGTCCTATTGGAAAGTTGCACAAGTTTATCCTATTCCTAAAAAAGGTGACAAAAGCAATCCTTCAAACTATAGGCCAATAGCTATTACTTCCATTATTTCAAAAACGATGGAAATCTTAATTAATCATAAGCTGAAGAAATATCTTAACAGTAGAGGTATAATTCATGATAGCCAATACGGCTTGCGAGCCCAACGTTCCACCGGTGATCTCATGACATGTCTCTGCGAGAAGCTCAACACCAGCCTGCACCAATCTGGTGAAGCTACTGTTGTAGCTCTGGATATATCTAAGGCTTTTGATCGAGTTTGGCCTTGGTTCAACCTTTTCTAAATGGATTGAAAGTTTTCTTTTAAATCGATCTATCATAGTTTCAGTTGATGGTTCTTTTTCCGACCAACTTCAAATCAATGCTGGTGTTCCACAAGGCTCTGTCCTTTCCCCCACCCTATTTCTCATTTTCATTAATGACCTTCTCAAATTAACTTTCAATCCAATCCATAGTTTTGCTGATGACAGCACTCTAGTAGCATCATATGATTTTCTAAAACAAACTAATGCTACAGCTTCCGCAGTCACCTCCAAAATAACAATGATGGCCGGCGCGCTCAATCACGACCTTGCCAAAATTGTCGACTGGGGTAAAGCTAACAGAGTCGAGTTTAACACTTCAAAAACTCAAAGCTGTTTTGTTAGTAACAAGCTAACAACATTCGAACCAATTCTCCGGCTTCAAAATGAAGGTATCCAGCGACTCAAAGATCTGAACATTCTCGGAATGCGAGTGAATCAAAATATGCACTGGAATGAGCATATTTTCGATATTGCGAAAGGCGCCGCAAAATGTTTAGGATTTTTGAGCCGCTGCAAAACTTACTTTTCATCTCGAGACCTTTCAAAAATCTATAAAGCATATATACGACCCAAGCTCGAGTATAACTCACATTTATGGGCAGGTGCACCAAAAACTGCTTTAAATTTTTTGGACAAAGTTCAAAACCGCGCCATTCGTCTTATAGGCGACATAAATGTGACCTCATCCCTTATACCACTTGGTCATCGTCGTATTGTTGGAGCACTTACTTTATTTTATAGATATCTGCTTGGTGTTGGAACTTGTTCCGAGGAATTAAAATCACTTCTTCCTCCTCTTAAGCAATTCAATCGCACAACACGAGAGGCATCAAGTGCCCACCCTTTCACAGTGGAAATTCCGAGATGGTTTAAGTCCGGCTATGGAAATTCTTTTATAGTAAGAACATCCCGATTGTGGAACCGTGTCCCAATCGAAACATTTCCAATGAGAGAAGGATTTTTTATTTATGACTTACAGAGGTTTAAGACGAATATTAACAACATTGTTCGCTCTTTCCCACAAAACTTTTCTTCTTCCATTTTCTTTCCTTTCCTCTAACTATCCTTTCCTTTTTCAAATAGTCAACGGTACGCAAGTACTTAAAGGTTCAAAACCTAAGTTTTGGCTATAATATAAAGAGCAAAAACAAAAAAAATCAGTTGAATTGTTCATATGACTAGCAAATTCATTTTTATATAGTAGAGTTAGAGTATCTATAATTATCCTTAATGAACTTCTAATATAATAGTTATATATAAAATAAAAATGCGCATACAGTTGAAAATTTTTTACCCATCTGATTTTATTATTCAGCAAATACATTATGCATATGTGAGATCTTATTAAAATAATAAACAAAAGCAAACAAATCAGTTATTATAATTTACATTATATACTTGCAAATGCCAAATAAAAACAAAAAATACTATGCCAAATAAAAACAAAAAAACAAATTCATCTCAAATAAAAAATAATCTCTCCTCTCCATAATAAACTCTTAATATATAAAAAGTAAGCTGTATATAAAACAGTAATGCGCACACAGTTGAAAATTCTTAAATCATATGGGTTTATTATTCACCAAATACATTATTCGTGAGTTCTTATTAAAATAAAAAACAAAAACAAACAAAAATATAAAAAAACAAAAAAAAATACAAAAAAAATTCGGTTGAATTCTTCAAAATTTCATCTTTACATAATAGACTCAAAGTAGCTATCTATAACTATAATTGATAAGCATTTAAGGACCTGCGCAGTAGACACCTTTTCATTTTAACTCTCTTCTCCATAATGAAGTCGTTTTTTTTTTTCTTCTACGGAGGTGGCCCTAATATGTCACAGCATGTAGGCTTTTTAGCCCTTTATGCCGTCCTCCACCCCTCAACTTAGTCGACCCTTGTGATAAAGGTCAATAGGTTTGGGGGATCTATCCTGCAGAAGTTTGCAGCCTGAGTCTCAGCCTTGAAAGAGCTAAGCACTCTCCTACAACGTGTGTGGTTTCTTCCTCTTCCAGACAGTGTCTACAGGTTGGGTCGTCACTTAGTGCTAGTCTACACATGTGTTTATTCATGTGGTTATGACCAGTAAGTATGCCCACAATCTTCCTACAGTCTCCTCTATTGAGAGTTAGCAGGAAGTTGGTTATTTTGGTGTTTTCATTCGCTCCCAAAGAATATTTGCTTCCCTTTTCAGGGTGTTTTCTATTGATAGTTTAATATTACCAATAGATATACCAACTGCTGGTTCCGGGCCATAAATGTTTCCCGCCGATGATCTGGCTAGTTCGTCAGCCTTCTCATTTCCAGTCAGGCCACTATGACCCGGTATCCAGATCAGTTGTACCTTGTTTCGGAGCCCTATGAGGTTTAGGGCTTCCGAACATTCTCCCACCAATCTAGATTTGATGATGTTACTTTCAAGAGCTTTTAAGGCAGCCTGACTGTCACTAAAGATTCTAATGACTTTGTTAAACCATCTTTGCTCTTTTATTATATTCACTGCTGCGTTTATGGCAAAGACTTCAGCCCGTAAGACTGTGCAGTGTTTACCAAGAGGAAACTGGAGTTCAAGTTGCTCTTTTTCAAAGAACACTCCAGCTCCCGCGCCTAGAGCCGTAAGGGATCGGTCAGTGAAAATGTCCGAGGTATTTGAGGACCTGGCCTGCTCTCTCTTGTCGGGATTTCTACTTCATATCTCTTCTTCAAAGATACGTATGTAGTGATGTCATCTGTTGGCATGAAGAACTCTTTTTGCTCCTCTTCTAAGTCCTTCCATAGCCTCTGATGTTTGCGCATACATCCTCTACTATTCCCTAGAGTTTGCAACCCACTTGCAACTTTCAGGGCCTCCATTCTTACATAAAGATGTAAGGGCGGAAGCCCAAGAAGTATTTGCATAGCCGCTGTAGGTGTGGTTCTAAAAGCACTTGTTGCACAGAGACACACAAGTCTTTGTACTGCTTCTAGTTTTTTTATGGCATTTGCTGTGAATGTTCTCGGAACCCATGCAATGGACCCATAGCTAACAATGGGCCTGATACACACTTTGTATAGTCTTAAGGCTATTTTCGATGTTAGGCCCCAATTGTTGCCAAAGGCCCTTCTGCACTGCCATAGGACTTTCACGGCATTAGCAAATTTCGTCTCGATATGTTTTGCCCAATTGAGCTTCTTATCAAGTATGATCCCCAGATATTTTACTTCCTCTCGAAGTTCTAGGTTATTTTCTCCAATGGAGGGAAGAACATAGCTGTTCAGTCGCCTTCTATTGGTAAAGGCCACTAAATGTGTCTTGCTGGGATTTATGGTTAATCCATTCGCCTGACACCATTCGGTGGTTAAGTCAATGGCATTTTGCATTTGTGTGCATAGACGCCTCATATAACCTCCTCTTAGAAGAATACTAACATCATCGGCAAAGCCGTGTGTGTTGAATCCTTCCTCCTTCAGTATACTTAGGAGTTCGTTTACCAACATATTCCATAGTAAAGGCGATAGAACACCTCCTTGTGGGCATCCTCTAACCGCCTTCACCTGAACTTTAGTAGTTTCATCTACCTGAATGAACAGATGACGTTGTTCCAACATCTTTTCTATCCATCTCAGTATTGTGTTGTTTACTCCGTGCTTTCTTGCTCCATTTAGAAGTGACTTAAAAGTTGCCTTGTCAAAGGCCCCTTCAATGTCCAAGAATGCACCGAGTGTTATCTCTTTCCTCACGATAGCCTCCTCTATATGGGAGACCACTTCTTTAAGAACTGAGTCAGTAGAATTACCTGCCTGATAGGCATGTTGTTTACGGTTCAGGGGTACCCTGATCAAACATACATCCCTAATATACCTGTCCACCAGTTTCTCTAGGCATTTTAACAAACACGAAGAGAGACCGATAGGTCTGAAGCTAGTAGGGAGTGCATAGTTTGTTTTCCCTGGTTTAGGGATGAAAGCGACCCTCACTGATCTCCATACTTTTGGAATATATCCAAAGGCTATGCAGGCTGTGAAGATTCTTGAGAGCCATTTGCTTATGCTTTTCCTGCATTTTTGAAGCATAATAGGCCAAATTCCGTCCGGCCCAGGAGCTTTGTATGGTTCGAAAGAGTTGATAGCCCAGTCTAAGACCTCAGGCCATACTATCTGTCTTGTCATAGACCAATCCGAACGGTAACTTCCTGGATAGTATCTTCTAGAGGCAAATCTTCGAGTCTACTCCCCGGAAAGTGTGTTCGAAAGAGGACTCTATATGTTTCTTCTTTCGATGCTGTGTAGGATCCTTCTGATGTTTGCAGATTGTGTAACTTTGCTACTGATGAACTCTTAATATATAATAAGTAAGTTGTAAATAAAACAATAATGCGCACACAGTTGAAATTTTTTTAATCATATGGTTTTATTATTCGCCAAATACATTAAGAAACAGGTAGAAACGAAACAGAAAATGAGAAGTAAGGTATTTATGTGTTTTAATTAAAACATACTAATTCCAAAGCTATTCATTAAAACATGTGTGTTTTCTGCTTTGTAATGAGAAGTCTATGTCATTACGTAAATTACTGTTTTTTTAAAAACTTTAAATTTGACTTTGAAATATAATTACTCAACAGGGGCCCTTAATTTACATATAATTTGAGTTATCCGATTTTAATAATATTAGATTTTTTATTATATTAATACTCGTATTTGTGAAATTAAAAGAGTTTATATTTCAATATAAAATTTACACAAAAACTTAGTTTAAATATAATTTGAGTTATTCGATTTTAATAATATTTGATTTTTTATTATATTAATACTCGTATTTTTGAAATTAAAAGAGACCAATATCATCCTTTCTTGCCTTTTTATCATTTTCCTAGTTACCACCACCTAAATTTTCATTTTTCTACATATGTTTTAACATGATAATGATTCATTGTTTAACATGATAATGATTATTGATTGTTTTTATTTATAACATTTAAATCTGTTATTGTGTTAGTGTAGAAAACACATTATTTTTGGTGAAAAGCTTTAATGATATTATGTGGTATTTTTATATACGCGTGCGTGGTGGATTTTGTAATAATAAAATAATTTTAATTTTAATTTTTGTTTATTCATTCCAAAATATAACATATACTGACATTATCGACTTATGTTAATTTAGAGCTTAGATTAAATCATCTAATCAACTACAATTTACATTTTTTTACATATTACTACATTGCCTGCTTAATTATAGATTACAAAATACTTTTACTTGGACAAAAGGAAAATTGGAGAAAAAAAGCTTTTCGATTATTTTTATTTTTATTTAAAAACAAACTTAGAACTAAAACTAAAAAAAACTTAGGAAACTATAATTATAATTATAACTATCACTATAATTATGACTTTAGCTTAAAAGCGAACGGTACAAATAGTAAAACTAGACAAGCGCAGCCGCCAATGATCAATAATTAACCAGACTCCGAACTAAGTAACTACTAAAGCCTCACTTTTTTCTGAGATAGTTATCAATATTTCGTCGCCAATTTTTAGAGTGGGAATCGACTTGTTTTTTTTTCTTGAGAATTTTAGAAACTTTCCAGAATGGACTACAACCGGTCTTTAGGCCTTCCAATCTAGTTGACCAAGCCGTGTTTTTTAGTATGTTTATTTCGATTTTTATACGTTTTTGTGTTCTATTTATTTGATTTTTTATACTGGGATCTCTAGAGTGTTGCCATCGTCTGCGGAGAGTATTTCTTAGTGAGATCGGTTATAGTATAAAAGTAGATAGTTTTACAGTAGGGAAGAAATTTCTTTTGGAAACTTTGGGAATTACATGAGCTTTAGCTTCGTTTATTAAGATAATAAAATTGTTGATTAAGTAATCAATTTCGAAGCTATTTGAAATGGACTCTGTTTGAACGGTGGTTCTTGTGTGGTTGCTCAAATATTTTTGGTAAGATTTCCAATTAGCTCTTTTGTAGTTAAATACAGTTTATAATTTTGCTTATATAAGCATGGTTCATGTATTAATTGAGTAAAGCCATAATTTAATAATTTACTATTTAATTCAAGCTTTACCACTTTGCTTTAATTCATAAATAGCCCGATTTAATTTTAATATTTTATTTTTATCTAATTTAATTCCTTCGATTTTTTCGAAAAATTCTGGTATCTCCATATAGATATCTTCTTTTAAATCTGCATTTAAATACGCAGTCACGACATCGACCTGGAATAATTTCAATTTCAATTTTATTGCTATAGCTGCTAATATTCTCAAAGATTTCATTTTCGCCACCGGCATCGTTTCATATATCATCGTTTCATATCATATGTTTCTGAAAAATTTAATCCTTTAATTTGCGAATAACCCTTCGCTACTAATCTCGCCTTTCGAATTAATAAAATTTTCGTTCAAATCCACTTTTTCTGTAAAAACCCACCTACTTCCTACTGGTCTTACATCCATCTATAATATCCCAGGTTTTATGTTTAATATGTGAATTCAATTCTCGTTTAATGGCTTGTTCCCATTCCTTTTTATAATTACTATTTTCAATATTGTTTAGTATTTCGGGGATCTCTTCACTCCTAATGAATATTTCTTCTTCTTCAGCAGTTTCATAGTTGACCTCATCATTTACAATTTTTTCAGCTTCCGTTTCTTCTGATTCCGATTCTTTATCTTTATAAGATTTTTTACAATATAATTTCTTCGGTCTTCCTCTTTTACCTGTTCTTATAAGTTTTGGTCTTCCTTTATTCTTTGAATCTTTGATTTCTTTATTCTCTTGTTGTTCAATATCTTCATCTATGTTTTCATTAATATTTTCTTTCCTTGTAATCTTATTTTCTGAAATAACTTATTTTTCTTTTCCTTCCTTTACTTCAGTAGACTCTTCTAAATCTGAATTGTTTTCTTTTTCTTCCTTTACATCAGTAGACTCTTTTAAATCTGAATTGTTTTCTTTTTCTTCATTTACATCAGTAGACTCTTCTAAATCTGAATTGTTATTTTTTTCGTTTTTTCCTTTGTGCTCTACAAACTTCTATATTTTCCGGGCCTGTACCACATTCATTCACGATTACTACTTCCTTACTTTTTGTAATTTTTCTATCAGTTTTGCTCCATAATCTGTATGTTTTGGAGCATTCATCATAACCAACCAAATAATACGGGGACGACCTGATATATAATTCTCTGTTGGGTGATTTATTTAATGCATAAGTCAGCGATCCAAAAGATTTAAAATAGCCAATATTTGGATTCCTTTTATGTCATAACTTATACGGTATTTCGTTATTTAAGCTTTCAGATGCTCAGCGATTTTTAATGTAGTTTGCAGTTGATAAAGCTTCTGCCCATAAATATTTCGGTAAGCCTGATTGAAATAAAAGGCACCGTGTCATTTCTAATAACGTCCCGTTCTTGCGTTCTGAGATGCCGTTTTGTTGTGGTGAGTATATATCAGTGGTGCATGAAGCTTTATACCATTTTATTTCATAAAATTTTAAAAATTTTGATTTATATATTCTGTCCCATTATCGGTTCTTAAAATTTTTATTTTCTTTCCCGTAAAAACACTCTACTTTTGCCTTATAATGCATGAAATGTGTAAACGCTTCTGACTTTTGTTTCATAAAATATACTTCTGTCCATCTTGTATAATCATCAGTAAATGTTAAGAAGTATTTTGCTCCACCTAATGACGTGATATTAATTGGACCGCATACATCGCTGTGAATAAGTTCAAGTATTGATCATCTATTGATCATCTAGATATTTTCTATATTTATTGTTTTAAATGGTTGATGACATTGTTTTCCTTGTAAACAGATTTCACATTTTGGTAACTCTCCGTTATTCAATATAATATTTTCGTTAACACCAATTATTTTTTTATTTTTAATCATGTTCTGCAAGCTTTTATAATTAAGATATCCAAATCGATAATGCCAAAGCTTTAATTTATTTGAAAGTTGAGCATGATTTGCAGACTCTGGTTCAATATAATTTTTAATTGTTATTTCATATAAATTATTTTTCTTTATTGCCTCAAATAACAATTCATTTTGTTTATTTAATATTTTTGCTTTATTACTTTGAAACCTTACCTGATATCCGTTATTTGTAACTTTACTTACTGACATTAAGTTTGTCCAAAGATTTGGTACATAGAGTACGTTTTCTAGTTTAGTAGTTCTGCCACATTTTAAATTAAATTTTATTGTTCCTTTTCCTTTAACATCAGTTGTGCCTCCTATGTTTGCTAAATTTAATTTGGAAGTATTAATTTTTTCAATTTCAGTACATAAGTTGATGTTGTTACCGATATGTGAGGTCGATCCAGTGTCTAATATCCAATTTGACGAATTATTATTTAGATTTTTAACGTATAAACACATCTCTTGCATTCCTTTTTCATAATTACGGGATTTATTAGATCTACACTCTGTTGACTTATGGCCATACTTTTTACAGATGAGATAATTTTATGACGTACTGGTTTTCTATATTTATTATTTTAGTTGTAATAAGGCTTTGGTTTATACTGCGTTACTAGAGCTTCCGATTGTTGGTTGTTATTTCTAGAATGATATTCCTCTAAAATTTTAATTTTTAAAGATGTTAGGTGAGGTAATTCATCTCGAGCTTCTATAGCTATTCGGAAGTTTTCAAATTTTTCTGGTAAACTGTACAATAGTAAAATTGACAGCAAATCGTCATCAATATTTATATCGATAGATTTAATTTTGTTGACGATATCGAAAAAGTCTGAAATATGTTGTTCGACATTTTCATCCGTCGCTTTTGTAAGGATTACTTTTTTAAGTAATGCTGCTTTCCTTGTAGGTATTTTTGAATCGTATATTTGTTGTAATTTAAGCCAAACTGCTCGTGAAGTAATACAATCTTTGACATCTTTCAGTAAAGGTGGACTAATGGCCAAAATTAGTTTTGCTTTCGCTTTAGCGTCGTTTTTATCCCAAATGACTGCTTTATCTTCTTCTTTAATCGTATCTGGCCTTGGTAACGAACCGATAATGTACTCCCAATAATCACATTCCACCAAGAGAGACTGCATCTGTACTTTCCATTTCCACATGTCATAGTTCTCGTTACTAAGTTGATCAAATCTGAACATGTTGTGATGAGACATATTTTCTCTATTTATTTTTCAAATTTGTTAAATATCACTTAAACAATATAACAATAATACACAACTATTGTTTTTTTTTATTTTTCTGAATGATTTTTATTTTAATATCCGCTCATCACTAAGATTTTTTATCCGCTCATCATTAAGATTAATATCCGCTAAAAGGATTTTTGCTTTTTAAACGGCACGTGTTTTTAATTATAATTTGTACTGATCCCTGGGCCCATAACCCATGTTGTTTACTTTATCGAAGTTTATTACAGAATAGTGAATAATAATAAGTTCAATTACATAGTTAAAATATAATATACATAGTATAAATATATGTGATAGAAAGAGACAAATATAAAATATAATAAACAAACAGATATATGTTTCATGTTATATTTTTAGTATACTGTGTTTAGATGTAGTTGACGATAAGTATCAGTTTACATGTAGTTGACGGTAAGTATCAGTTTTCAAATGGAGGTAGGGAAATATTGAGCTCGGCATGTATCACAACGGATTTTTATTTGCTTTAGGATATCTTTAATTTGGTTTGTGATATGGTTATAACATTTATTTTGTTGGATTCATCTGGTATTATTCGACTAAGTGCATCAGCATTCGTGTTCATTTTTCCTGGCTTATAGCAAATCTCGTAGTCGAACTCTTCTAGTCTGATTTTCCATCTACATAAACGAGAAGATGGGTTGTTTAAGCTCATGATCCATTTTAAAGTTCGATGATCAGTGTATATTGTGAGCTTCCGACCGTAAATATAGGGTCTGAGTTGTTCTACAGCGTAGACAATTCATAACAGTTCTTTTTCGATTGTTCAAAATCGGGTTTCAGTAGGATTTACGGACCTGCTGACAAAACAGATGGATCTATCTTCACCCACTTTACCTTGGGATAGCATTGCTCCCAAAACGAAGTCGCTTGCTTCTGAAGTGACCATGAATTTTTTATCGAATTTTGGGTAACTCAAAATAGGAGAAGTTATTAACCTATTCTTCAAAGCAGTAAATGCCTCATCGCAAAAACAACACCATTTAAATTCTACATTTTTTTTAAAAAGGTGCGTTAAGGGTTTAGCGAGTTTCTCCATCTCAGGTATAATTTTTTTATAATACCCAACAAGACCCAGAAAAGCTTTTATATCTTTTGCCTTTTTCGGCACAGGATAATTTCTTACTGATTCAATTTTTGAGGGATCTGGTTTTACGCCATCTTCACTATGGCCTAGATAAATTATCTCTTTTTTCAGAAAATTACATTTATCCGGCTGCAATTTTAAATTAGCATGCCTCAGTCGTTCAAGCACGTTGATGATTTTTTTATTATGGTTATCCAGATCATAACCATAGATAACTATGTCATCTAGGTATACAAAACAATGTAGGCCCTGTAAGTCAGTTAGAGCTACATTCATTAGCCGCTGGAATGTAGCCGGTGCTCCTTTTAAACCAAAAGTCATTCTGTTAAAGTGATAGTGTCCGTAGGGTGTGCTAAAGAACTTATGGTCCTGGCTCATAGGAATTTGATGGAAGCCATCTGCCAAATCTAGAGTAGAGAAATATTTGGATCTTCCCAACTGGTCCAAAATTTCTGTTATATTTGGCAATGGATAAGCATCACCCACAGTAACTTCGTTTAATTGCCTAAAGTCCACTACCAACCTCCATTTTTTTTTGCCGTCTTTACCTGCCTTTTTCGGAACGAGCAAGATATGTGCTTTCCAGGGACTTTTGCTGAGACTTATAACATCTTTTTCCAGCATTTTATTGATTTGCGAATCGATTTCCACCTTTTGAGATTCGGGTAAGCGATAGGGTTTTTTAAAGATAGGAATTTGGTTTCCGTCTATCCGAATCTCGTGTTCTATTTCATTATGGATTAGATAGTCTCCCTCTAAAAAGAATAATTCGTTATATTTTCTAAAAAATTTTAGGATACTTTCTTCCTCTTCTTTATTACAATGGTCTAATTCAATCCTTGTTCCAATTTGGACAATCCATCCTCAATGGGATCTCTGTCCTTATCTAGTTCTATTGTATGATAATTATTTAAACTCGGCCGCCGAAGGTTTTTTACCTCTTGAAAAGTCAGTTTAAGTTCCTTTTCACTGGCATTGAGAATAGGTATATGTTAAATATTATTGTTAGGCTTGGTAATAACATTTTCTATGTATAGCTGGGGTTTGATTTCCCTTTTTTCGTAATATTTGCTTTCTGTATTATGTGATGAAATCTCCAGAATCAATTCCACAATCATATTTTTTCTATTCGATTCTGCAATTTTTTGATTGTTATCTTGAATGTTTACTTTATTATTGTTTTTATCATTTATCTTCCTATCTGTAGTAGGGTTTTCTTTTTTGTTTAATTTTTATTTTCATAGTATATCTTCCTATCAGTAGTAGGGTTTTCCTTTTTTGGTTTATTTTTATTTAATTAATGGTCGCACATACCATCAATTATTGGTTCAGTATTGTTTATTTTACCATCTATATTCCTATCTATCGTAGGATTTTCATTTTTGTTTTTGTTTTTGATATTTATATTTTTCTATTTTACCACGGTATTTAATCTTAAATACTGGTTATCCTTATGGTTTCCACTGTTCAGGTCTTCCCATTCCTCTCCAGTAATAGTTAGATTTAGAGATAGGATCTAAGATTCGTAATCTAATTTCGCCCTAAATTTGTGAAAGAAATCATTTCCTAATATTCCGTCGTATGGTGAGGATTCACAGGCGCTGGTAACTATAAACTCATACACGGGATATGTTCCCTCTGGGTGCACCATGAGTTTACCCCGCTTGGTTCCTAACACCTTTATGTTGCCCCGCTTACAGAAGTCAATACTAGACTCTCTCTGTAGTCGACTAGTTGATCATCTTGTAGGGCAGACAATTTTATGACACTGACCTTGGCACCAGTATCTATTAAGAATTTTTGTGTTGGCTTATTCCCCAAATTACTATCTATTTCTATAAAGGTCGAGCACTGGAAAACCTGACTGGTATGGACGACTGCAGTAACTACAGGTTAGATTGGGTTCACATTTTTTTTGTTGCCCACTATTTATGGGGTAACTGGGTGGATCTTTGTTTTTGTAACATGTGGTGTGAGTATGACTTTTTCGGTTGCACACACCGACCTGACTTTGGATCTCCACTTCGGACAGAGTAGTGTGCGTGAGATCCTGGAAGTTTTTGGAGTTCTTGCCCGCAAGATTACTCGCATTTTATATGCCTCACCCATCAGGCGTATCCTTAAGACTGCCTCGAACAGCTTTTTCTCCATGTCTTCGGTGATCATTGAATCCACCAGATCTCCTCAGATCAGAAGCTATAAATTTGTGAAGCTCGGAAGAATTCCCATCGTATTCGGGAATTAGACTCGTGATATCAGTTACAGAGAGTTTCTGTGTGTATTTGATTTTGGGTAACTGAATCTTTCTGTTCGAGCTTTAGGAGTAATGAGAGCTGACCTTCGACTAGAACCAATACGGATCGATATTTCTGCTAATTCGGCTTCTGTTTTGTCGAAGAGTTTATGTAGTTCTAAGTCCCCTAAATCACTAGTCTTCCCTTGTTTGTTTCTAAGTTTTGAATCCACCTTGAAAAATTGGATTACTTCACATAAGGAATAAAAAACATTTATTTTTCTTATTTGAGTATAAAAATCCTAGTTTTCTAGAATTGTATCGAATCTATCAAAGTATCTAAAAGAAATTTGTAGCTTTATTTAAAAAAAAAATTTTACATTTATTTATTTTTTAATTGTTTTATTGATACATGGAGATTTTTTTCTTTATTTTTTAATGTAAATCAAAATTACAATTATTGTAGTAAACAGTTTCATAAATTATATAACGTTCATTAATCATTTCATAACAAAACACTGTTTTTAATTTTATTTTTTACTTTTTATTTTTAGTCTTTAGTATTTAGATCATTATAACATCGTTATGAAAAAAAATTATAACAGTGCCTTTCTCCTTTGACTTAAAATTGCCTCGAGTACCGGGGCGAAATCCTTAGTACTTGCATCGTCTTCGAGTTTAATCTTTTTTTGAGATGAAGGGATAGTTTTAAAAAAAAATTTATATATATTACGAGAGATCTTTTTTCTTTCTTTTTTTTAAAAAATTATTACATCAACAATAAAAAAAATATAAATTTACTTTACAATTATTAACTAATTTTTTTAAAAACAAAATTTATATATATATTTAATATTTATATTCACATTTATATTTATTTTCTTGCTTCTCGGTTTGCTCCTTATGATGAGTTCCTCCTTGTCAGTTGAGTATTCGTTTTTTTGAAGTTTACTTTTTTAGATTTTTAATTCTTTTATTATTTTCTTTTATATTTATATTTTAAAAATTTTTTGTATTATTAAAAAATATTTATTATTATTTTTAAAGAGTTTTGTTTATAAATAGATTTTATACATTTTTTATCCTACACCCTAGTGCAGCCTCACACTAATGCTTTGGCTTGATTATGTAGGAATTGAAAATTTTAAAGTTTTATACACAGTTTTAAAGTTAATTTATATATATATGTATATATTTTTTTTTTAAAAAAGACTTCGTTTCTTTATATTTTTTTTTTTTATTTAATTTTTTTTTTTGTGTTTTATCAGATACTAGCGGAGTTACCCGGCGTTGCCCGAGAAAATTTAAAGTTCCTATAATTTTTTTTTTCGTTTTTAGTTTGAAAAGGGAAGTATTTTGTGAAGTAAACTAACTGTTAAATGTTTTTATATGTAATTGCTTTTTTTTCTTTTTGTGTAAAGTTTGAAAAACAATACAAAAAATACACGCTCTTGCTTTGTAATAGTGTGGGGTCCACCCCCACTAAAGCCACTGCAAGTTTTTAAAAATTTAATACAATGATAATTCATGAAAATTTTAGTAGGTATCCACTTAAATTAAATGCAAAAAAAATCAAAAGTAAACGAAAATTAAAATGAGTTGCAGTTTTGTACAAAAACAGTACTTACAAGTTAAAATAAAATGCAAACATAAGTCTTAGGCGTTATTTATAAATTTCAATTAGAATTTTGGGATTTTAATAAGAAGTATTTTTTGAAAACTAAATTATGGTCCGTGTTTTATGTTAGTATAAATCTTTTTTTAGGTATTAATAATAAACATTTTCATTTTTATAATATTCAAACATTAAGTACTTATTTCTATATGTTAGTATAAAACTAATGCTACATAAACTTATGCTAGATGTTATTAGTTCAAATTTTAATTTTTGTTACTTTTAATTTAATTAATCAATTCTTATCCATATAGCAGGTTTTTTTCATTGTTCAAAAGAGAAAAGTACAAAATATTATAAAGAAAACAAAAATTTAGAAAAAAAGATAGAAATCCAAAAAAGACAAAGACATATAAGAGAAACCAAAAGGACAGAAAAAAGGAAAGACGAAAAAATACAAAATAATAAACTAATTAAATTGACGGGTGATTAAATAATTTTCTCACGATAAAACTTGGTTATAAACAACGTTTTTAGTTTCGCCTTCAGGAGCAAGAATAAAATATTGGGTGAACCCTTGAGCAAGAAACATAAAGTTGGCCATGGGAGAAACATGGCGATCTTAAATCCATACCGTAGTACTTAATAAACTGTCCCTGTGCCTTGCTTATCGTAATGGAGATGCAAGTCTAATTGGAAATTGCAGCCTCTTAAAGTGAAAACGAAGATCATTTGGAATAAGTGGTATCCTTCGAATGAAAATAAGAGCACTGTCATCCCCCAGATGTACTCTCATGTTTTGTTTCAAACTTATATTTCGTACATGTCTCCACAAAGATGAATGTTTTAAACATTCGTAAATTTCATCGGCTGGTGTTGACTTTGGGATGACGGGCAAATTTTGACGGAAGTCTCTACACAGGAGTACCAGAACTCCTCCCATAAGGTTGTTATTTCCTCTCAGATCTCTCAAAGTCACGTCAAAGGCTTCGAGAGCTTTCTTGTGAGTCATGGTACATTCATCCCATACGATAATTTTGCATGTCTGGAGCACTTGCGCCAACCATTTGTTTTACTAACGTTGCAGGTAGAATTTTCCTGTCTGGAGATGTCTAGTGGGAACTTAAGTGTAGAATGGGCTGTTCTTCCTCCTTCCATTAATATTGTCGCGATTCCTGAAGATGTAATGGCAAGGGCGACTTCTTCCCGAGCCCTGATTTCGGCTAGAATTAGGTTGGTTAAATATGTTTTACCTGTGCTCCCGAAGCATCAAGAAAAATGATACCACCTTATTGTTTCTCTATCTGATCCATTATAATTTTGTATGCTTTTTTCTTATCTTGATTTAGAGTTGGTATTTTTTATCGATCATAGCCACACATTTATCTTCAAGAATAATGAATGCGTTATTGAATATGTCCGGACCAAACGTGATTTCGAGCATCGAACGCCGGAATTTGGCAGGACAGTATATACTCTACTCAAGGCGTCACTCTTGATCACATCATATCCGGGGGGGCTGTCCGACTTTTCTTCTGCAGAAAACTTTCCTTGATGCATTTCATGTATAATATTGAGGTATCTCAGGATATAACAAAGTCCTTGCAAAAGGATCCTGCTCACACAGTATAGAAAATGCTGTTAAATATTTGGTGGCTGATCTATCAGTCTTAATGTACTATTTGATGTGAAATAAGCTCTCTGACCATTTTCTATACGCTGAGATGAACAACTGTAGGGTGTCTTTCGTGAATCGGAAATCCCAGGATTAACCAAACTGCTCCCGTATCTTCCTAACTGATATCGCATCAATTCATCGTTTGTTCTCTCGTTGCGAAATTCTATGAAGTTTTGATATGATTTCATTAAAAGATTTGATAAAAACTTCGGCTAAATTGCAAGTATTTCTAAAAAAAAAATGTTGTCTTTATTTTATTTCATTGAAAGATAGAAATAAATATAAATGAGAATTTTGTTTTGCTGTTTGCTTCACCTCTTTTTCTCTTCCTCTCTAAAAATAATAATATAAAAAAAAATTAAAACTTGCTTTTTGAATGGCTGTCACCAATATTTCGTACCAACATTAACTGCACTAAAAAGGGTAAAATAAATAAGCTAAATTCAGCTCCATTAGAAAATTCTATATGGTCTACATCTAAAATTCAGGCATTTTAGACCCACTTCCTGTTAAGTTAGGGACTTGACGTTTTAAATTCACCTTGGATCCCGATTACAGCAGTTTCTGCCAAATTTGTTGACCTGCTTTCTGTCAGAGCTCTTTTGAACGTAAATTCATATCTCGAATTTACCGGACCGATTTGGTTCCAATTTAATACACATATGTTGGGTTCCAATGAAAACTATTTTTCTTATTAGAAAATTTGAGGGACCTGCGGAGTTCGGAGTTGTATGACAGCTACCCAAACCAGTCAAAGTTTCGAAAATATGTGAAAGGCATATTTGTTTATTCTTGAGAGAGTACCTGTGTGCAAATTTTGAGCTCTTTGGCACCTTTGGTTTTTGATATATTTTTGTCAGGTGCTAGGAGTTGTATGGCAGGTACCGGAACCAGTCAAAATTTCGAAAAAATTAGAAAGACATATTTGTTTATTTTTGAGGGAGTACCTATGAGCAAATTTTCAGCTCTGTAGCACCTTTAGTTTTTGAAATATTTTTGGCGGGAGCTCGAAGTTGTATGACAGCTACCCGAATCAATCAAAATTTTGAAAAACGGTAAGATCCGTATTTGTTTATTTTTGAGAGAGTACCCGTGTATAAATTTTCAGCTCTGTAGCACCTTTGGTTTTTGAAATATGCTCGTTGGGTGCTAGGAGTTGTATGGCAGCTACCGAAACCAGTCAGAACCAGTTGTTGGAAAACAACATATCACGGGTTCGATTTCAAGTAACAAAAAACCATCCTGTAAAATTTGGTTGAAATTGGTCCATGCGTCTCGGAGGAGTTCTGACACAAACATACATACATACATACATACATACAAACATCCTTCTTTATATATAAGATAATGTTATTATACGTGGTAAATTTTTTTTTGATTTCTGGTTGATTTGAATTTCTGGTTACTTCGATAAAACCGTATGATTATTTGATATATATGTATGGATACTGTGAATTGTATTTCAAGTTTATAAATTTTAAAATTAAGAACGCAATGTATTGTAAACCTTATTTTGAGTATTATGAAAGTAAATACTTATGATTATCACTAGACACTATATTCTTTTTTCAAATTTATTTAGTTTTTGCAATATTTTTACGTACTTTTTATCATCAGTTTATATTAGTTAAAAATTAGTTTTTAGCAAAAGAAATTTTAATTTAATTGTTGTTTTTGTAGATTGCGTTAGTAAAATAAATCATGTGAAATACTAGTATATATTAATTTCCAGATATTGCAAAGAATTAAAATTTTTTTTTCAAGAGATTTTTGGATTGATCTCAAAAAAGAATTTTCGGGCCACCTCTTTTAAAAAAGTTTCAAAATGAAAAAGGTAAAACTTTCATTGCTATAATTGAATTAAATTTATTAATCACTAACAAAGTTACCCGACGTTGTCCGGGTCGACCACAAAATGTCTCGAATTTATTTCAATGAAGTTTGATTTATGAATCGAATTGAAAAAAATTGATTTATTCAACATATTCTAATATTTTTTTTCACTACGATAACAAAATCAACAATACTACACCTTAAACTATACTTATATGAAAATTATTTCTTTTTAAACAACATTTCGGTGGTCTTTTCTGATGAAGTATAAGCAAATACGTTCCTTGCTATTGAGGTATTCTTGAAATAAAGATATGTTTGCCTTTTACACAATCACTTGGATTTTGTACTTAAATGAAATGAGGATCCCAAGTTCTTATTCTTAATCTAGTACTGTAGTTTTGGCTTCTTTAACTTTCGTAAAAGCAATATTGAAGCTACTACTTTTAATTCCAATTGATGAGGAAGACAAACTTCATTTTCATCGATAACTGTATCTATCGATTTGTACACATGGACCCCCTTGAACACTCTGCAGTATTTTCTGATTAATAAAACGAATTGTCACATTTTTGTGGCTAATTCACATAGCCATTTCACATAGCCCTGAACAAATTTTATACTGATTCCTAAATTCGAAAATAGTTTTTGAGGACAATATATATTTGCTTATTTTCCATAGAGTACCTATCAATAAATTTTCAGTATTCAAATTTTCTGTAACACAATCTTTTTTTGAAACATCTCTGATAGAATATGTAAGTGTAAATTTCCATACCTGTACACAATTGGTTTTTTAAACACTCCTGAGACGTGTTAGCAGTTGGACGGCAGCAACCCGAAGCAACCCAAATTTTCGAAATCGGTCACAGTCGGGATTCTTTATTTGTGAAAGAGTATCTAATTGTAAATTTTCATGCCTGTAACACAATTGGTTTTTAAAATATTCTTGAGACGTACGTGCTAGGAGTTGTACGGCAGCAACCCGAACCAGTCCAAATTTTCGAAATCGGTAGCAGTCGTATTTCTTTATTTGTGAAAGAGATTCTAAATGTAAATTTTCATACCTGTAACACAATTGGTTTTTAAAATATTCCTGAGATTTGCTAGGAGTTGTACGGCAGCAACCCGAACCTGTCATCTAATGTCTTTGTAAGGTACCACGTCTGGTACCAGTTATTCTTTTTTGCCCATGAATAACTGTGCAAAATTTCATAACTCTATCCTTAAAACTGTGGGAGCGTATAGCGAACAAACAAACAAACAAACAAACAATCAAGCAAACTTTTCCTTTTATAAGTGTTATGCTCAAGTCCATCGAAATGTTTCGATGAACAAAAATTCCACATGTGATATGCTGAATTCCGAATTCTATTCACGCGCTGCAAAATGTCTATTTTATTTCGATTTTTTTTGTTTTGTGTATGCTGTAGTCCATCGGAATGAAAAATTAATAGAAATGAACAAAATTTCTTTCGATACAAAAAGTCATTCGTAAACATTGTTACGAAGTGTTTTATAGTGCAAAATAATTTTTATATTCAAATTATAAAGTTAAAAAAAAATGTTTTTTGTACAAAATTCTTAAATTTTAAAATACTTTTTTTTTAAAATGGTGTATTGTTTAGCGTAAAATATTTTTAATATATTTTTAAAAATACTTTTTAAATTAAAATTTGTTTTCTTGACGGCTTTTACTTTTGAATTAACTCTTTATACTGAGAAAACACAATTCACAAAACAAATCTCTAAAATAATAATTGCTTTTCTTTAAAAAAGAAAAAAAAAATATGAATGTACCTACCTAAATACATATAAACCTTACTAGATACAAAAAATATCTTACGAAACATATGATTGTGACATTTGCAAATAGTGTTTGCAGACGAATGCATTTCAGAATAAGAATTTTTTCGAATGCGGAATGGACTTTTCCATTCGAACAAAATTTCCGATGGACTTGAGCATAACCCTATTAACTTTTAGGTATGGACAGATTATAAAAGCTACTTTAAAAGTAAAAAGATTCTTTAAAAGAAATCACGTCCACGGGTGGTGGACCGAATAAGAAAATAATTTTTACAAATGCGGAAGAGGAGGTGATTGAGCTATTATCTCTTAAAGACTGTGTTGAAGGAGTTCCAGAAACACGTAATTTTGGAGTACCTAATATAGTACTTAATGAAACAATTGATGAATGTATTGAGGATCTTACAGGTATTCCAAATCTACCTATTACCTCTACTGAAACACCATTGCAGTCTTTGAGGAAAAATAGAGTACCAAAAAAAAATTAATATGAGAACTTAGTTAAACAACAGATAAATATGCAACAAAAATTAGTGGAAAATGTTTCTCAAACGCTACAGCCTATAAATGAGAATTGCAATGAAATAAAATTAGCTTTAAATAGACTTTGTGATCTGAAGCAGAAAGAGTTAGAAGAAAAATTACAAAACAATAAATTTAAATTAGAACTAAAAAAACCATAAACAATTTTTTTTGTATTATAAAATACTTAAAACATCTGTAAATAAAATATGCGGTAAAATTTTTTAACAAATTTGAAATGTCAAAAAAAATTTACCGCTCCGTTTTTGTTTAGCGTTTTCAATTAACCCAAATTTATTGCGGCGGGAGTACTTGCAGATCTGATTAATTCCAGTCGCAATCAAGTTTGCGTTTTGTAGGATAGGCTTTATTATTTTAATTTGGAATTGTTTATAAAATTCCAAAAGTAAAGAATGTTTAGTTTGCGAAATTTTTTATGCGCAATAGATGTAAGAAATTGGTTCTATAAGTATTTATGTAAGCGGTTTTTGGCAGTAATTTGGTATTAGTAATATAATGATAATTTGTTCCAAATAAAATGCGACTACTAATTTTATTTCTTTAAATGTTTCTAAATTTGGGATCATATTGATTTCTTTTTCTGTCAGCATGTTTTTGGATAATATACCTAATCTACTAGTGAGTATTACCTGTTCTATATCGTCCATGTGGATCTTCAATAGGTCAATGTCGTAGTTAAGTTGGTAAGCTTGTTGTATGTACTCTATTTCGTCTTCGATTTTTAGAATTTTGTTACTGTTTTGTTCGTTAAATGTATTGTTAAATGGCGTTTTGTTGGTTTTTAATTTGTTTGGTAATAATTTTAATTTGGTTGTCAATTTCGTTATTTATTACGATTTGTTTGTTGTTTTCTTGTATTAGGTTTATATTATTTTCAGATAATGTTTCTATTTTTTTCGTAATTAGGTTTTCGGCATTATGGTCCATGACGCCTGCTATGTATTTTAGTCCAGTTCCTAGTACGTCTATTAAACCTATAGTTTGTATTTAGTCTAGTTAGTCTTTAAAGTATTAAGAATGTAAAGTAAATGGTTGCCGTTCGCATTTTGACCTTTAAGAATTATTTTTATTAGTTTTTTCTCTAATTTTGGCTTTAACTGTGGGAAGACTGTTGTTTTGGAACTTTTTCTTGCGTTTTACATGTGAGTCATAATGAACCGGTTTCTTTATTTTATTTTGGTCTTTATCTAAAATTTTGATGTTCATTTTCTTAAATTTTGCATGAATTTTTCCTCCTCTAGGGTCCATTACAAAAGTAGGTCCTGCATTTATTTCGACTTCTTCTCGTTTCTGATTCAATTTGTTTATAATATTTTCTTTGATTTTTGGAATACGTTCTCTAATAGCAGCGTATTCTTCATTCTTGATATTTCCATTTTTAAAATCTATGGGTTTTTTATTGGTAGTTGAGTGTATTGTGTTATTGTAGATAGTTATTATTTTTAGGATTTTTTCTTCAACTGTGTCGGTGTTCATGCGTTCGTCATGTCTTAAAAGTCTTATATGTTCGTTGATGGTGTTGTGCGATCTTTCAGTATCAGAGTTGGAAGTGTGATTATTGTTCGATGTGAAGTGTATTTCAATATTTTCTGCTTGTAGAAATTCTCTTAGTGGAAGGGCTAAACCCTAGCCTTAGTGGAAGGGCTTAAACCCTAATTCGTTATCTGTTATGATTTGTTGTATGTTACCTTGTGCTACTAAGTATTGCGAAAGTGCTATGTTGATTTCTATCCAACTTCGTGCATTTATTTTGATAGCTTGGGCGAACTTACTGAATTTGTCAATAAATGTTAGGAAAAGAGTCTCATCTAAAGAATAGAATACGTCTATATGGATAACTTGATTGGGTAATAATGGTGTTTCTGTTATTTTAAATTTCATTTTAATAGGCTTTCTTTCGTATTTCTCCAAATTACATATTTCGCAGTTCTTAATGAATTGTGAAACTCTGTCATGTAATTTTCAGTTATAATATTTTAATTATAATTCTTTATAAACTACGGAAGTACCACGATGGTTATTTCTCAAGTGTTCTTCTTCAATTAGGTTTGCTATTGTTTCTTCGTCTATTATGTCTTCAAGGATTTTGCTACATCTAATAATTTTTAAAATATTTTGTTTGGCAAAGTGTTCCTGTAAGGTTTCATTTATAGTTTTATAAAATTCGGGATCATCTATAAGAATAGCATTGAGTAACTTTGGGTGGAAATGGGATTTCAGAATAGTTATTGCAGTATTTGTATCAAGGGTCCTAACGTCGATGGTCTTTCTTGATTTGTCAAATATATTCTTGTTCTTGATTCTTAAGTTGCCGGAGTTTGTTTTGCAGATCATGATTTGGGTTTTAAATAGATTCAATGGGGATTTGCTTAGTGCGATTTAATTTTCTTCGGGGTCGTCCACTAAGTTGACATCGATGCCTGATAGAGCATCGGGATTTCGATTTTTAATACCTTTTTTATATTTTATCTCGTAATCAAATTCAGATAGCTTAAGCCAATAGGGTTCAATAGGGTTTTTAATGTTTGAAAACTTGATGTGTATTCGGGATCACTGAGGTTTACCTTTTGTCCCTTTTTTAGATTATTTGGCTATAGGTTTTGCTATTCTGGAATAACCTCTTATGAATTTCCGATAGTATCCAGTAAGACCAAGGAATTATTTTATTTGTTTTGGGGTCTTAGGAATTGGAAATTCTTTAACGCATTTTATTTTGATGGGGTTTTATGTCAACAAGTGTAACAATGTGTCCAAGAAATTCTGTTCTTCGAGTTCTTTGGAGAATTTTAGCTAAGGAATTTAGATGTTCTTCTAGCGAAGTTGAAAAAATAATGATATCGTCAAGGTAGATCAGAAATATTTTGTTAACATATTCTTTTAGTACGTAATTCATTACACGTTGGAATGTAGCGAGTGCCGTTTTTAGTCCTAAAGGCATTCTAAAGAATTCGTAATGACCATTTTCGAAACTAAATGCTGTCTTATGTACATCGTTCTCATTGATTTCAATCTGATGAAATCCTTTTGCAAGATCGAGCGTAGTAAAATATTGGCATCTCCCCAATTTACTTAGTATATCCTCTATATTAGGGATTGGATACAAGTCATCGATGGTTACCTCGTTTAGTTTGTGGTAATCAATGGCGAGTCGCCATTTTGGTGTACCACTGGCGTCCGCCTTCTTCGCGACAATCCAGATTGGTGCAGAGTAAGGTGAAGTACTATGCCGAATAATACCCTTATTCAACATATCTTCTATTTGTTGCTTATGTATCTGAGAATAACTATATGACTTAACATATATTGGTACTTCATTTGTTGTTCTAATACTGTGTTTAATCATAGAGTAATCATATAAGTAGAGTATTCACGTAGAACAAAATTTGCTAGTTACTTTTTCAAATATCAATATCCTGTGTTCACTCAAAATAATATTACTCAATTTTTAACTGCTTATAAGTTGAGCGCATTGTATTTTGTGTACCTACTACCTATGAAAATATTTTATTTGTAATTATTTGCTGCCAACAGTGTCAACGATATAAAAGTTGTATGTATAGGTATTCAAAATATATATATATCGAATGTGCATGCTACGGTATATGCATACTTCTTTATTTCGCTGTTCGCATTTCTACTTTACTTATGTGATAAAAAATTTTGTTCTAATTTTTGTTTGATAAAAATTAAAAATTACACAATGTGTGTATAAAAAACTATGCATGCATTTAAAGTCCTTTCAATAGGTAAAGTATTCACCACAAATAACATTACAAATCAAAGTACATACTCAATTTTTTTTAGGAATTGAAAGAATTCAAGATTATTGCTGTATTTGTTGTTATTTTGCTTTAATTTTTGAAATATGAAGAATTAATATTTTTATTTGGACTTGGTGAATGTGATTTATGAAATTTGTGATTTCAAACTTTATAGAGGAAAGGGACAAAAAAATTAATGTTGGTTTTGTAAAATCAAAAATAATTCAAATAGATTTCTATTGAAAAGTATATTGAAAAGGAGGTACCTACATCTATTTTTAAATTTTCAGCAATTTTGATTTTGTTAATTTTGTCTTTTTCTTACCGTAGATAATAATATGAATAGTATTTATATGAATACATAATATAATTATTATGAATACAAACAAACAAACAAGCTATCAAAATTTAAAAACGTAAGTAAAAAAAGTAAAACTGGACATTTTATACTTTATATGGATTGTTGGCTGTTTTTATTTCTTCAAAAATTATTTCATCTGAAATAGAAATACGATTTTTAACCAAGTTCTGAGAAAAGAAAACAAAACGGTATTCCGTACAAAGTTCACGATTTGTAATGCATAACTAATAAATTTTATTCTTTTATTACTATTATTTTTAGAATTTTTTTCTAGATTATGTAATTCTATCATTGACCTATTATTGTATGTACATATACTATTTCCTTCATTATCTTTGCGATTTAATTGTGTTTTTTTGTTTACATTTTTCTATATATATTTTTTATATTGAATTAGATATGTAAATGGTGAACACATATATACGATATACACTCATCATATAAATCAAAAGTACATACGTATGTAAATACTTTTCAAATTATCAAACAATGCCTCTATACTCCTAGCCTAGTCACTGGGAGAGCAAAACTTTATACACAAAACTAAAACAAAACTTAAAACGAAATCGTAATTCGATAAAATTCTGAAAAAATCATTCTGTGAATAGGCTAGAAGTATAGTGGCATTGTACGAAATATTCTTCTCAATAAAAAAAAAATTTTGAGTAAAAATAATTGAGTTTCGAAAATTATATTTGAGTGTTTTGGGGAATTGAGTGAAAATGGGACGGCATTTTCGTTTTTTGAGTAAAAATGGGACGGCATTTTTAGAAGAAAATGATTAACAAATATTGCTCTACGTGAATACTTATATGATTACTCTATGGTTTAATGCAATTGGTGAAAGATAGCCAAGAGTTCTCTTGATAAAATAAATTTGAGAAATTTTTTATAAGTTTAAGGAGGGGTTGTTTTTTACTTTCGTTTAAATGGTTTGTTCGTATTTGATCTAATATGTTTTCGCTCTTTTTTGTTTTCTCTATTATATTAAAATTACTGTGATCCAACACTTGGGTCTGTACTGGATTAAAATTTTATTTCTTTATTTATTTATTTATTTAAAAATCTCAAAAGGAGCTTAAAAAGCTCGTACAGAGTTCATTTAAATTTGTTTTTTTATTCATATTATCAAAAATTAACAGAAGTTTAATCATTAATGTATAGTAAAGTTAAGAAAAAAAAATAATTAATTATTGAAAAAAAGATATATATATCTGCTCAACATAGCGTTGTACTTTTGTATACTTGAACTTATACTACCTTCAAGACGAATTAAGTGCAAAGAAATTTCATATCTTAAATAACTAGAATTTCTTGTATTATAACTATGAATGTGATGATTTGCAACTAGATCCATATTAGATTTGATTTTATTATTTTGTATATTGTGGATATGTAGAATTTTCACCATTACTCGAATGAATAATTTTCTTAGTATTTTTATCTTTTATATTTAATTTTGATGTTGTCTTATAATTTAGAAAATAGATCTTCTTCTCTTCTTCTCCCCATCTGAAGACTTCTTCTGTGTTTGAGTATCTGTTATTGGGGAAAGTAGTTTGCGTGTTAGGATACTGATTTACGCGTTGTTGTATATTTTGGTTCGGTGAACTGTTATATCTAGTGTTGCGAGGGGATGAAGTATTTCTATGGTTGTTGGAGTTATTGAGCGAATTTCGAGGGAAAGAAGCATTTCTGTTGTTATTAAACCTATTTTGGTTGTTGTTATTATTTCTACTAAAATTGTTGGTGTTATAGTTCCTGGGATTGTTTGACGAATGGTTTACATAGTTATTATGATTGTTATTGTTATTCGAATTAAATTGTCTTATATTAGATTTATTATTTATTCCGTTAGAATTTATGTGGTAATAAGCGTATCCGGCTTCATGAAGTATGTCCATTGCCGTTTCTAGATATTCGGAGTTTCGACAGTACGGGATCCAACGCATTGGTTCAGGAAGTTTATTTTTGAATATTGTAACCACGGAACTTTTATTATTACTTATTTGGGTCTGTACAATTGTGAGGTCGCCTTCTGAAAGACGTGTAATTTTTAGTCTCCTCAGGACAACTTTGACTTCGTTATAGAAATCAACGGAATTTGTTTTAAAGGTGACAGATCTTAATTGATCGAATAACTCTTCTAAGCTTGAGCGGTCACCAAAACTGCTTATTAATATTTCTCTCATTTCGAGCCACGAGTTTATATAATTATTTATTTCTATCACTTCGCGTGCTCTACCACGAAGTTTAGATTTTATTATGTCACAAAATATATTTTGTGCAAGATCGTCGTATTTTAGCGTTTTGGGATTAATTCTATTTATTAAGTCTATGAAATTCTGGAGGTCTCTGTAGTCTCCAGAAAATTCGGGAAGTTTACTTAAGTACTTTAATGGATCGATAGTGAGTGTCAATGCCATGTTTGTTTTATTGTCAGTAAACGTATCTGGGTTTGGAAAGTTAATTGAGTTTGAATTTGGTAGGTCAGTTGGATTTAGAATGCTATTTTCAACATCTATTGTAACCCTTTCAATTAGGTCATTTAAATCTTCGATACTGGTTCATATAGTATGTTTTGAAGATTTTAATTATATTGTTTGATAATTTTAATTATATAAATTTTAGTTATTAATTTTGTGACATTCAATAGATTTGTAGTTTCTGGCAATTTTATTTAATTATACTTACGACAATAATTGATGAAATTAATTTTTATATATTTATTGAAATGTCATTTATGACGGTTAGTTAAACTTATATTTTGACAATTTATTAAAACTTATTTTTGTTTATTTATTGAAAATGAATTTATTGTTTATTTATTGAAAATGTATTTATTATTTATTTATTGAAAATGTATTTATTGTTTATTTATTGAAAATATATTTATTGTTTATTTATTGAAAATGTATTTATTTATTAGTTAAAGATTAATTGTTTTATGTGACAGGAGTTTCCTGTATTTAATTGTGTACTATCATTTATAAGAAATTGAAAATATAATTTTAGTTTGACGCTTTTTTTTTATAGGAATAAAATGTTAATTGACTTACTACTTATATGTTGTATTTTGTTGATGGGTTCAAACTTTTTTGACTGGATGTATACTTAGATGTTTTAGTTTGTTGATGGGTTGAAACTTTTCTTGACTGGATGTATACTTAGATGTTTTATTTTGCTGATGGGTTGAAACTTCTCTTAACTGAATGTATTTGGTTCTGGTGATGGTTGGCTCCGTTGGTTCAAGTTTAAAGATGTAAATTTTATTGAGGTTTTTTCACTTTTATTTATGAATTTTAAATAGGATTTCATTTATTTGTTTAATAACTTAAGAAATAAATTTTTTTGTTTTGTTTTGTTTTTAAAGTACTTATTTTATTATTGACAACAACTTTATTTTTGTTTTAATTATTATTATATTGTTTTAACTATTATTAAATTGTTTTAATTATTATTAAATTGTTTTTATTATTTTTATTTATATTAGTCCGTTTACCACTTCTTCTGGTTTATACAATTTAGTTCACTACTTCTTTTAATGAACTTTTGGTGCGCTTTAAGCGTTAAAATACAAGCGTGTAAAATGTTGCACTTCTTTTGCTTTTATTAATTTTTTAATTTTTTACACTGCTTAGCGCATCCTCCCGACTGCGCCAATTTTCAAACGGGTATTTTAGTTTAACAAAAAAAAACACAAATAAATAAAACACAATATAATTATTTAAGTATTACTTTATTTAATAAGTATTACTTTATTTAAATATAAAACACAATATAATTATTTAAGTATTACTTTATTAAAACTTTTTATTTAAAACTCTTTTATAGTTATTTATATATATAGTTATATATACACGCGGAACCTTAGATTGTCCACTTCAACAAGTAAGAAAAGAATGTTTTTGGAAACGCGTTCTAAAATGTTCCTTTTATTTAATTTTAATTTTACTTTTATAATTTTGTTGATGCAATTTCTAGACGAATCATGGAATTCCTTTATAATTTTCATTTTTGATATCTCATCAGTAATATTTATTGGAGCGTCATATATTATAATTTTCAAATTTCTTTGCCTAATTTCATTCAATTTATTAAATTTTTCTTTAAATTCATTCATTTTTGTGTACACAAATATTTCATAATTATTTTTTAATACTAGCTTTTTTATATTTTTATGTGTAAATATTAGCTTCTCCAAGATCATACCTAAGTCGTGATATGGATTATCGCTAAGTCCTATTAATATTCCTTTCTCATTTATTTTAATTATTGGCAAACTATTCATATTTTTATATAACGGTTTATTATTTTCATATATTTTTCTAAATGTTAACTTTTTTACGTTCTTTACTTCTGATATAGATGTGCAGTTCCATGCATAAAGTTGATCAAATATTTTTCTTAAATTTATTATATGATAATTATGCAATGATTCTATCTTTGGTTTAATTTTTTCTAAAATTACATCATGTTCTAACGTATTTAATATTTGTGTGTGTGCAATACCTTTTTCTGATATAATGGAGTTTGCTATAAAAACTCCTTTTTTTATCTCTTAATTTATAAGTACGCTGTCTTTGTTTACTTTGAAATTTATTTCCTGTACCTGTTCAGTTCTTGCAGGTATTATTATATTTTGAGAATTTGGTGTTTTTGTTATCATAGGTAGGATAATTTCTGCGTCATCTATGTATATCGTGATTGTGAAGGTTTCATAATCTATTTTACAAAAATTTTTAGACAAAAAATTTCTACCTAATATACCGTCTGTTAAAATTGGAAAGTCTTTATTTACTATATGGACTTCTTGTTTAAATTTTTTATCATCTAAGTTAATTAATCCTGATGTGGTGCCTAACGAATAAGTTTCTGCATCCGTTACCCCAGTTATTTTACATTTGTTTTGAGATAAAGAAATGTCTCAATATATCGCATTAGATTTTAGTATTGATATATCAGCTCCTGTTCCTATATGTATTAAATTTTTTTTATTTCCAAGTGTAATGTTTGTTTTAATTATTATATTATAACTAGAAGAAACCCCCGGTACATACCCGACCGAGCAAAAGAAAGGAATTTTCTGTGAAACGGCACAATAAGTTGATTTTTTGGTGCTCGATAATATAAACGTATTGCTTATTTTTCCAAACACATGCAATTTGGTAATATCATTTAAAAACTCCTTTAATTTCAGACTGAATACTCGTGTTACTAAATCAGGGCGATCTGAAGAGTTTTGAAATGAATGTAGTTGAAATTTAATTTCTGGCCAAGCTGGATTACATGTAAACGTGATGAAAAGATCGGGACGACCAAATTTTCTAACCATAGCCATATTGTCTTGATAAAGTTTTGACATGAAACGCGGCCCACCAACAAATGACGATGGAAGTATAAATAAATTTCCGTCCCTTAAATTGTTGTCCCTACTAAAGCTATTTATATGGTTTAGAAGTTCCTTATCAGAATCCACACGAAAAGATTTTTGATTAGAACGAATATACATTAAACGATTGGATTCTACACGTGCATACGCGTATACAATATACTGCTGAAATAGTATTCCTCCATAGTGAGGGGGGTTAAAAATATTTGGTCTGACTGCTATTTTAAATGGGTTAAAATGCTTAGATGGGAAATTAATTCGTTTAATGCTTCTGCTATTAGTAGCATGAACTGCGAAATCGATTTGAGCAGGAATATTACCATCACGATTGGGTACATAAACTAACGCAACCTCATCCGTATTTTTAGGTGCATTATACACTCTTTAGTCATCACCTAAATTTCTTGAAAAAATTAAGGATACTTGGTTTATTTGACAGTTATTTGGTGTGGTATACGCTGATTCGGTTTCGAATGCTTCTTGAAGCTTACGATAACTTATAGGGTAAGGAGAAATGTTATGGAAAACATTACCGATTGTTGTCGTAATTTCTCTTAGACAACCTGAGTTATACGAATTTTTCATGCGCATATTGACAGCGATATCTGTATCATAAAGAAATAATTCCGCATATGAAATACCGGTATTAACATGGGCTCTTTCCACATTCAAATTTAAGTCGATTGAAATATTTTCTGCAATTTGGTGATAAACTTCACCAGAAATCTTAAAACAATAAACACCACCAGGCATATTATGTACCTATATTGGCTCCCAACGAAGCAAAAGCATTCGTTATATTGTCTAATAAATTCCCGAAAATTTTGATTTATTCGATCAGTACCAATATACAACCTTTTAATTTCGATTGGAAAATTCCGATTAAAAGTCAACAGATTGGACAATTTTCCATGATGGCAACAATTCGATTTTAATTCACTTTTAAAATAAACTGCAGTACAATGAATACATAAGAACGAAAACGGTGCAAGATCATGTGTTTGAGGATAAAAAAAAAATCTAGATTCTAAAATAGCGGACTTATAACCAGTTTTACGTAATTCAAGGTGAATTATATTTCGATTTTTACTAATTAAATTATTTCGTTGTTCAGAACACCGTAAACGTTGTTGTTCCATTTTTTTCCTTTGTCTTTTCCAGTTATAAGTCATAAAATATTCTCGTCTATAGTCCATTTTTAATTTATTAAATTTAAAAATAAATAAAACCTAAAAATTTTTACTTTTACCGTTTTCTTTTTTTCCAGAAAATTTTATATAGTTTCTTACTCAGTAAATTTTTCCTACAATTTTTCTTACGAACAATCTTCGAACCAAGACACTTTTTTCTATAATATTTTTTATTTATTTTTGAGTATTTTCTTTTTATTTCTACCTTTTATTTATTTATTTAATTTTAAATTAAAGAAATTTAAGTATCAATATAATTTCAATTACAAACTTAATGTATGTAGGCACTACATTCAAACAAATTTCCTGAATCACTAATTTTTTATATTCATATACTTAGGTAGGTACACAAATATTTTTTTACTTTTTCTTTTAATTTCTAACTAATATATTTTACTTTTAGACAAATAAATATACCTATCACAATAATTTTAATCACAAACTATGTTTTACTAACATTAACTACATTAATAACTATGTTTAAATTTTTAATTTTTAAACATTAAAATTTATTCTGCTATTTATTTTGCTATCTACAAAAAATATTTTTTCATTTACTTTTTACTATTTTTTTTACACACACCTTTTATATAAAAATATTAAATTATATTTATATTAACTTTTGTTTAAAAACAAATGATAATTCTTTCTTTATGAAATAACAAATAAGAACTACTAATAAGAACTCTGTAAGGCTGTAACTACTCATAACTACTCTGTAATCTTTATATATTTAAGTGCTCCAATTAAAAAAAAAATTTCTACCAAAAAATTTAGCTCAGAATAGATGTTTGATTACTAAGTTGTTTTAAACTGTTCTAAAAAACTTCAGTACAAAAAAGGTCAACTTCTTTTGCGCAAAAAAGTTCAATTAATACAATGCATACAAAAAAACTTACTTACTCCAGATTGTTCTAGAACTATCTGGAACAGGTTACTGAATAAACCTAATATTCTCCTATTTTTCAATTGAAGCATGTACTTTAAATTTTAGTTTGGTCAGATGGTTTTTTATGTAGATTTTAATAAATATATAATTTAACTCTTGGTTTTCTTTTAAAATAAATTGTCAGTTTTATCATAAAGTTATAATATATACAATGTATGTGTGTAAGATATTTGAATAACTTTTCCAAAACTTTTTGCATTTAAAAAACAAATTTAATATAAATATAATTAAATATAATTTAAACGAAATAAAAACTTAATATTATTTATTTAAATGAAAAAGGTACCTATTTAAAAAATTTTTTTTTATTATTTACTTTTTAGTCATAAATTAATAAATGTTTCTTTTTTATTAAAATTAAATATTATGAAATCTATAAAATAAATTTGAATAATAAAATGTACATAGGTTCGATAAACAGAACATTTCACAAATATACTAATAAGACTTCCTTACCAAAATACAGTACAAATTATATTATACCTACAGTTTAGCTGTTTGAGTATACATATATAGGTAGGATAAATGCTAATTTGTATAATATTATATGCATAATATATCTACTTGATACATCATAGTATCAAAACTGTCAACTCTGAATACATTCCATGTATGGATAAGTAATAAGTATATAATATAATTTGTATGCTTAGATTTAATGTGCACAATTAAACTGTTTCGTATTTTATTGAAATAATTGAGAAGAGAATAGGATTAAAAATTACTTTTTTTATTAAAAAAATATTGCTTTTTGTTATTAATTATATTATATTACAAAAACTAATATTATAATAACAATAAAAAACAAAAATATTTATATGATAAAATGTCTTACATGGGGTGAAATTTTTAAATTGAAATTTCTAATTAATAATTAAAAAAATTTAAAAAAAATATATAATTTTGCTTAGTCTCCTGTTTGCAATATCTATCATTTTAAAAAATAATAATGAATATCGGTTTTTAGATGGTTCAGATTTGAACCGTACATTTTGAATTTATAAATTAAACATAAATTATGTATTTTCAAATGACTATGACATTAAAGAAATTATTCAACGCATGACTATTCATATTCATATAAAACTATCTGGAACAGGTTACTAAATAAATCCAATTGCCTACTTCCACACGGGTCAACTTTCATCACTTATCCTTTCGTTTCATTCCCCCTTTTCTATAAACTAATTTTGTTAATAGAAAGGGGGGAATGAAACGAAAGGAAAAAAGTGATGAAAGTTGACCCGTGTGGAAGTAGGCATTATTTTACTATTCTTCAATTGAAGTATGTACTTTAAATTTTAGTTTGGTTATTGATTGTCAGATGGTTTTTTATGTAGATTTTAATAAATATATAATTTTACTCTTAGTTTTCTTTTAAAATAAATTGTCAGTTTTATCAGTTTTATCATAAAGTTATAATAACATACATATACAATGTATGCGATGCGAAATAAAAAGTTTATATTGTTTATTTAAATGAAAAGTTACCTATTTAAAAAAGAATGTTTATTATTTTCTTTTTAGTCATAAGTTAAGAAATGTTTCTTTTTCATTCAAATTAAATATTATAAATTTTATAAAATAAATTTGAACAATAAAATGTTAAAATAGGTTCGATAAACATAACATTTCACCAATATACTAATAAGACTTGCTAACCAAAATACAGTACAAATTATTATATTTATTGTACCTTCATTTTAGCTGTTTGAGTGTACATATATATTATATAGGTAGAATAAATGCTAATTGGTATTTTTTATTAAAAAAATATTGTGTTTTGTTATTAATTATGTTATATTATAGAAATTAGTATTATAATACATCGTCCCCTCAATGGCAAACTCGCGAATGTGTAAATTTCACAATTTTCAGAAGGACAAAATCAAACTTTAACCTTTCGTGTAAAATCAGGTTTTATACTTTTCGCTTTGATTTTTTTGGCATAGGCTTCATCATTAATAGTTGTTTATTAATTTATTTTTGAAGTGTGAAAAATATTCGGGTAAAGCAAAGATTTACCAAAGAGACGAAAAGCAATTGCAGTTTCGTTAGTTTGCTGTTGTTAGTTTTTCAAAGTTCCTCAAAATTTCGAGTAAAATTTTTTGCATGAAGTAGCGAATCTGCATATAATTTTTGAAAAACTTGAAATTAATATTTAAAAAATTAGTAAAACTATATAAGTAATAGAATGTAATAGAATTTATTTTGTATTGGAATAGAAAATACAAAATAAATTTTATTCCAAAACATTTTATATAAAAATAAATGAAAACAACAATTAAAATTTCTATCTATAATAACGAATAATAAACAAAACATAATAATTCATTTTATTAAGTATAAAAGTTAAATAAGTTTATTTATGAAAGGGCTTCAATCTTGAAGCTGTTCATAATCAGATTCTTCAGAAATATCTGTTATTGCAAAAGAGTCTCTTACTGAACCAGAGGGCGTCAAATTCTTATTAAATACGTGATAGACTGGAATTTGCAATTCATCGCACAGTTTTTCTAAATCCCATTGATATTGAAAATCTTATCGAATAGACTCGTATTTGTACTTGCTCATAATCAGTTTTTATATGCAATTTATCCGGGGGTGACCTTCGAATACTGAAACGAAACAAAATTTTTGAAAGGAATGTGTTGTTTTCGTCTTCTATAAAAAAACTTTCTCTGAATTATACATAGTCTATAAAATCTGTGTGTGGTAGCGAAGAAACGCTATACGGAGATGGATTTTTCCGTGAATTTCTTATTTGCTGAACCCATTCTTCTGGAGTACACACCGGAAGTCATTTGGCTGTCATAAATTTTTTTTTTGATTAATTATTTTAACGTATCGTGTGTGTCTCTTAACTGACTCTAAACACATACACACAAATTTAGTATTTTTCTGTTGTATACTCCACAATTATCAGACATCAGTTTCAGACAGTTTCTACTTCAGGATACTGCATAATATATTTATATATGCTGGTAGAAATTTCAATGCTTCCACTTTTTCCTTCGGTCTCATCCCAGAAAAAGCATTCTACTGAAGCATCCCCTAAATTATATACTGTTAAATCATATACTGCTAGCTTTACGTAGAAAAATGGACTAGTAGTTCCCTTAGGGGTAATCAAAACGGCTTGTAAATCAAATTTAAACGCCAAAAGTGTATTATCTTTTTGATTTTTTTCCTTTTGAATATTTTTTAAATTACGAGCAGCTTCTTTTCTTTTATGTGAATGTCAAGTTGGTATTTTTCTTTAGCTGACAATTCACCTGTTTTTTTTTCATTATATATGTTACATATCATTTATTATAACCTTACACGGCTTTCGATTTTTAATTAATAATAATTTTTTCGTTACCTGAATTTGGTAAGTTTATGAATAAAAATTTCTAAAATTTTTAATCCGAATAAATTTCACTCAAACGTTTAAAATTTATAAATTTTCACTTGACATTTAATTATAACTCGATCACAATCGATCACAATTCAATTTGATAAACTGAATACCGAAAGAACACCCACAACATCTATTTATAATGTTCATTATTCTTTGCAAATCACAATTTTTAACGTAACATTTTTCATGTTGTAACAAAATCTTTTCATTCTGGTTCTCTATTTAAAATCAACTAAACATTTGAAAACAATTTTTAAATACATAAATAAGATCAAAGATATTATAATAGCCATTTATTATGCACAAATAGGGATTATTGTAGAAATATTGAAAGATTCGTCACTTTACTGAGTGTAGATTAAGTAAATTTTAAGTTTAAATTAAAAATTCACAACGACAAACTCACTAATCTGACACTCTCACTACTTTTTCAAAGTGAAAATTAGCATTTTAAAAAATAATGACAAAAGTAAATTAACCCAAAAGCACATTCGACAGTTTGTTGTAGTGATAAATGTTAGATATGTACTTTCGCCAAAAATTACAACAGGCAATTACATCGATTTAGAGACAAGATAGAGATTCGGGACTTTGTCACAGTAAAGAACTTAAAAAAACATGTAAAACTACGATGTCAGCTCAAATTCGCTGATTTTGCAGATTCGATAGTTTGTCATTGCGGGGACGACATAATAAAAAAAAAAATTTAATTAATTGCGAATCGAACTCATAAAAATGATATTCGTGATATTAAAACCTATATTAATAATATTATCCTACTAATTAATTTTTTTTCCTACTAAAACTGCAAATCCAAATGCGATAAATAAAAAATAAATAAAAAGAATTTGAAGCACACGAAAAACCACGAAAAGAGTGCCTTCAAAATCGTGCTCTTGTGTATTATAACATAGATAAAATAAAAACTGATTTTGATCGCGGCGGCCTGCATCATCGCCGATAGATTGTATGAAAAAAAAAAACGAAGCACACGAAAAACCACGAAAAGTGTGCCTTCACTAATCGTGCTCTTGTGTATTATAATATAGATTTGATAACTTCTTATTCAAATTATATACTCTTAATGTAGTTAATTTTTGATTTGGAGATTTAAGTGCCTCGATGTCTGAGCTTCGGAGACTGGCTCCTCTTTTAAACAATTGATTCGATTATGCTTTGAGTTATTATTGTTATTATTACTACGAAAATTACGATTATTGTAATTGTATTATTATTATTTCTAAATTTAAAATTATTGTTCCTATTTTAATTGTAATTATTATTAAAATTGTTTTTATTATTATTAAAATGGTTACTTCTTTTATTCTGCCATGTCCTCTGATCAGAATTGTATTGTTAAAATTATTTCTATTGTTATAATTATTTCTATTATTATAATGTTTTAGGTGTCAATAATCAAAGATAATTTACAAGTAGATGTACGATCGCCTAATAAAATAAAAACCAGAAATTTAAAAGTTATTTTAAGGCTATTTTTGAATAGCTTTCATTGTCTCTTGACATTTTTAATTGAGAAATGTATATTTGCATTATTTTTTTGCTATGTTTTTTATTAATTTTTACATACTCTACTCCAACGAGTGCAAACCTTTTTTTTCGTGGTGGGTAATAATTCAATTAAAATTGTTTGAAGTTAATATGGCGGGTTATTGGATCTGAATTATTTGAATATTTTTTTGTAAGTTTTAATATTTAATTTTTTAGGTAATGTTAGAATACTCTCGTCATTTAAAGAGGGTGTCATGAATACATAAAGCAAAAATAACCCAAAATCTAAATTAAATATTGTAATCATACAGTATTTGTGTGAAATTTCTTGCTACTTATTTTATAATAATTGTTTTATATCAAGATTGTAAGTTTTTGCCCGTAATGTTGAACATGCGAAAATCATATTTTCTTCGAGTCGGTTCCAAGTAGACCGTAGTAGAGAGTAAAGAATTATAAGCAAATATTTTTACAAAGAAATTTCACCCATATTATTATCGGGATTTTTATTATTAACCTTATTTACTTTTCTAGTTAAAATAAAATTTTCTCGTGGGTCGCACTATTGCAGATTTACTATCAATGCCAACTCAATATCAATCCCAAAAAAATTTTTTTTATAAAAAGAAAAAAAATAAGAATTTGTATGGATTAGTTGGTGTTGGTTAAAATAAATGAAAGAATAAAAAATATCTTTTAGATGCAGATAAGCACTTTCCAACCAATAAATATTTTTTTTTGCATGATTACCAAATTCTGATGGTAAAACAAATATTATATGAAAAGTATCTAGTAAGAATTGTTGTTTTTTTGTCATTTACAATATTTACAGTTTTTTTTTTAATTGTGATATACGGGTTCAAGAGAAAAGTAACAAACGTTAAAACAGTTGTTTTGAAAAAAGTTGGTTAAGCATATATGAATTTATTTTACTAAACTGCATCAAAATGTGCTTCATCCATAAAAAGAGAGTACTCATCTATATAAATTGTGTTATTTGGTTCATAACGATTCGCCTCAAATGGAGGATACATATATTCTCTTTTTCTTCAACTTATTCTCAATCCATTTCCCTCCAAGACCTCTTCCCATTTCGTCAATTTTATAATTTTATAAACTTTTTTCAAATTGCTGTATGATCTGCATTTTTAATTTTTTTCATTTAAAACTTACAAAACACGGGCCCAATATCTTATGTGAAAAACCCATTAACCACGTTTGTGGTTACGAAGAATGTCTACCTACCTAGAATGGTCATGGTAAAGGGTGAGTGGTTTTAGTGGGTTAAAGTCCCTCACTACCCATATAGTGTACAAAATTTTGTGTCTTGGGTGTCTTTCGAGATTTCCACCATTCCCTCGTAAAACAAAATAATAAAAAAAAAAACAAAAAAAACTTTCCATATCCGAAAGAAAATGAACAAAAAAACAATGAATAGATAATGTATAAAATATTAGATAGTTGTTGAAGAAATAATTAAATAAATAAAGAATTTCAAGATGATGCCCATTGAAAACTGAAAACTGAATTTATTTATTAACAAAAGAAAAACAACAACAACATTTCTACCAATTTTTATTTTACTGTAAAGTAAACTACTTCTTAAAATATTTTTTGTGTTTTTTTTTCGTTTTCGTTTTCGTTTTCTTTTCTCTATTTTTTATTTTTTTTTAGTTGTTAAATGACAAAAAACATTTGGATGAGTTCAATAGGTAGGCACTCATGTCTCACACCCATTCTCAAATCTCAATCTCATTGAGCTGAGTTACGACGACGAGATGAGGATGTATGTTTTTGTCGCTGTTATTTTATTTTTATTAAAAATATAATAGGTGCCAAAGATCGTTTAATGCAAATGGGCATCATATTGGGCCTGAAATGGTTTATTTGCAGTTGTAGATTTATAAAAAAGTTTCTGTTTTGGTTTTATTTCTTTATTTGTTTTTTTTTCACTTGACCCTTTACATTTCCTTTTTGGTTTTGTTTTGGTATAGATAAATTACTCTTTTTTCGTTTTTTTTAGCTTGAAATAGTTCAGAACGTTTTTGTTATTACATAAAAATTGTGTAACATATTATTTTTATTTATACTGCGTAGCGATACGTAAAATAAATATGTAAAAATTTAAGTTTACAATTTTATTTCAGCCGAAATAGATTCGAAATTTACGCCATTAATAATGGGAATGGTAAAAGATGTTCTAAAAAAACAAATTTTTTTCGTTATTTTAATTCAAATGAATACAAAACGAAAATAGTTTTGAAATGTAGTACTCAAATTAAATTAAAGATTTTATTTTCTGAGTCTATTTTCAGTCCAAATATTTTGAATATTCTGAAATACGCGATTTATAATTTAAAATGATAGTGAATAATGAATTTGAAATTAATAAAAAAAAGAAATCAACAAAAAACAAATATAGATATAATTCATATAAATAAATTACACGTAATGTAAGCTTCTTAACATTTAAAATTCCAACTTTGAACAGTGTATAAAAAAATTAATTAATTAAGTTAATTGCAAATGTTTTTAATTGTCATTTGAAAAAAACATAAAATAATAAATAGACTTTTTGAAATTCGAAATTTTATTTATTTAAGTCTTATAACTTAACTATACAGTATTTTTGAAATTGTTTATTACTTTTTATTGTTATTTTGAACTATGTAATGAGAAATGGATGGAATTATTTTCAAGGAGTGACTATTTGTGGAAGAAAACTATTGCTAAATATAGAAATAGTAAATTTTGAAGATAAAATTTTAGAAGAAATAGCAATAGAAATATAGGATGCCAATGTACATACTTGTAATACATTGGTTTAAAAAACATATTGAATAAATATATTTTTAACAAAGCAGTGCAAAATCATAATCAAAATGATTCCATTATACAATTATTTTTTTTTTCTAAGTATCAATTTTTTTATCGTATCGAAATACTGGCGTATATAAGAAATTACTGAGCCTTTATTTACATTGAGCACATACATTATTTTCTAATTTCGGATTTCCTTCTATTTATAACACAACAATAAACTTTATCAAATTATTTTTAAATAATTTAGTTATTTTATTTTCAAAATTATTTCAAGAACAATGTGATTTGATTGGTAAGCTCACCCTACTTCATACATGATTTTTTTTTTTATTTTCCTCTTATTTTTATTTACCAAAATTTCTCTAACTTCATCATAAAAATGAAATAATTTTTTTGCCAATTCTGTATGTATCTTCAACGGTGTGATGTTTGTTTTGAAGATATTCCTTAAAGTTGTCTTTAGAGCTTCAAGAGTTATTGGCTTTTCTTGTGAGTTTAATTTCGTTCTCACCTTGTTTGAAATTTTTGTTTTTATAATGAATTCTATTTCTTTTCTAAGTCTTCTAAAGTCTCATGGATGTACTCTATTATATTTAAAAAAAATATCAATTTTTTGACACCCCCATAAAATTAATGTAGTTATCGGAGAATCTTCTATTATCCTCAATTATATTATCTATTATCTTCTATTATAATCTTATATATCTTCTAATGGACAGACTCAAAAGATACATTAAAAATATTTTATTTTATATATTCCTTTTTTTATTTTTTTTTTATTTATATGTATAACATTAATTAATTTTTAAATTTTTTCAATAGCATTTCTTGCTACTTCTTTAGCAATAGACTTAGTAAAATATTGCTTTACAAAATAATAGCATAAATTTACTAGAACTACAACTATATGATAATTATAATTAATTCTGACTTTAATAACTTTTCTTCAGCTTTATTGTTTAGTGTTGCCGTGCTACCAGCATGATTATTAATTACTATCTCCTCTTCGGGCTGTTTCGATATAAAATTACCCATTTTATTAGATTTTTACAAAATAATTTTTTTTTGTTTTTTTTTTGTCATATATATTTATTTTAATTTTAAATTCTCAAATTTAATTTTATACAATTTAATATATTTTATATTTTTAGTTTTACAATTTTAATTAGTTCTTAATTTATTTTATTTTTGCTACGCTTATCCTCATTTGTTTTTTCAGTTCTGTTATCTGTAATTTAAAATTTTTCTTCTCTAAAATTGAAACTGCCAATGTTTCCAATCTGTACAAGTTCCTTAAAGACTAATTTTCATGGAAAAATTATCTCCGATATCGGATATTTAAAAAGAGTAAAGTATATTTAATGTTACCAATAGGAAAGGGGGAGAAAAATAATGATTTTTTTATGGCAAGAATTATAGCAGGATTTTGAATTGACGTTTAAAAAATTATTGACATATTATTGTTTATAAGTTTAATTCGTAATAAAAAACACAAGAATTTCAATAAAATAAAATAATAAAAAATATTTAGTATAGAGGACATTTTACAAAGTGCAATGATTCTTGAAGAAAAGCTTGCACAAAGAAGAAAAGGTAATTATTATTATGTGTACATATTCCATTATTTAATTGTATAATAATAACTCTGAAAACATACTTGATTTTTATTTTATTTTTGATATTAATAACAAAATTTTATTCTTTGTTTCAGTAAAAAGGCAAACGTTACTTTTGGCGGCAAATTTAATTTCAACTTTCGACAAAAGTAACGAAAATTTGCAAAGGAAATACAAAACAAAAAAGTATTGGGTAAGACCGTACTACAAGGAGATGGATGAATCGGGGTCTTACAGGAATGTTTTTAAATCATTATACCATCTGGAGGACCATGAGTTGTTCCACACTTATATGCGGATGAGTGCAATTAAAGTCGAGCAGCTTTTACTACTAGTTGACCCTCTTATTAAAAAACAAGAAGTTGTAAGGGCTCCAATTAATATAAACATTCGACTTGTTATTACACTGAGGTAAGTTTATAATTTTTTTTAAAAAAAATTTTTTTTTTGTATTTCATACTTTACTTTTTTTTGTAGATTTTTAGCTACTAAAGAATCACAAAGAAGCTTATCATTGTCGTATAAGTGTTCACCCACAGCTGTCCACAACATTATTAAGGAGACAACAATCGCAATTATTGTTGCCTTAAAAAATATAGTGTTTCCGAAAATTAATGAGGACACTTTTAAATTAATTGCTGAGGGTTTTGAGACACAATGGAACTTTCCTCATTGTATAGGAGCAATTGATGGAAAACACGTCACAATTCAAGTAAGTTAATTGATTTTAGATATTTCGAATACATTTTATTTTTACAAAAACGTTTTAGGCGCCACCAAATTCAGGATCAGAATTGTTCAATTATAAAAAATGCCACTCCCTGGTACTTTTAGCCATATGTGACCACATATATAAATTTATAATGTGTGACGTTGGTGCTTCAGGACGTCAAAGTGATGGTGGCATTTTTCGGAATTCAGTATTCGGGTAGAAATTTTATGACGATTGTCTCCCGTAAGAAAATATAAATTTATCAAAATTTTTATCATTATAATATTATTTTATAATTATTTTATATTTTTATATAATGATACACATTATATCAAGCAATTTATCATTATTTATTAATTAAAATATTTTTAGAATTCCGACACCATCCGATATATGTCAAGAATTCGAAAATGTACCCTATGTATTTGTAGCAGATGATGCGTTTTCCTTAACAATGAATATGATGAAACCATTCATTGGCACTCTAAGCGTAAGTGAAAGGGTTTTCAATTATAGATTGAGTCGAGCTCGTCGCATAGTTGAAAACTCCTTTGGGATTTTATCCACCAAGTGGAGAATTTTCCGAACATCAGTTATTTCAAATTTGAAAACGGTACTATTACATATAAGTAAAATATTTAATAAAATAAAAATAAACTATATAATAAACATAATAATGTCATGTGTATGTTTACACAATTGGCTGAGAGAAGAAAAATGCAGAAGTTACTTAAATCCGGGTTGGGTTGATATTGAACAGAATGGTATTGTGCCGGGTTCTTGGAGAGCAGACAAAAATATACTCGAACCTTTGCCGCCTTACAATACAAAAGTTCCTTATAATGCTAAAGAGTTGAGGACAAGGTTAACTGCATATTATTTTTTAGTTCTTCTAAATAAAAATAAAATGTTTTTTAGATTTGCTAAATATTTTATCGACAAAGGAGCTGTTCCATGGCAATTGGACAGAATTTAAAATAATAATTTTGCAAAAATAATAAATTTGCAAAAGAAATTTACAATGTCCAATTCAACGCGAGGTTCAAGATCACAACAAACATTTTTCAAGATATGTATACCAATGTTAAATATTTTCTCAAATATTTGTATCATCTATCATATTTATAAAAAATTCTTAATCTTTTTTATTTTTAGGAAAGAAAGAATTCAACAAGAAATTTACAATGTCTAATTCAACGGGACGTTCAAGATCACAACAAACATTTCTCAAGATATGTATATTTTCTGAAAAATTAAATATTTTTATAAATAAAGATAATGTTTGTTTTAAAAAAATAGTTTTTATTTATTTGAATTTTTTTTTATCAATAAAATAATGTTTTTTTTAAAAAAAATAGTTTTTATTTGAATTTTTTTTATCAATAAAATATATTAAAATAATTCATAGAATTGAAAAACCAATTCATAGAATTTTGAAAATAAAATAATTCATGGAATATTAAAAATAAAATAAAACAATTCATAGAACTTTAGGAAGGATTTTAAAATAATAACTTACCAATTGACGGAAATCTGAAGAGATAAAAATGCATTTAATTATAATACTTATCACAGTGTATGATGTTGAATAAATATTATTCAACATCATATTCCAGAGCGATCTCCTCCATAATTCGCAAAAACTTTTGTTTTATTTCAAGTTGAGCTCTAAAAGGATATTTTTCGATGTCCTTTGCCAAGCTCTCCATAAATATGACTGTTGAACTTTTTGTTTTCTGTTCTTCTATTTGTTTTAAACACATTTCTTTCAGTTTCCTCTGCTCCATCTCAACTTGCTCCTGGCTGAGACACATCGTTCCATGAATTTTGTTTTCTCAGCTTCACCATCGAATTTTTTTTTTTCGATGGTCCTGGTGTTGGAGATGAACATGAAGAGTACGATTCTGGTGTTAGAATTCGCTCATCTTCAAAAGTCGCCAATAGCTGTTATCTAAAATTGTAGTAAGATTAATAATAAAATTATAATTATTTTTTTCTCTACATTAAAATAAATATTTGCATGGGAAAAATAAACTTTACCTTCGTGGTTTGTTGGTATCGTCTGAAAACGACATCAACCTGGAATACTTGTATCCTTTTTTTACTGTTGCTGAGCCACTGGCTGCCAGGCCGTACTCAAATTATCCCACTTCAGTTTTAAAATTTATGCACTTTCGGTGGAATCTAAAATTTATTTTCATTCAAAATTAAAATATTAAAAATATTAAAATAAACTTACTAAGCTCAAGAACAATTTGCTCCCACATCCGACATTTTATTGTCCTATTCCTATATTCTTTGTGGAGACAATCCCACAGCTCCGGCTTAGCTCTAACTGCTTCTATCAGTAATTCTACAAAAACACAATAACATCATTACAATATTTAGGGCTTAGGCTAAGTAGATTTGTTAAGTAGGTTAGTTAATATAGTTAGGCTAGGTTTTATTCTTACCATTATTGATTTCTTCATTGCTGGGGAACTCTACCAAATCTGGGAAAACGTATTCTTCCACTACCATGGCGGGAAACTGCCAATCGAACTCTAAAAATATAAAATTGCAAAACGATTCAACATTTAATTAAAATTTTTACTTACCTTCCGTTAAATCCAAACTCATTTTTATTTTGGCTTAATCACTTTTTATTTTACTTAAATTACTTCTTTCAGTTAAATTACTTTACTTACTTTATGTTAATTTATTATGTGGTTTGTCAAATTTCAAATGTCAAGTCAAACAAAATTCAAATGTCATGTATCCATAAAAATGTATAGTGGTATGCGATTTTTTTTTGTGTAAGATACACATTTTTACCTATGTGGTAAAAAAATCGGAGATAATTATAGCAAATTTAGCTTCAGCAAGCTAAATTTCATCCGATATTATGGCATATCTCGGATATTTTCTGAACGCTTTTACAATTTTAAAGTGAATTCCTCCGATATTTTTGTGTTTTTTCTCTGTCACACATTTAGTGTTTTTGTATCTTCTGCCTATGCTCACGCAAATATCGCCGATATTTCTGTTCATGAAAATTAGGCTTAATTCTTTTCGCAGTTGTTCAGTTTTTCCTCCTCTGATGTTGCTCTACTGGTGTTAGTTTGATTGCTGTGCTCTGCCTTTTCTTATATTCTTCCAATGTGAGAGGTCTTGGACCAGCTTTCGGGTTTTCTGAGATAATCCTTTTTAGTTCGTGCTGCAGAGTCACCATGTAATTTTGACTGGAGTTTACTGTAACTTTGTTTATATGTATATATGTTATATTATAAAGCTATATTTTACCTCGTAAGAATGTTTAAAGCGTCTATCTTTGCCAAACAATTCTTAGAGTTCTGTTTTGTATATAATCTTTGAGCGTATGGCTCTATAAAGATTATACACTTGTGTTGAAATGATCTTTAAAAGCGTATGGATTCATAAAAAGCTTTATCAATTTAAATCAATCCTAAAATAAAAGAAAGAGTTCTTTTTGTTCAAGGTTTAATTTAATAGTAATTCATGTTCTGGACAATCATGCCCTTTTATATAAATCCCCTTATATATAAATTTTACATAAATCTTAATTTAATTATTTACAATTAAAAATAATAAATTCAATAAAAATATGCTGATTAAGTATAAAATAAATTACATTAATTTTATAATAAGTATTTTACTAAACAAAGTTCATTGCCTTACATGATTCATTAAATTTGAATAACAATTTTTTTTTTAGTGCAATCGAACTCAGAGTAATAATATAGTAAATTTCATAATATTTTTTTTGGTCAGCATAATTTACAAATGAAAATAATATTTAACATATGTACTAATTATCATATATTGAGCAAAGTTATGAATGAATATAGAGTTTTTTATTAAAGATTTATATATACAGTTATATTCACATATTCGTTACAGAGCTTCAAGTCGTCAAAAGCGTTGCTGATCTTAGCAATGCATTCGCCGAGAAAATCCCTGGGGAACTGATTCTCACATTTGATTACCCTGAGTATCCCCTCAGTACTACTGTTGTCCGCTGTTTTTGATGACATGGCGTAGTACCAATTCGGACAATTTTGTTTCGATGGTTGGCCAGATCGCCGCCACCTGCTTGCCACAGTTGGTGATTTCGTCAACTAGTGCAATATGCAGATGCTCTTTGGCGACCTCGCTAAACGCCCTTTGTGGTTGTTCTGTGGTTAAAATGTAGGGGTGAGTTCCAGAAGCAGCCTTGCTTCTTTCCGGAGTTTGTACATTCATTTCGTGAGATCGATGTTTCGCTTTGCGTTTTCTCCCTCCCCTATAGTATTTTTGGTCTTTTGGCGGTTTTTGTATTATTCAATGACTGCCTGATATTAGATTTTGTCTCATCGGTCACGGTCGGTAGAAGTACCGGCTATCTCATTTCTGGCAATCTTGACTAAAATGAAACTGGCCTTGTTGTACATCTCTTTCCAAACAACGTTTTCCGATCTCTTTTTTCTTTTGGGTTTCCGGTCACTGTGGCTGGCGACCAGAATTAGCTTTTGATTATCGGTAGGTTGCTGAAGAACAGGTGTACTATGGCTGGTACTCGCTGCTCTTCCAGAAAATGGTTGTGAAAGAACAAAAGAACAGGTGTACTATGGCTGGTACTCGCTGCTCTTCCTGAAGATGGTTGCGAAAGAACAGGTGTACTAAGGCTGGTACCCTCTGACAAGCTTGCTAATTTTAAATTATTTTTCTTATTATTGTAATCACTATTTAATCGCACGATTTGCGAAGAAAGGAAAGTCACCCGTGGCAGAGATCCGCAATACCACGACAAGGCTAGTTTAAAACTGGAGGTCGCCAGGTAGTTTGCATACTAGAGGCTAGTTAACCTACTAACCATTCATACTTTGGCGCATGCTGTTCCACCGCGTAATTTGGGGATGTTTTTTTTTTCAAGGTTTACTCTTTTAGCGCCGTAATAGCCTAGAAGAATCTAGTTACCAGTGATCACCGCGGGGAGGTAGTACATACACTTGCGAAACCGTATTAGAAAACCACTGAATGGCTACCAAGTGATTACTTCTACTTCACCTGTTGCCTAAAACATGACCAGCACAACAAGTGAAGTATCCGTACTGTGAAACTACAGTCGCCCGGTCACTAACCGACAAAGTTATAGAAAAGGGTAGTTTTTTTAAATCAATGATGTAACTTTCTTCCATTAAAACGTTGGAGACTAAGGCAAGGTGCAATTTTCACAGTTTTTCCGAATCACGCCACTTAGCTCACTACGAAAGCAATTGCGTTTGGAGAAAATCCTGAAATAAGGCGAAACCGCAATAGAGCAGCCCAGGAAGTATTAAATCAAGAAGGGTTAGATTCCGACAAGATAACGTCGAGGGTATCCAAAAACGAACATATAAATATAAACTTTTTGATTGGAATTTCAAAATTGTTGATAAATGTATATATTTTTATAAGTTTCTTTTAGTAGATTTTGAATTAGATATAGTGTCGTCTTTTTGTTTAGATAAAAGTTTAATAGTTTAATAGTTTAGAGTATAATTTGCAACAAAAGGCAAGTTCGAATTGCAAATTTTTATTAGGCTCGAAAAATTTTTGTGATAGTCTTAGGAAATTAGAAAATTTAATGTCGGGCATTAATAATTTAAGTATAGAAATATCCCATTCGGAAAAACTGCAAAACATCATAAAAAATATTGAAAACATTTTAAATGAGGATTCTGAAGTGCTGGATGAACATGGTTTAATATTAAAATTTTGCTATGAGCAAATGTTGTTGTGCTTATGTAAAAGGCCCAAATATTCTTCCGAATTATTATTATTTTCAGCTTCCTTATACTATAATTATCCTGCTGCATACATTTTTTTAAGAAATTCGAAAGTTGTCTTACTTCCTCACCCCAATTACATTAAATATTTTAATATTGCTAGTTTAAATTTAAGATCGATAATTTAAAATATTTGTGTGAAAGTTTTAAAAATTTGCAAGACCATGAAAAATATGTTAACCTTTTGATTGACGAAATCTATATTGATGCAAATATTTCATTTAAAGGTAACAAAATTGAAGGATTTGCTAAAAATTCTGAAACTACTTGTGCAGTCTCAACTATTCAGGCTTTTATGGTAACTTCTTTACTATCTAATAATAAAGATATGGTAGGACTTTATCCAGTAAAAAACCTAGACGCAAAATTTCTGTACACAACTAGAAATTTTAAAATTATTGAACCAAAGTGGGTTTATTGTTATGTAAATAGTTTATTATATAAAAAGCTTGCTGGCGCAGAAGTGTTACCAAATTATTTCATCTTCTCTAAATGCGTCGTAAAAAATATTTTTATTCCATGTCTCTGTGAATATACTAAAGTGTATAAGAAACAACTGGCTATGCGATAAGGCTCAAACATTTACATTTCCTTCCTATGACGATATTATTATTTCAGTTCTTTCTATACACTCGTAGTATGCAGATCATTCTTTTACACCGCTTAAAATTTTCATATATAAATTGCATTTAAATTCGTTTTGTGAATCTCAAATTTATAAATAAAGTTCATTGAACTTTGATAATACCTTGTTTAACATTTTTCAATAAATAACATACATATTTACCATTTTTGATTTATTTAATCAAATATCAAATAACATTTAGTAATAAAATTTTTGAATAAAGTTTTTCAATATAACTATGTGATATTTAACATTTTTGTTTTTTTTTTTTAAATAAAATAATAATAATAGCATTTTTAATTGAATTTTAACATTTTTGGTTTTTTTTTTTAATAAAATCTTAATAATAACATTTTAAAATAAAGCTTTTTAACCGCATGTAGTGATTTCCAACATTTTTGTTCTCTATAAATTAATTTACATTAGGCATAAGATTTATACAGTAAAGTTTTTCACCACATAGTTGTATTTAACATTTTTGTTTTTTTTTTCAAATAAAACAATAATAATAACATTTTTAATTGAATTTTAACATTTTTGGCTTTTTTTAAAAAAACCTTAATAATAACATTTTTTACATTTTAAAATAAAGCTTTTTAACCACTTATAGTGATTTTCAACATTTTTGTTTTCTATAAATAAAATTACAATTATAACATTTTTTTTTTGAATCTCAAATTTAAAAATATAGTTCATTGAACTCTGATGTGATAAATATTCAAAAAAGAAAAAAGAAAAAAAAAAAAAAATAATAACTTGTTTAACATTAATAACATATTTTACATTTTTGATTTATTTAATCAAATAACACTTAATAATAACAACTTTTAAATTTTTTAACCACATATAGAAATTTTCAGCATTTTTGTTTTTCTATAAATAAAATTACAATTAAGTATAACATTTTTGAATAATTCTTAACATATTTGGCATAGACTGTAACTGTTATAAGTTTTATTAAAAAAAGCATGCTGAAAGAGTTATTCTTTAACTGTTTTTCATGTCAGTTATTTGTAATAATTATTTTTGATCAAAAAAATTTTCAATCATATAAAATAGTTAATTGTCAATTTTTATATTTTTCTCTTATTTTTAATAGTTACGAAATAATTTTTAATTTTTCTATTACCGATAAAAGTTACAAAGCAATTTTTATTTTTTTCGATTAAAAATAATTCTTATGAGCAATTTTTATTTTAATCGAAAAAACATAAAAATCATTTTCTAATTGTGAAGCTATTTCAAAACATCTCTACACTAAAATTTGCATCAAAGTAGTACTAAGTATCAATTTTCATACAAATCATGTGCCAGAACTCTACTCTGCCAAACAAGGGGTAGATGACCCCCCGAAGTTTTTAAAATTAAAATACCAATTTCCGAAAACTACATGACCTGTAACCATTATAATATATTCATTTTAAAGTCTAATTCCCATCCATTAATTTACCTGTTGTCCTATGTAAATCCATCAAGTACTTTAGAAGATATAGCTTTTCAAATTCATCTTTGATTTTAATTCTCAATTGCTTTGATAATTTTTATTTAACACAAATCGGCAATTTTTATTTTAATCGGAAAAAAATAAAAATCATTTTCTAATTGTGAAGCTATTTCAAAACATCTCTACAATGAAATTTCGTTTCCGACCCATTTTGATATTGTTCTTAATTTTTTAAAAAATATATTTATCTTAATATTTATTTATAACTATAAGTTTTTAACTTACTAGTTTTCAATTTAAATTTAAACTAATTATATTTCTTAACCGAAACTTCAATTGATCCCAATAAATGCTTGAACTTAAATAACAATAAATTGAAAAATACAATAAACCTTTCACTAATTATGTACTAAGAAACATTGAGGAATTTTTGGGAATGAATTACATATAATAATATTTGAATTAAGAAAGAAATAAAAAAAATAATATAACGTTATTGTTAATAAATAAATATAATTCGAATTTATAGACGTATGTATCGAAAAAAATAAAAATTACGATTTTAATCGAAAAAAATAATAATTGCTCACAAGAATTATTTTTAATCGAAAAAAATAAAAATTGCTTTGTAACTTTTATCGGTAATAGCAAAAATAAAAATTATTTCGTAACTTTTAAAAATAAGAGAAAAATATAAAAATTGAGAATTAACTATTTTATATGAGCGAAAATTTTTTTTGATTGAGAATAATTATTATTTTTAATTTTTTTTATATAAATTGAAAATTTATTAATCTTTTGTGAGATCGATAAAAGACCTCTTACCGATCACATACATATACTTTATTCGATATTACGATAACTCCTTATGAATGATTTTTTTCATTAAAAAATTGGTCGATAATAGTTATTTGCACATTTTTAAATATTAACATTTTCACTACATGGTTGCACATATAAAAAAAAATAAACAAAACGATATAAAAAAGGAAAAATTATATAAATTTTTTTTTTGTTCTTTCTAATTTTAATTTTTTTATTTTTTAAATTCTGAACACTATAATGGCTGTAAATTGTAGTATATGTAAGGTTCTAATAGTAAATGAACTATTTGTTAAATGCGGTTCTAATTGCGAAAATATTTACTGCATTAAATGTTCTAATATTACCGACGGTAGATTAAAATTAATTAATAAAGGTAATTGTAATCTTTTTTGGAGATGCGATGAATGCTGTACTATATCAGTAAGTAATTTATTAAAGAAACTTGATCACTTGGTCGAACAAATACAATCAATAAAGGGTGAAGTATTGAAAGTTTCTTCTGCTAACTCAGATTTGTCGGAATTACCGGATAGTTTACCAATTGTAAACCCTAGAGTAATTCCTAGTTACAAGCAAGATGCTTCAATTAAAGATAAAATGATTATTAAACATAATCCAACTAAATCAACAGTTATATTACCTGCAGTTTCATTGAATACTAATACGATTACTGAGTCTAACAATCAAACAGAACTCTTGTCTTCAGCTATTAGTGATTATGAACTTGTTGTCGTTCAACGACAGAAATGGATACATATATCGAGATTTGGAATAAACACTTCTCATGATGCTATCGAACAATATGTTTCAATTAAGCTAAATATTGATCGATCTCTAATTAAATGCCTTAGACTTATTAAAAGAAATGCAGACATCAGTAAGTTAAGGAGCATTTCAAAATAAATGTTCCACCAGAGTATCACAAAAAAGTAAAACTTGTGAATTTCCGGCCAGCTGATGTAGAGGTGAAAGACTTTATACTTCAAAAAAACTCACCTATAGTATACCTGAACTCGATGGATTACAACGCAATATGTCGCTCTAAACGTTAATTCTTCATGTGTTTCTTTTTCAATACGTTCATTATTTTTTTCACCACATCCCTCTGAAAAATCAGCCTCATTATCAACATCATCAGTTTCATCATTGCACTCTTTTGACACAGCATTATCTTCTTTTTCTGAAGGAAATATATTTTCAACATATTATCAAAATACAAGAGGCTTACGCCATAAAACGCATGAGTTTTATCGCGCTGTTTCAGATAATTTATTTTCTTTGATAGCATGTACAGAAACATCATTACACGATTCCATTTATTCATCTGAATTATTTGACGAGTCTGCTTACTGTGTTTTCCGTAACGACAGCGATTTCATTGCTACAAACAAACTTCTTGGTGCAATTCTAATAGCTGTCAAATCATCATTTATTAGTCATCCTATCACGTTTTTTCATTATAATGGTAATATAGAACAATTGTGTATGAAAGTAAATATTAATAATTCTAGTAATGTTTTTACAAAGAAAAATATAGTTTTTATATTAAGTTATATTCCACAAAGAAGTTCATTTGAAATTTATAGTAAGCATGTTGAAAACATTGAATCAATATGTGAAGCTCACAATAATGATGAGAATATTTTTTGTGTTTTGGACGATTTTAAATTACCAAGCATATCGTGAAAATATCCAAATGATAATAGAAATAAATTTTTAGTTCCATTTAATCTTAATATAAATGAATCCTTTATAATAGATACATTATTTTCCCTCGACTTAGTTCAAGTCAATAATCTGTTTAATGTTTCAGATCTTTCTCTTTTAAACGATATTTGATTGGAATGAAGTTTTAAATGCTGAAATTAGTCTTGATTGTTGTTATAAGAAATTTATATATTTGTTATTTAGCGGTTTACTACTACATCTATTCCTCTGAAAGAACCCACTTTAACTCATCATCCACCGTGGTACAATAAAATACTTCTCTCTTTGAAAAATGCGAGAAATAAAGCTCGTACAAAGTATATAAAAGCTCATACAAAGTATATAATTAGTTTTTCTTTAGCAGACAAAATTGTATTTCAGAGACTACGCAAGGAATTTGATTTTTTGAGCAAATATCTTTATAATAATTTCATTCTTACCTATGAGTCATATAAAATCAAATTCCAAAAACTTCTGGAAATTTATAAATATCCGAAGAAAATCCTATGGATTTTCTCAAGGCATTTCCTACAAAAATGAAACAGCTACAGATGCAGTCTCAACTTACAATTTATTCGCTAAGTATTTTGAATCAGTTTTTATAAGACCACAATCAAGAATAAATTTGCAAAGTCACCTACAATCTTGTGTTGATTTAGGACACATGCAATTATCATATTGTGATATTTTCAACAAAATTAATACCTTAGATATTAATTTGAGTTCTGGTCCAGATGCTATCCCTAATTTAGTTTTGAAGAACTGTATTTATAGTTTGACTTATCCTCTTTACTTAATTTTTAACAGACCACTAAATGAAGGAATTTTCTTAGATGACTGGAAATTTTCAAACATTATTCCTATTTTCAAATCAGGGTCTAAAATTGTCGTTGAAAATTATAGACCTATCGCTAAAATATCTTCTATTCCTAAACTTTTCGAAGCTATTGTCACAGATAAATTGTATTTCTTGGTTAAAGAACACATATCTCCAAATCAGCATGGCTTTATGGATGGAAGATCTACATCCACTAATTTAGCAGTTTTTCTTCACACAGTTTTCAATGCAATTGAAAAAGGCTATCAAGTAGATACGATATTCACGGATATTTCTAAAGCTTTTAACAAAGTAGACCACTCTTTACTACTCTCTAAACTTCAGGCTCTTGGTATTCATGGTACCTTCCTTCTATGGGTTCAATCTTATTTGATTGGTCGTAAACTCTGCGTTAAAATACATAATTGCACGTCATATAACTTCGAGGCTACGTCTGGTTTTCCACAAGGAACTCATATGGGGCCACAATTATTTTTATTCTTTGTGAACGATATCAACTTCGATATTAAGTCTTTGATCTTATCATTTGCTGACGATACTAAACTTTTTGCGGTTATTAAGTCGGACGAAGATCTACTCTTAGTGAAACATTAATGGCCATTAATATTAATAAGTGCAGTTACATGTCATTTTCTAGGAAGCGAACTACTCTAATTGAATCTTATTATAATATCAACGGTTCTCTTATTGAACATGTCCGTGAAACAAAAGACTGGGTATCATTCTCGATAATAAATTAACTTTTAATGCTCACATGGATCGAATTATTTCTAAAGCTTTTTCCATGTTAGGTTTCATTAAGCGTAACTCACAGCAATTTTCTGATCCTTATACATTTAAAAATTTATATACTGCACTTGTTCGTCCTCACCTCGAATATGCTTGTCCGATCTGGATGCCTTATTATGATAAACATATTAAGAGAATAGAGTCTGTTCAAAAGAATATGATTAGGTTTTGCCTACGTAAATTCAACTGGCAACCTTATATTACTGGATATTTAGCTAAATGTCACTTATTAAGCTTTCTACTCTTGAGACTAGGCGAAATGCTGCATCCGTGATGTTTTCCTATGATATCTTATCTGGCAGAATAAAATGTCCATCTGTTCTTCGCCTTTATAATATCCCAGCTCCAGTGTGCGATTTCAGAATCCAAAGATTTTTATATCTTTAAAGTCATAGAACGAACTATGGTTTTTCCGAACCTATTGCAAACTCTCAGCGCTTATTTAATAACAGTTTTTCAGTAATTGATTTCAACTACAGTAGATTCGTTTTTAGGAGAAAAATCCTAACAGTTTTTGATACAACACAATAATTCTTCTAATTTTAATTAATTATAATTTTGTTCTACAAATTTATTAAAATTATTCTCTATTAGCATTTGAATGTACTGCCTAGCTTTATAATTACTATTGCTATTACTATTAATATATATTTATAGTACTTAAGTCTGAATTTTTCTTTTTTTTTAACTTCTTTTCTTGAATTAATGTTATTTTTAACTTGAAATTGTTAATGCATCTTATTATTAATGTTATTTTATTTTTGAAATTATTTTTATATTTACAATTTTTGTTTTCTATTTCTAGTTTTATTTTATTTTAGTTTTTAATATTCTATAAGCAAAATCTGTAAGGGTAGTCCACTAGATTGAAATAAATAAATAAATAAATATTAACATTGTGTTAGACGCAAAATTAAGCCATCTTAAATACATTTATAACAAAGAAAAGAACCTTCCAGTTAAACTTGCGTCAAATTTATCTCAAAAAGTCTTATTATCAATTTAAAAGACAAAATGTTAATAATACAATTAAATTTAGCGAGAAGAATAATGAAGCAATTAAAATGTACCGAAGCGATCTTGCTTCAGATTCAACAGGAACTATTCAGTTTTTATTAATTATCAATAAATGGTGGGACGTAGTTAACGTAAAAACTGCTTTTACAGGTATTCATAAACGAAATGAATATGCCGAGCCAATATATTCAGAAACGTAACCAAATTTTCTGTTTTTAGAAAAAAGTCTTAATTTCTTACAATCTTGAGATACTCATTCTACACCATTTTCATATTCAAAACATGTAGGTAAACTAACACAAGAAACATTTTCTGCTTTATTTCAATCAACATCAACGTTATTAGAGTTAACCAAGTACTTGTTAAATGAACTTAAGAGAGAACTTTTTTTCTATTTCTATTTTATTTTATTTTCTACATCTAAGCATGATCAAAATTTGTTTTTCTTTTTAAAATTAAACCAAAGACCGTTAATATATAAAGACTAGTAAGTCAGCCCGTTTAAAAACGAGTCCCGAGGAAAAAGATACCGAACTTTTTTTCGAACATAAACATAACCAGAAATTTTTTTTCTAGAAACACTTTTTTGTTATAATTTAAAACAAATTAATAATTTATTTATTCAACTTAACAATATAAATTAGCAATTACGTCGTGCACGATCGTTTGGATCTTCTTCCATACTATCTTCTTCCGCACTATGAATTAGATCTTTCACTAAAGATGAACAGAACTTTAAAAATGAAAAACAAGTACAGAACAATTGTTGATTCGAACATTTTTCTTTTTTTTTCACAATTTAATCGAAAGGAAAAAATTTAAAAATTTAAAAATCAAAAAATCATATAAAAATAATTGAAAGGAAAAATATTTTTTTTTTAGTAAAAACAAAAAATGTCAAAAAGCGTCGTTTACAAACATACAACTCTGGTCTGTTATATAAATAATACACAAAAGTAGTTTGATCGTATAAAGATTAGAGTTGAGATGGGACATTTTTACGATCGTACTATTTCATATTGAAACATAAACAAGCACTTGTCATCTACCGTAATAACGAAATTCTTGAGAAAGTAATTTCTGCTAATATGATTCGAAGTACATCAACCTAAATAATTTAAAACATTTTTGTCTTACTTTATTTTTGCAATTCGACATAAATTATTTTATTATTTTAACTTAAATGAATTTAAAAATAATCGTATGATTATTTAAATTATCAATTCAGCAGAAAAGTTTATAATTACTATTTTTTTATTCAATATTTCCAAATTCAATTTCCACAAAATTGAATTTGATGACAACAGTAATTTGATATCTTTATTTTTTTGTAAGTGAAACAAACTTACTATTAACACGTTGATGAGGCAGATTTTATAAACTCGCGTCAGGCTTAATTGTGAGTCACTACACTAATGTTATTAATATATACATACATTCACATATATACATTCTAAATATAGGTACAAAAAAAATTTTTTTTTGTTGTTTTTCTTTTGTTTTTTAGAAACATACAGACAATGTACACGTAGGTCGTAGAGGATAATCTATAATTATAATTGACAAGCATTTAAGGTCCTGCGCAGTAGACACCTTTTCATTTTATTTCGATTCTCCTACTCCTTAATGAACTTCTAATATACATAATATATAAGATTATATATAAAACAAAAATGCGCACACAGTTGAACATTTTGTACTCATATGATTTTATTATTCACCAAATACATTATGCATAAGTGAGATATTATGAAAATAATAAACAAAAGTAAACAAGTCAGTTATTATATTTTATATTATGTACTTGCAAATGAATTTATGTACATATGCCAAAAAAAAACAAAAAAACAAATTCATCTCAAATAAAAAATATAAAAAAGCAAAAACAAAACAAATCAGTTGAATTGTTCATATGACGAGCAAATTTATTTTTATATAGTAGAGTTGGAGTGTATATAATTATCCTTATTGAACTTCTAATATAATAGTTGTATATAAAACAGTAATGCTCACACAGTTGAAAATTTTTTAATCATATGGTTTTATTATTCACCAAATACATTATTCGTGAGTTCTTATTAAAATAAAAAACAAAAACAAACAAAAATATAAAAAAAACAAAAACAAAAAAAATACAAAAACAAAAAAAATTCATATGACGGGCAATTTCATCTTTACATAATAGAGTCAAAGTAGCTATCTATAATTATAATTGTCAAGCATTTAAGGTCCTGCGCAGTAGACACCTTTTCATCTTTAATGACAAAATTTTTTATTTTTAGTAATTTTATCCACTAAATGCCACTTACTATAGGGAATATATCGGAAACGAAGCAGTATATGAGGGACGTGTATTTATGTGTCCTAAATAAAACTTACTAACCACAAATCTTTTTATTAAACACGAGTGGTTCCTGCTATATCGTGCGAAGTCTATGTCAGTACGTAAATTATTGTTTTTTTAAAAACTTTAAATTTGACTTCAATTTGAAATATAATTACTCAACAGGGGCCACTAGTAAGAATAATAAGTAAAATAAAATGTGGATTGTTTTGTTGTAGATTATACGGCATGTAATTACTTATTGCTCTGATCAGAAATAAAATAAAACAAAAAACAATTTTTTTTCTCATTTAAATACACACAACAAAACAAAAAACAAAATTTGAAGTTCTCTCCTCATAGTTCTCATCAAAGAATATCAATCAGAGACCATCCCAATTAGAATATGCAGTATGCCTATGCACTCATGTATGTATTCATTTGTTTGCATGCAAATCAATATGCAAATTTGCTAAAAATTGTAAGAAATAGACGATAACAAGAATTTAATGTGCAAGAAAAAGAAAACATATAGTAAACAAAAGAGAATGACAAAAAAAGTTGGCTGAAATTAAATAAAAAAAAGTTTAAAATTTAAAAAAAAAATTTTTTTGATTAATATATTGATTTGGAAACAAAATTTTCGTCAAAAATTTCTTTGAAATATTTAACAATATTATTTTCTAAATTATATCAACTATTCATAAAATTTTTAGGAGACCTAACTAAAACAGCATATTCTTTAAATTCTCTGATTTGTAAATAGATGTTGTCCTCAGTATTATTTTATAATCGTATACCAATATAATAAATATTTAGGTTTACTATAATTTAATATAATTAATAAAAAATAATAATGTTTGTAACTCCAAATTATTAGTGACAAAAATGTTAATAATATTTTTTTGTTTTTCTTTATTAACAAAAAATAATGTTTACATTATATTATATCTGTATTATAATACACAAGAGCACGATTTTGAAGGCACACTTTCGTGGTTTTTCGTGTGCCTCGTTTTTTTTTTCATTCAATCAATCGGCGATGATGCAGGTGAAGATCAAAATCAATTTTTATTTTATCTATATTATAATACACAAGAGCACGATTTTGAAGGCACACTTTTCGTGGTTTTTCGTGTGCTTCGTTTTTTTTTCATTCAATCAATTTTTTTTGTCGATTCTCTTTTGAGTCAAATTCTTTTTATTTATTTTTTATTTATCGCATTTGGTTTTTCGCAATTTTAGTAGGAAAAAAAATTAATTAGTAGGGTAATATTATTAATATAGATTTTAATATCCCAACTTTTTGTGAGTTCGATTCTCTATTAATTCAATTTTTTTTTTTTATCATTATGTATTATAATAATGATTTTTAATGTATTATATTATATACTAGGGGCCCCTGTTGAGTAATTATATTTCAAATTGAAGTCAAATTTAAAGTTTTTAAAAAAACAATAATTTACGTACTGACATAGACTTCGCACGATATAGCAGGAACCACTCGTGTTTAATAAAAAGATTTGTGGTTAGTAAGTTTTATAAAATACATAATTTTAATAAAAACTATATTATTACTACAAATAACGAAAATTTAGAAATGGTTACTTAAAAAGATAAAAATGAAGAATTCAAGTGACCTACTATATCAAAATGAGTACTCTAACTCTACTATATAAAAATTAATTTGCTAGTCATATGAACAATTCAACTGATTTTTTTATATTTTTTATTTGAGATGAATTTGTTTCTTTGTTTTTTTTTTGGCATATGTTCATAAATTCATTTGCAAGTACATAATATAAAATATAATAACTGATTTGTTTACTTTTGTTTATTATTTTCATAAGATCTCACTTATGCATAATGTATTTGCTGAATAATAAAATCATATGGTTACAAAATTTTCAACTATGTGCGCATTTTTGTTTTATATACAATCTTATATATTATATATAGTAGAAGTTCATTAAGGAGTAGGAGAATCGAAATAAAATAAAAAGGTGTCTACTGCGCAGGACTTTAAATGCTTGTCAATTATAATTATAGATAGCTACTTTGACTCTATTATGTAAAGATGAAATTGCCCGTCATATGATTTTTTTTGTTTTTGTATTTTTTGTTGTTTTTGTCTTTTTATATTTTTGTTTGTTTTTGTTTTTTATTTTAATAAGAACTCACGAATAATGTATTTGGTAAATAATAAAACCATATGATTAAAAAATTTTCAACTGTGTGAGCATTATTGTTTTATATACAACCACTATATATTAGAAGTTCAATAAGGATAATTATATATACTCTAACTCTACTATATAAAAATGAATTTGCTAGTCATATCAACAATTCAACTGATTTTTTTTGTTTTTGCTTTTTTATATTTTTTATTTGAAATGAATTTATTTCTTTGTTTTTATTTGGCATATTTAAATAGATTCATTTGAAAGTATATAATATAAATTATATAATAACTGATTTGTTTGCTTGTGTTTATTACTTTCATAAGATCTCACTTATGCATAATGTATTTGCTGAATAATAAAATCATATGGTTACAAAATTTTCAACTGTGTGCGCATTTTTGTTTTATATACAATCTTATATATTATATATATTAGAAGTTCTTTAAGGAGTAGGAGAATCGAAATAAAATAAAAAGGTGTCTACTGCGCAGGACCTTAATTGCTTGTCAATTATAATTATAGATAACAATATTTTTTTAATAAAAAAAAAGTAATTTTTAATTATTACTCTCTTTTCAATTATTTCAACAAAATACGAAAGCGTGTAGTTTAATAAAAATCTAAGCATACAAATCAATTCTTATTACTTATCCATAAATGGAATGTATTCACAGTTGACAATTTTGACACTATGATGCATCATGTAGATGTTTGCATATAATATAATATATTATACCATTAGCACTTATCCTACCTACATATGCATACTCAAACAGCTAAAATGTTGGTACAATAAATATAATATAATTTGTACTGTATTTTGGTTAGGAAGTCTTTAGTATATTTGTGAAATGTTATGTATATCGAACATATGTTCAAATTTTATTGTTAAAATTTATTTTACAGATTTTATAATATTTACTTTTAATAAAAAAGAAACATATCTTAATTTAAAACTAAAATTTTTATTTTTTAAATGTGGAAAGTTTTGAAAAAGTTATTAAAATATCTTATTTTAAAATTTATTTTAAAAAAAACCAGGAGCAAAATTATATATTTATTTAAATCTACATAAAAAACCGTCTGACGGCCAATAATCAAACTAAAATTTAAAGTTCATACAAGAAAAATAGTAAAATATTATGTTTATTCAGTAACCTGTTCCAGATAGTTCTGTATGAATATGAATACGTTTGATAATTTCTTTAATGTCATTGGTTATAGTCATTTAAAAATACGAAATTAAAATAATTGAATTTGAAAATAATTTAAGTATGTTTAATTTATAGATTGAAAAAGTACGGTTCAAATCTGAACCATCTAACAACCGATGTTCATTATAATTTGATGTTCATTAAAATGATAGATATTTAAAAGGAAACTAAGCAAAATTATATATTTTTTTAAATTTTTTTAATTTTTGATTAGAAATTTCAATTTAAAATTTCACCCCATGTAAGACATTTTAACATACCTAAAAAAAATTTTTTTTTTAAAATGAATTATTATTTACGTATACTGTTGTTTTCTAAGTAAAATCAATACAAAAATAAAATATAGTATTTACCTACCAAGGATAAATTGAAAAGATGAATACAATTCATAATGAAGCTGATTTTCCATTAAACCGTATAGCAAATCAGAGGTATATCTATATGATTTCATTAGTTGTATTCCTTTTTCAATTTAAAATTATTTCGAAGTAATTTGAAGTACTTCGAAAATGGAATGATTGAATTTTTTGAAAAAAATTATTTTGTAACAATTATTTTTTTATAAGAACAAAAATATAATATTTATTAAAATCTACATAAAAATCCATTTGTCGGCAAATAACAAACTAAAATTTAAGGTACCTCAATAAAAAAATAAAATATATTCATTCGCTAAATTGTTAATACTTCAGTAAAATATTAGGTTTATTCAGTAAACTGTTCAAGAACGATCTAGAGCAATCTAGAGTAAAAAAATTTGTTGTGTTCAGTAGTTTCCGTTAATTAACTTTTTTGCCCAAAAGTGCTCTGATCGTTTGATAGATTGCTTAAAAAAGTTCTAAATTGATCTGTTTTGTTCCGAAACCTTTTGTGCAAAAATTTTGTAGGCATATTTTTTTTAATTTGAGCACCTGAATAGTCAAGTCAAGAAAATTTTGAACATTTGACATGTTTAAATTATCTGAAAACAATGTATAGAATAATAATATTAATACCAAACCACAAAAAAATAAAAATTGCTCACAGTTTTAGGTTAATCTTGATAAAATTAACTCTTTTATTTATAAAATAAAAAAAAAAAAATCAGATATAGAATGAAAACTATTTTATAAGAATTTATTAGACATCAACTTCCAGTAAGTCTTGCATATACAATATCAATCAATAAATCACAAGGTCAAACATTTCAAAGAGCCGGAATTCATATCCCTCAACCTACCTTCACCCATGGTCAGCTCTACACAATCCACTGCTCTAAAAACTAAAATTCTAGCAGGACCAATATAGAGGAAAGTTACTGACAACGACACTGTAATTGACAATTTTGCATACCAGGAGGTTGACAATATGACAATGTTTCATACCAGGTCTAGAATACTTCATTTTATCCAATTGTTTCCTATATGATGAATTTTAAAACTAACTCATAATAATTGGGAAACGGTACTAACCCATAGGTATGATTAATGTTTTAATAAAATTATCGGAATCTATTTTTTAATAACATTCCGAAACACGTTTTCCCAATTACCGCGACAATCAATTAATCTCGGTTTCGGTGGTTTTAGTGGGTTAGTGTTCCATATAGCTAAGTATATGTAGGTACATGCGCGGCCTGCTTAGTATTTTTCGAGGCTTTCACCTTCCCTCGAGAAATAAAAAATAATAAAAACAAATTAAATCTTACAAAGAAAGTTTAATTCTATCTGATAGTTTTGATATTTTATTTTAAAATTAATATTAACTTAAAATTTTGAACATTTTTTATGTTTTTGTGGTTTGCATTAATATTACTGTTCTATATATTGTTGTCAGATACTTTCAACGTGTCAAATGTATAATTGTATAAAAATCATTTCATTGTGCCGTTTCACGGAAAAGTTCCTTTCTTTTACTGGGCCGGGTATGTCCCCGGGGGCTTATTCTAGTACATATGTATTTGTATAACAAAATTTTATCCATTGAATTATTCATTATTGGAGAAAATATTAATATATAGAAAGATTCAGACCTTAGCCTAAGCTGTATGGTCATATAGTTAGTTACATAGAGTTATCAACAAAAAATAAAAAAAAATAAAAAAAATTAAGTCTTAATTTTAAATAATGAAAAGTAGATTTTCCTAAATATTCAATAATACTAAATTTAATAACTACCAGCATTCCAACATTCCTTCCTTATTACATTATTTAGTTTATTTTAATTAAGTTTAAAGTTTTAAAGTTTGTGTTCCCTATTAGTTCTTATTTTTTTTCCTTACCTTTCACACTTTATTTATAATATTTATTCTTTAATTTTTATTTTTTATTTTTATTTTTATACCGCAAGTAAGTTTTCGATTTTCCTTTTAAATAAACTGTATGAATTTATATTTTTTAGGTCGTCCGGTAGAATGTTAAATATGCTAAAACCAAAGACCTTAATAATTATAAAGATGTGTCACGCTATATATTGAAATTCTTCAGCTAAAATTTGAAGTGGATTTTAAATAAATCCACCAAATCCACAAAGCTTTATAAAATGAGAGCAATTTTAATGAGAGTGAGTTTACAAGAGAGTTCTTTATTTTCTTGTTTTAAAGCTGTAAAAAAATATTTTGTTCTTGTATTTTCTTTATAATTTTTTAAAGTAAAGAAAGAAGTAAGAAATAGGAATTTTTACTGACTATTTCTCTTTGAAATAATACATTTGGATATACATATAAATAAAATGTCTCTATCTATACCCTTCTGTAAGAAAAGTTGAAAAAAGTTTTTTTTTTGGTTTTCTGAAAAATAACTTTTATTTAATATTTTACACAATTATTACAAGTAATGAATAAATTATATGTAGGTAAATTTAATATTAAAAAATATTTATATATAATTTGATATTAATTTATTGATTTAGTAAAATTTGTGTTTTAGATCTTCTCGAACTTTTATCATTAAATGTAATCCAAGAACAATGTTTTCGCAATAATATGGTGATCAATAGATTTAAAATCTGCATCTTGTGTGAATAACATGTGTCGTTCTTATTATACCAAAATTTGTAAGGCGATTCTTGAGTACATTTTTCACATTTTTCAATAATAATTTTTTTAATATTCTTAAGTTTTTTATTCTCGGTAAAGATTTTTTCAAAAACTTTTATATGAATTTTGCAAACATCAAAAAACATATCAGATGGTGCATATAAACTACCAAAATCTGATCCAGTGTTATAATTTTTTTTATGAATAAACATTTCTGAAGGATATGTTAGAATTTCAGTTGACCTTACCATTTCAATTTTACATTTCAAACATGTGATTCGTCGTACAATATAACCTATAAAATATCTAATAGATGTTAACTCTATAGGTATATAAACCGAGTTAAGGAATCTATTTTTTCGTTAAAATAATCTTCATTTTCGTTTACAATGTCTTCATATAATAAAGGGCCACCATCATTATTATCAGTATAATTTTAATATCATTATCATAACAATAGTCAATAGTTTAAAATAGAACGAAAATCAGCTGCCAACATAACATCATCATCTTCTTGACAATTTGATTTCCTCTTAAAATGCAGTTGACAAAGTTTCAATAAAGTAATTTGGCTATTATTATGTTGAATTCGTGAACTGATGGATTCTTACAGTGTCCGCCTTTAGCTCGAATATAAGAAAAACAATTTTCCAAAGGGTCCTGATTAAAACGACTAGTAAGTATGAATGAAATATTTCTATTTTCGTTTGACATTTCTTGTGTTAAATGAAAAATGCCATTGGTTGTTTGAATCAATCCATTTATACAAAATATTTTATTTCCTAGATAATTAATGTTTTTAAGGTATATAAGAAACTCTTGCAATTTTTCCCAAATATGGTTATTAATTTGCAGTCCACGTTTAAATGGATTACGAGCACTTAATACCTTGCTGTTAAGACAATCAAAATAAGTATCAATTTTTTTTAAAACTATAGCTGGAGAATTTGCTATATTAGATGTATTCCTTTGAAATTGTTTATTTTCACTGGCGGGTGAAGTCGCAGCTGCAACACTGTTACTTAATGTTTGAACTGCTAAGCTGACACGCATTTTTTCAAAGGTTGTTGGCTCAATGTGAGATGTGGTTAGTTTAGTCATTTTTGTAACTTTCCCATGTTCCAGTTCAAATATTTCTCTAATAATATCGAAGCTTACTATTCCGTCAGGTGTTTCAAAGTTCGCTTTTAAAAGTGCATTTCGTACAGATTCAATCAAATGAGGTGCATCATACAACAAGTAAGTTTTTTTTTCTTTATGGTAAAAGTACGGTTTATCTATTGATGCCCCTAAAGAATTGAAACATTTGCGGTTATTCGGGCCTTGATCACAAGTTATAGCTCTCATGTTGAGTCCTATTTTAGATATAATGTCTAGATTTTCTTTTAATATTTTGATCAATGTATCGCCTTTTATAAAGCTTGTTACGAAATAATTTAGAATGAATTTCCAGTTTTTTAGTAATCCTCTTAACATGAAAACACATATTTGGCTCCCAACTTTATTGAATCGTTCATATCCCAAATCAACAATTCCATTCACGACATCTGCAGAAATATTATATGTTGAATTCTTTTTTATAGACACTTCATCAAAAATTAAAACGCATTCTCTTTCTTCGAAGTTCATGTCTTTTATAGCACTTTCGAGAGCCTTATAAATACATAATTATTTTCTGGTTGAAGATTTTTAATTTCATTCCACCTGCGCAAAGACGAAATACTAGGGCGATTCAATTTTAATGTATCACGTAAAAATAAATATGTTGAAGTGAATCTATAAATATAATAAAGATAAATACATAAATTAAACTATAATTATAAAAATAATAAGAAAAAATAAATTTCGTACACACCTGTAATAAATCCTTTGTGCAAATAATTTTTCCTCTTCGTTTCAAATAGCACTTTTGGATTTTTTTTTTGTTAATATCATTTTAGAAAAAAAATTTTCGTTTTCACTTATATCCTGTAACTTTTCAATTGTTGCTTCCATGGATTTTTGATCTACCACTTTGTTAATTTTAGTTGATATAAGTATTTTGTTTTTAAATTGTGTTACTTTTTTTTTTAATTTCTGTATTTCAATTTTGTTCTGCTGATAAATATGAGATAATTTCTTTATTTTTTTTTTGATAAAATGATTCATTTTTTATACTTTTTGTGCAACGTTTGCAAAGTGCTGTTGGAGAATTAGAACGTTTTCTTTTACGAGGTGGTGATGTGAAGTTACCCACACTTTTTTGTCTTGATTATTAATTTGTGTATCTTTTTCGTGTGTATTGTTATCCAAAAATATATTTTGAATTACACCATTTTTTAATCTTCTTGTTCCTATTAAATCAGGAGAAAAGTGTTTCTCACATAAAAATAATAAGAGAGAATCTGCTACAATTTTTACCTGGGAACTGATTAATTACCACAAAACATCAGGTTGTTCGTTGTAAGATTTACCTACTTATTAATTGTGCCAACTAATTTATCAAACACCTTAATGATATAAACAAAAATTCAACATGAACAGCTCTAAATTTAATTGGGGTTACTGTTTATGTTTAGCGTTTATTTTCTAAACGTTTATGAAATTATATTTCAATTTTATTATATTAATAATAAAAGGATTTATTGGAAAGTTGATGAAAAGGATAATCTTCCGGTGGTATTGGAAAAGATAATCTTGTGGTGGAACAGGTAGAATGTGATGACATAACTATACAAACAAAATTTTTAATTTCTTTTTTCCTCCAAAAAATCCCAAAACAAAGAAAATAAGTGAATACTAAAAGAAATAGGCAAACAACTAACCAATAGCTAATATAAAATTCGCTCAGAATATTCTGGTTAGGTTTATTCATTTATTTCACAATTCAAGAACCTATGTTAGAATTTCTTTTGAATATTACGAGTGTTTCAATTAAAATAATGACAATCTTTTTAAAGTGAAACGCTATTATCGAGTAAAAAAGTGTGTGTATCATAATGGATTTTGAACAATTTAATTTTTCATTCTCATTGGGTACTATTTCTAAGGTATTATTTTTTAGGTATTATTGGTATTATTATTTAAAAATTTTAATAAGATTATTTTCAATTTGCTTATTCTCAAATTACAATAGCATATTATCAAAATTTATTATGTACAAAAATCCGTATCAAAAAAAGAAAATAATCGAAAAATATCCGAAAATAAGAATTTTAAATAAATAAATAACAAAAAAGTGCATTGTAGAAATATTTAACATACTTATTTGAAATATCATCTTAAAAAAATTATTCAATATCAAAACAAAATTGAAACCTGTAGATATTTAATTTTCATTCAGAATGTAATAAGTAACTTCATAAATAATTTAATCAACTCTATTGAATAAAATTCATACCAAATATAAGTCCGTTATTAAAAATTTTGATTTAAAATAACTCAAGTCAATAAAATTCATATCACCATATAAAAAAGTTGTCCGTTATTAAAAATTTTTTTCAAAAGAATTCTTTCTACCGTTATTAATATTATTTCATTTTCATATCAACTCAAAATTTACTTTATGAGCTTCACAAAAATTCATTTTTAGAAATTATGTGTGCTATTAAAATTCTCGCATACAAGCTTATTAAACGATTTGAAGAATAAAAAAAGAAAACACATACATTCCTGTAAATTAACAATATAGAATAAACCATCCATATAAGGAGAAAAAACCGGTTTATTAAACTTTTAAAAAGGCTTTTGTTTTTTATCTTTTGTTTTCATTATTTTTGTTTTGAAAAATTTGTCCGCTTAGAACTACTTCATCTGATACTTACTTATCATCTGAGCAGTGAGCTGTGTGAACTGTGAAGATACAAATATTATATGTATGTATACAATTTTTATTTTTACAAACAAGAAACAAGAACATAATCTTCGTTCGTAGTTCGTATCGTACATCTCCGTATACATCTTCGCCAAGCTGAAGCTCTCTCTTTTATTATTTTTTGCCTTTTTAATTTTGTTTTTGTTTTTATGAAAATAAAAACTTTCAAATTTTATGTTCATTTGCTTGTTCTAAGTGACACATCCTTATTGTCTTTATAACTATTAAGGTCTTTGCTAAAACGTTTGTATACGCAGTTTGCTTTTTGTATAGGTATCTGATCTAAACAATGAAAGATAAAAATTTGAGCGATTCCTAGTGTTATGGCTATGTATGTCTATATTCTGATTGAGTAAAAATGTGTGGTTTAATCATATTGTTTATAATTTTGTATGCAAGATAGTACATTTCATGTTTACATATATTATTCAAACTTATGTATCGTTCACTATATAATAATTCCGTAGGATATCTTGGTGGAAAGAAATTAATAATTTTAATAGCTTTTTTATGTATGACATCCAACTGTTTGAGGTATGTTTGTGGAGCGTTACTCCAAATGGGAATTGGGTATATAATATTAGAGGATATGTATGAAGAGTATATTGTATAAAGGGTATTGGTATTAATATATTTCCTCAGCCTTCTTAAAATAAAAATGTAAGAAGTGATTTTTTTAATTACATAATCAATATGTTGTCGCCATTTCATTCTATTGTCAATAATTAATCCTATGTAATTGAAAGTTCTTACTATTTCTATGGTTTCATTTATAAAATTATAGTGTTTATTACTGAAAAGCAATATTTTTGTTTTCCTAACATTTAATCTCATCCTTTTTTTTTGTAGCCATTCATCAATTAAATTTAAGTCATTTGCGATCGAGTTTTTTAGACTTTCCTCGGTATTGCAGGAGTACTTAACTACAGGATCATCCGCATAAAGTTGGATGATTCCATTAAGGCTTAGCATGGTGATGTCATTGATATAAATTTTAAAAATATCAGGCCCCAAGATGGATCCTTGTGGTACCCCTTGTTTTATAAGTTCTAAACTACTATACAGGTTGTTGCAATGAACCTGTTGTTTTCTATTGGTAAGGTAAGATTTAAAAAATTTTAGTTGATTTTCATTGAACTTTAATAGCGATAATTTAAACAGAAGTCATGATCAACACAGTCAAATGCCTTTTGTAGGTCGATAAATAAACATCCAGTATATTGTTTTTTATCTATGCTTTTAGAGATAAAATCAACGAGCGCTAGACAGGCAGCCGTCGTATTTGATCTTTCTTCAAAACCATATTGTTCTTTATTTAAGACACCATTGTTTTTAATAAAATATATAATTCTGTTTTTCACAACTTTTTCAAAGATTTTTGAAAAGGAGTTTAGTACAAAAATAGGTCTATAATTAGATAAATTTGTTGTATCACCTCCTATATGTATTGGAATAACATTAGCCACTTTAAGTGAAGTTGGAAAAACTGAATTTTCCATAGAAGTATTTACTAATTTTACCAGGGTTGGTATCAATTGACTATTGAATTTTTTTATTAATTTTGCTGAAATACTCCCGTACTCATATCCCGTAGCAGCTCCTGGTTTTAAAGAATCAATTATTGTTTTAATTTCACCTGGATTCGTAGGAGTTAGTTGCAGTTTTTGATATATATTTTTGGTGAAACAACCCAAGTAATTTTTATCAATGTTTTTTGCTGTGGGAATGTTTAAATTTTTTGTAATATTAATAAAGTAAGTGTTAATAGTATTTGAAATATTTTGGGGGTTATTATATATTTTATTATTAAGATGTATTTCTGATAAATTATTTGAGCTTTCGTTACAGTTTTTATTATACATAATCCTTTTATATAGAGCCCATAATTTTTTGCTATTGCTAAAATCGCAAGAAATGGCTCGAGAGTAACAGTTAAATTTAGCTTGTCTGATTTCTTTGTCAACAATTTTTTATATTTTTCAAATAAGGTAGAAGTTTTAGTATCATAAGGATACTTTTTTTTTAATTTGAAGAAAGAATCACAAATCTTTATTTTTTGTAGAATTTCGCTGTTCATCCAATCTTGTTTTTTTTTTATTTATTAGGCTTAGATTTAGTATAATATTTAATCTTCCGTGTTAAAATTCCGACTAAATCATCAAAAGAATCATAATTTTCTAGGTCATTCCAAAATCTATCATTACCAAGTTTTTTCATATTATCATATGTAGATAACAATATTTCAAAAAAATATTGTTATCTACATAATATCAAAATATGTATACATACCTATTTAGCAAAAGTTATAATTTTTGGAAATAAAAAAGTGATTGATTATTAAAATTTTATTTTTAAAATACTTTTAATTTTCTTTTTAGTTAATAATTAAAGCTTTAATTAAAAATTGAATTAAAAATTACTTGTTTTAAATTTATATATTGTATTGTTATATTATATATTTTAAATTTTTATTTTTTCTTTATTTATTTGGCGCAGTCGGTAGGATTGCCAAACTAGTTAAACAAAAAAGAATAAAAAAATATATGTATCTACGAAATATTGATTTAATATATAATAACATTTTAAAAATTAAAATAAACATTATAAATTTGTGGATATAAATTTAATTGCAAGATATAAATATAAATATAAATTGTGAAAACTAGGTTTCTTTCAAGAATTTATCGGCAATCTATGAAACCTTATTTAAAACCTTCGAAACTAAAAACCGTAACAAGACTCACAACGATTGGTGAGGAATCTTACAACAATATATTAGCAGAAGTTCAATTAAATATCAACATGAACATATCAAACAAGGATCTTATTACTGAAGCTAGGTCTATTCCCGTATTCAGGGGAGACGATACATTTGAATTACTACATTTCATCCAAGAGGTAGAAACCATCACTGGCTTAGCACCAGACCAGGTTACAAAATCATATTTACAAAAAATACTATTAACTAAAATCCAGGGATCAGCAGCGATTACAATTAGGAGACTTTCTGATGCGACGTAAAGGAGCAGTTAAAAAAGTTATTTGGAATTCAGGACTCTTACTTAAGGCAAAAAGAGCAAGCTAACGCTGTCAAATTTTCTAACGTAAGTCAATATTATAAAGAACTAACAATTATATTAGATAAGCTTAACCTTAAATATAAGTTAGATAATGAATCACCAAGTGAATTTAACTCAATAAATAACGAAAAAAGTATTTTAGAGAAATTTTTGTTTTAAGTTCAGATTCCCCCGTTCAGATTCTATGTATTTACGTATAAAAAATGTAAGTTCCCTAGAGGAAACATATTTTGAATTACAACAAACCGGTGTCATGAAGGTCACTTCTCCAAAATTTTATAAATATAATAATAATTACAAACCTAATAATAATAATTTCCGCGACAATTATCGTAACCGGAATAACAATTTTAACTCAAACTCAAATTGTAATAATAATAAACGAATAATTATAATAGATCGCATCATTTTAATAATAATAATAACCCCGGTATATAAATTATAATAGTGGAAATTTTAATTCTAGAAAAAGTAATAACTTTAATAGAAATTCTAATACATCTCAAGATTCTAAGATCACTAATACTAACAACAATCAGTCAACTACTGAACCAATGGATATAGACGTAAACAACTTACCGATAGTTGAATTTCATATTGAAGATACCATATTCAAATGTTTAATCGATACTGGTTTCACCACATCGATTATGAATAATTCTTTATTTCCACATGTAAAACGTATTAAATTAAATAAACCTTTAGAAATTGTAACCTTATCAGGTAGTGAAAAAATTATATATGAAATAATAACTAACGTCCCTAGAGAATTTAATTATAACGCCGAAATAGTTTGGAAAATGTTAGACTTCAAGAATCAAAAAAAGTTTGATGCTATTTTGGGTCAAAATGTCTTAAGACGGTGCAAAAATAAATTTAGAAAAACAAACAATTGAAATTATGGGTAAAAATACAAAATTCAAATTTTCTGTCCTCTTGATGATACTCAGGAATTATATTCAGTAGATATAAATTCAAAAAAAATTTTTTATCACATAAAAACAAAACATCTTAATTATGAAGAACTTGAAATTTTAGAAAAAATTATCTCTGACAATAAGGATTTATTCTATCAAGAAGGCCAACAGTTGACCAATGTTGAAGCCATTAAACATCAAATAATAACAAACCATAGTCAACCTATATATTCTAAAATTTACAGGTTTCCAAAGGTTCATGAGCAAGAAGTGGAAAAGCAAATGTCCGAAATTCTTGCTCAAGGTATTATTAAACATAGCAAATCCCCATATAATTCACCGATCTGGATTGTTCCAAAGAAAATGGATCAATCAGGTGTTCAAAAATGCAGAATTGTCGTTGACTACAGGAAGTTAAACGAGATCACTGTGGATGACAATTTCCCCATACCAAATATTGAATTCCTCTTCGACAAATTAGGTCGGGCTCAGTATTTTACTACTTTAGACTTGGCCAAGGGATTCCATCAAATTCTGGTAGACGAAAACGATCGCTCAAAAAATGCCTTCTCCACCCCACAAGGCCATTACGAATAGGATGCCATTCGGTTTGAAGAATGCTCCGTTTCAGAAGATGATGAATCATGATCTAAGGGATTTCATCAATGTCTGTTGCGTCGTCTATATTATTGATGATATACTCATATTTAGTACATCACTCCAAGAACATATAGATACAATTAATAGAATTTTTCAAAAGTTACGTGAATTTAAACTCAAAATTCAGATTGACAAATGTATGTTCCTCTCAAAAGAATCAGAATACTTAGGTCGTTTACTGACATAAAGTGGTATTAAACCAAATCCATCAAAGGTTGAAGTTATAAAAAAACTTAAACTTCCGACAACTCTTCATGTTGTACTCTTCATGAACTTTATTAATGAACTATTAAATTAATCCTTTATATTTAATGACTTATAAATTATAATGAGTGAATATATTTTTGACAACTGAAATTGGGGTGAGTTAAGAAAACTAATATATAAAGCTGGGTTTACATAGTTTCTAATTGAAAGCTAAGTTAAGTTATAATGAGAATAAGAAGTAAATAAATTTCAAATTAATTTAACTAAATGTTGTAAAAACTAACACCCCTCTCAACATATAGTGAAATTAAATTAACATAAGCCAATTGTTCTTGCGTGTTTTTCGAGCTTTGGTCCATCCAATGGTTTGGTTAAAATATCAGCGACCATGTTGTTAGTAGGACAATAAACTGCTGCAATTTTGTTTTGAGATATATGTTGGTGTGCAAATTTGTATTTTATGTCGATGTGCTTCACTCGTTGATGGCAGGCACGATTGTTAAGCAATTTAATACATCCTTGGTTGTCTTCAAATACCTTGATAGGAGTTTCTATTTTCTGGTCAAAATCCTTTAATACTTGGACTATTCAGATGAGATCTCTAACTGCTTCCGCAAAAGCAACGAATTCAGCTTCAGTAAATGACAATGATACTGATGCTTGTTTACGACTCGTCCACCTACTAGTGCTCCATTGAAAACAAAACAATATCCGGTATTTGATCTTCGATCTATTTGGTCTCCCGGCCAATCAGCATCTTCATAACAATAAAGAGTTTTATCGTTGTCGTAATTACCTAGTTCTAATTTGTAAGATTTTGTAGCTTTCAAATATCTGAAAACTCTTTTCACTTCGTTCCAGTCACTTTGTTTTGGATCGCTTACACGTCTAGCTAATATTGACGTTGCAATAGCGATGTCTGGTCTTGTATTTGTTGATAGGTATAACAATGATCCGATTGCATTTCGATAAACCTTGTGTGATGCGAATGGTTCATCGTTCATTTTTTGTGTTAAATAACCAATATTCATTGGTGTGGTTGAATGCTTGGCATTTTCTAGATTAAATTCATGTAATTTGTTTAAAATATACTTTTCTTGATTCATATAAAATATGTTATCTTTATCTCTTTCGAATTGAATCCCAAGATAATATTGTAAAGTGCCAAGATTCTTCATGAAGAATTCAGTATTCATCAATGTTTCAAAATCATCCACAAGTTTTATATCTGTTGATGCTACTACTATATTATCTACATGATTTGAAATATAAATGAATTGTTGATCGACCTTCTTTTTATACAAACATAAATCATTTTCACTTTGTATATAACCGTTTTTCTTTATAATAAAATCGAATTTCTTATTCCATTCATTAGCGCCTTGTTTAAGACCATATAGGTTCTTTATTAGTTTACACACCTGATTGGTATTACCTACTATAAATCCTTTAGGTTGCTTCATGTAAACTTCATGAGATAACTCGCCGTTTAAATATGCTGTTTGAATGTCAAAATGTCTGACTACAATGTTTTTCATTCCAGCCAAAGTAAGTAATATTTTTAGTGTTGTCGGATTTGCTACTGGCGCAAAAACTTCGTCATAGTCACGACCATATTTTTGTGAAAACCCTTGGGCAACTAAACGTGCCTTAAACTTTACTACATTCCCATCCTGATCTGTCTTTGTTTTGTACAACCATTTGCATCCAATAGCGCTTTGATTTGGAGGCAGGTCTGTGATTTTCCAGGTTCCGTAATTATGGAGTGAATTTATTTCTTCTGTCATAGCTTTTAACCAATTGACTGAATTTGGTCCATTTATAGCTTCTTCATATGTCATTGGGTCTGGATCATTTTGTTTCGTAACTTTATTTGCTTCCATAATCAAACGTTTTGGTGGTACACCCTTGTTTGGTCTTGTAGACACTCTTGTATTATGATCTTCATTGTATTCCCCTTCTGTATCATTACCAGCTGTTATAGTTTCATGTTGAACTTTTTCGTCTACTGGTTCAGTGTTTAATATTTCGACTTCATGATTTGGTTCTTCTTGTATTTCATTTTGAATTTCACTTAGTATTTCTTCTTTGTCAGCTTCAATGAATTTTACATCGCGACTAATTTTGATTTTGTTCGTACGACTGTTTAGTAGACGATAGCCTTTTGTACCTATTTCATATCCAACGAAATATAATTTTTCTGCTGTATTATCTAATTTTTACATTCGTCTTTCGGAATATGGACATAGGCTGGTGTGCCAAAAATACGAAAATAATTTAAATTTGGTTGTTTGTTGTACCAGAGTTGATATGGGGTTGATTTCAGACTTTTGCTTGGTAAACGATTAATTATGTGATTTGCTGTATTCACCGCCTCTTCCCAATATTGTTTGTGGAGATTCGCACTTCTTAGCATACAGCGCGTCATTTCTATTAGTGTTCTGTTTTTCCTTTCTGCTACGCCATTTTGTTGCGGCGTTTTGGGAACAGTTAACTCTGTTTTAATACCATTTGATTTACAATAGTTTTGTAGTTCATTGGACAAATATTCTCCTCCTCTGTCGGATCTGATAATTTTGGGCACCTTACCATATTGCGTCTTCATCATTTCTACAAATTCAACTAATTTTTCTTTTACATCAGATTTTTGTTTCAGCAAATATATGTAGTTGTATCTAGAGTAATCATCAATTAAAGTAAGTATGTATTTATTACCTCGAGGTGTAGGAACTTGTAGGGGTCCACATACATCGGTGTGCACTAAATCCAACTTTTCAGTTGATTTGGTTAATGATTTTTGTGGAAATGGATCCCTGGTTTGTTTACATTGTAGACATATTTCACAGGTATCTTTATGATTACAATTTTCAATTTTCAGGTCGACTGCCAGCTCTTCCATTTTACGAATATCAATTAAATTTCGGTGTCCAAGTATCTTATGCCATTCATGAAGACATTTCGAATTTTGTTGATTCATTACGTTGAAGGCTTGATGGTTTGCTTTGTAAATGTCGTTTCGTCAATTCACCATCATTAATGTTTTTCCTTCTTTATTTATTTGACATTTTTCATTTTTAAATTTAATATTGCATCCATTTTTAGCTAATTTACTGACTGATAATAAATTGCATTTGAGTTTCGGTACATATTGAACTTCATTCAATTTAATTTTACCACATTCAGTTTTAAATTCAACTATGCCAGTACCCTTTATTGGTAAATTCCTACCATCGGCCAGTTTAACTGAATTTATATCAGCTTTATTTAGTTTCGTAAAAAATGGTTCATAACTGCACATGTGTGAAGACGCACCTGAATCAATACACCATTCAGATAAATTCACTTTATTTTGGTTAGCTATTAAACAAATTAAAACATCTTTACCATCACTTTTATCTTCATAGTTTTTCTGTACTACGTTAATTTTATGTACACGATTCTCATTTTCTTTCTTCTTTTTCCACGCTGTAAATTTATGGCAATCGATTTTTATATGCCCTTTTTTCTTACAGAAAAAGCAATAAACCTTAGAACTGTCAAAAGCGTTATTTATTTTGTTAACTTTATAAACTTTTTCACCCTTTCATTTATGTTTTCTGTATCTTGTCTTCTTTTATACTCTTGTAAAAGCTTATTTTTGACCATAGTTTTTGTCAAATCTGCTTCAGCGCGAGATTCAAGTGCTGTAATCAAGACGCTGTAACTGTCAGACAAGCTAGACAAATACAATGCTACTGCTAAATTATCCGCTAATGGCTCACCTAATGTGTTCAATTCTTCCATGCATTCATCCATCGCATTTAAATGGGTTTTCATATTCCCTCCTTCCGGTAGTATCATCCGACATAACAGTCTTAAAAGTCTAACTTTGTTGGATAAAGTCGATTTTTGATGATACTCCTTCAGCGATTCCCACATTGCTTTGGATGTAATTTTATTTTTTACGTGTATAATTTGGTTATCTTCTATAAATAAACTAATATGAGCACGTGCTTTGGCATCTTTTTTGTTCCAGTTGGTTAATTGTGTTGCATCTATGGGTGCTGTTTCCTTTATAACTTCCCAAAGATCTTCTTTTATTAACAAAAGTTCTATTTTGTATTTCCATACCTGGTAGTTATCGTCATTTAGTTTTTCGATTTGTAGCTTAGCTGCTTCCGGCATTGTGTGGTGTGTTCAAAATAAAATTATTTATTTTCACGAAATATCCTAAATATCGTATAAATAATACGTCCCTTATGTGTCTCTTTTTACTTTGTTGGTGTGGTAACTAAAATCTGGGTCCATAACCTCTTAGATTTCGAGATGATAAAGGATTTCTTCACGTTCGTCGCCACAACCAAAGAAAACACGTTGTACTCTTCATGAACTTTATTAATGAAAAATTTTCGATTAAAAAAACTTTAATTAAAAAAAATTTCCGTAAAAAAAAATTTGAATTTAAAAAACTTTATCTCTACCAGAAATTATGTATACATAGATAGTTCATTCCCATATAAAAGGTTCAATTCACTTTTCTTAGAAATTTTTGAAATCGACAGCACTCCAGAGAAATAAAATCAAAATTCTGCTCTCTCTAAATAAAATTAAATGTTCTCTCTTTCTCTTGAAATTTCATTTCAAAATTATTTTCAAGCAGTAAACATCATCAAGAAGATAAGCGGATGGTATGTTTTGCTTGGAATTAATAAAATTTTATTTTTGTTATTTTTCTTTGTACATTGCGATTTACGAAATAGCAATAGCATTTATGTACACAAACATGTATGCATAGTAAATTGATCATATACATGCATAATAAATATTTTATTATTATCTCAAGAAGAATTCTATTTTTCAAAAAATACCATGATTTAAGAAATTTGTTGAGAATTCTTCTGTTTGGGTAATTATATTTATATGCATGTATATATATTAAAATATATATGTACCCAAAATAATATTACGTTCATATGACAAGAGCACCCCAGAACAAAATATAATATTTTCGTATAGAATATAGAGATAGATATAATAATTTCTTGTCTTATCAGCATAACAATAGTAAAAAAGAATTATGCATATGTAATATATGTGAAATTGAATGTGCAATTGTTTGGTAAGGTGTTTGGTAATTTTATCAAAGGAAAAAAATCAAGTCATATTTTTATTTTGATAGAAAAAGAAATAAGAAGAAATATTATTCCATGTTCGATGATAACTTTTTTTTTCTTAAAAAATTTATATGCACGGATTGAGTAAGAATATAATAATGTATAGAATGAGACAATTTAAATATGTACATAAATTATATAGTAAGCTGAAGCTCATATATCCTCCCTCATTGCATTGCTAATAAATAAGTAAATAAGTACATGAGAAACTATGGGAGAATTTTTGTGGTGATTGTTTTAGTTTTGGCGCTTTTTTAATTGATGAATCTGTCAAAGAGGAAATTATATACTTATGTGTATAATTTCTAGTGAAAGTGTAAGAGTGTGCGCTATAAAATGTTTAAGGATTTAAATTCGGATAAACGCAAGTCGGGAATAATTTGTATATCCTGTAAGAATAGCCCAAGAACGTTTGATGGCAAATTTTTTAGGTTTGCAAAAGATAAGGCTATGTTCAGTAGATGGATATCGAAATGCAAGGTAAGTGTTGAAAAGATTACTAACAAAAGACTAATAATATGCGAGAACCACTTTGAAAAAAAGTATTTAGGAAAAATGAGGCTAAAAAAATGCAATTCCTACTTTACTTTTAACTGATACAGGAACAAATAACAAAGAAAATCAAACAAAAGATTTTAATATTTTTGATTTTTCTGAAAGTTCTTCTTGTATTCAACCTTTTCAAAACAAAACGGAAAGGGTAAAAAATTATTTAAATGAGTTTTTGGTATTTGAAGAAAATAACAGAAAAGAAAATATCCCAAAAACTTACACAAAAGAAAATTTAAATTATTTATCTGTGCCTATTGAAAATATTCGCTCAGAATCATCTGATGCTATAACTAACACTGTTTTCTGTGAACATTGTCTGAAATTCCAGAAAAATGAAACATATTATAATAAAAGGTATACTGCTTCGCGAAGAGCTTTTAACATTACTGAACGTAAAAACTTAAATTTGAAGAAAAAAATTACGTATTTGAAATCACAAAATAGAAAATTAAAAGAGAAGCTGATCGAACCAAAAAAAAGATTCTGAATCAATGTTAAATTTGCCAAGTGATGCGAAAACTTTTCTTGAAATGAATTTTAAGACAACAAAAAATTGGACAGAGGAAGAAAAAAATATTGCTTTGAATTTGCACTTCAATTCACCAAAGGGATACAAATTTTTAAGAAATTCAATAGAGCTTAAGTTGCCTCATTTTACTTCCCTGAATAGGTGGATTGCTCTTAAATTTTTAACCATAGGTCTAAATGAAAAAAACATTAATGAATTAAATGTTATTTTTTCTCACATGAATGTACTTTCAAAAGAGGCAGTGTTAGTTTTTGATGAAATAGCAATTAGAAAAAATTTGAGCTATAATCCCGTATTGGATGAAATTACGGGGTTTTTAGACTATGGATACAAACAAACAGGAGATGTTGTAAAATATATATGTGTTTTCCTATTAAGAGGCATAGTAAATAATTGGAAATATGTACTAAGCTATTACACAACCGATAAACCAATTAGTAGTACAGATATTCAAAATTTATTATTTTTAAATTTAGATACCGCTTTCAATTTGAATCTTAATATCCGAGCAGTAGTATGTGACCAAGGCACAAATAATAGAAAATGTTTTAGCATATTAGGTGTTACAAAAGAAAATCCTTATTTTTTTTATAATTTTAAGGGAATAGAAAAAAAAGTGTTCGCACTTTTCGATCCGATACATCTTATTAAGTCACTTCGAAATACACTGCTCAAATATGACCTTAAAACTACTGAAGGTGAAGTGTCATTTAAAATTATTCAATCACTATATTTACATAAGAGTAAAAATACTAAAAGAATGTGCCCGAAGCTTTCCAAAAAACACATATTTCCCAATTCATTTGAAAAGATGAATGTTCGATTGGCGAGTCAAATTTTTAGCAATTCTGTTGCACCTGCTATTAAAACAATGATTTCAATTGGGAAATTTGTTTCGAGAAAACCTTGTGCTTCATCAACTGCTGAATTTGTATCTAAAATTAATAAATTATTTGACTGTCTAAATAGTAAAAAATTATATGATAGAAATCCTTTTCGTTCAGCAGTGCAAAAGAGTTTCTACCTCAAGATTTTAAAGATTATTCGGTCGAAGATAATAATTCCGAATCAAATATTGATGAAACTTTTGATGAAACTGATGATGAAATCACAAATATGATAATAGATTATGATGAAGCCAATACGAATAATGTGTTGATGACAAAAAATATTATTTCATGCAATGCAGAGAGATACATATGCGGTTATGTTATTTTTAAATTAATGAAAAGGATTAGTTGTGATAAATGTAAAATTTTATTTTTAAAAAAATCTGATGATTTCTTATCATTAGACTCGGAGAAATTTATTTATCAAAACAATTATAAAAGTGATTTAGAAATGTTTCACTTAAAAGCTCCAACAGAAGAAATTTTTGAAATTACACAATTTCATATTCAAATATTTGATAATTATTTTGCACAAAATTACTATAAAAAGCATTTACTTAAAAATATTATCTCATGTTTGTATGTCAATTTTATTTCTGTTAAATTTTATGTTTTGTAACTTTTTTGAAATTTGAATTTGTAAATAAGTTATTATTTTTTGTTTCTATATACATATATATATAAAATGAAATATGAATTATTTTTTTTTAAAAAAGGGTTTTTTACGCCGAATTGATTTGAAATTATGTTGTTTGTTTATATTCACACTTCAATTCGGCTTTTTCCCTTTACTAAAAATATATCAAAATTTTAAAAATTTATTTTCCGAAATTTTATTTTCTTTAAATCGTAAATCTAATCATCATAACCAATCTTTATTTTACAGGTAGCAAGCAAAGCAAAGAAAAAAAAAACTCATAAATATGCTATTGCTATATAAATATAACATAATAATATATCCTAAACACATACATACATATGTAATGTTTAATGTATGTATATAATATAATTTGCTTATTACAAGTTATCACCCGACACACATTCATCTCATTCAATGTCTGGCACTCAATTAAAATTAAAAATAAAAAATACAAAGCGAGATGATGATTTCAGAGATGAGAGAATTTAAAATTGTTTTGTTTTTTTTTCTCATAGTATGAGCAAAATTATTCTTTGGGGTGTTCTCGTCATATTGAAACGTCTAACAAAACTTGTTCGAGATGAACTATCTATGTATATATAATTTCTGTCTCTACGTAGAAAAGCATACGAGGTAATAAGAAATTAATATTTTTAATTGAAAACTTTTCCGTTATTAATCAAAGTTTATTTTTTTTAATTTATAATAAACTTCATATAAAGTTTTTAAGGTTGGTGCATTGGATAAAGCGAACATAGGAAATTATTGTTTTTAATTAAAACTTTTTTTACTTAATTAATGAAAGTTTATTTATTTTTTAAAAAATGTGTATACATCTTATATATATAGTTTTTAAGGTTGATGCATTGGGTAAAGCGAAAATAGACAATTATTGTTTTTAATTAAAACTTTTCAGTAATCAATCAAAGTTTTTATTTTTTTAAATTAAAATTATCCGTTAAAAACTTTAATTTAAAAATTTAAAATACATATGTTAGAAAAAAAAATTAAAACGGAAACATTATAAATTATAAAGTACACAATGTAAAGTATAAATTCGTCCGTCTATTTGTCGGTCTATAAGCGTTAATATTATATAAAACTATATAAGTTAATATTATATTCTAAGATGGTGAAAAAGTGAATTTGTACCCTTATTTAAAAATTAATCGGATTTTGCGGCATAACCAGAACCGACATAACACTTAACCTGGCATGAAATGGTGTTGTGAAATATTAAAACTTTTATACTTAAACATTTTTTTTTAAAGAAGTGTTGAATTACAATATCAATTTAAATTTAAATTATTAGTAATTCATAAAAAATTTTTTTTTTTTTGCAAATATAGCAAAAAAATTTGAATTGAAATTATTTGCAATAATTATGCAATGAAAAATTGATTTCGTAAACGGAATAACAGTATAAAGTATATAATATGTAGTATAAATTCGTCCGTCCATTTGTCGGTCTGTCACCGTTTAAGTTAATATTATATTCCAAGATGGCGAAAAAGAGAATTTGTAACTTCCTATAAAAAGTACGTGGAATTTTGCGCTAAAACCGGCATAACTTTTAACCTGGTACTAAATGGTGTTGTGAAATTGTGAAATGGCAATAAATGGTGCTATAAATTTTATACTTAAACAAAGAATTAAGGCACGTTGTGCAATATTTAAAGTTAAAGAATTAATCATGATTTTGCAGGAAAATTTTTTTTTTTTTTTTAAAAAAGTGTCGAATTACAATTTTAATTTAAATTTTAAATTATTAGTAATACTATTAGTAATTCATTAAAAAATAATTTTTGCAAATATTGCAATTTGAATTCAAATTATTTGTAACGTGAAAATTATGCAATGCGTTTAAGTAAAAAAAAATAGCATGCATTTTACATACATAAAATTCTTGTATTAACAATTTGACTGCGCGTGTAAATTTAAATTTAAGTGCTAAATTACAAATCAAATATATAAATAGCTTTGTATTTTTTATCATGCTATTATTAAGTTTTCATAACTTCTGTTGACTACTATAAGAACAACAAAAACAACAAATTAAAAAATGGCCAGTAAATTCGCAAAATTTTTAAACTTAGCAATTGGGGGAGCCACCCTCACATTAATAACGGTGGACGAATTAGGAGAAAACTTGGTTTTTCATCTAATAAAGCTCAATTTATAGAGACCAAATTCGGGAAGCAGTTATTAGCGACCCTGGGCTGTGGAAAACAAATGTTTTCGGTATACTTACCGAAAAGATTAGTTGACACCATAGCTGATGAAAAGGAGCTTGAGGAGCTCCAGAAAGCATTCAGCAAAATTATTTATAAAGGAAGAATTAAAGACCGTCAAAATATGGCGGTCTTCGAATTTGTGCAGCGTGAAGAAGATGAGGAAATAACTGATGAAGAAATAGATGTTGAAGCTGAAAGTGATGCTGATGATAATGTTCAGCAGCCATCAATCAGGCGTAAATTAAAAAGAAAAATTGAAACAAAGTCTAAAATTAAAACAAAAAAGAACAAAATGTAAAATTTAGTTTTTAATTTTTTAAAAAAATAAATTTAAAACCAAATGTAAAATTTTAAAATATAACAAAAATTATAAAATACAAAATTAAAAAAACATATGTAATAATTTAGAAAATAAAAATTAAAAACTTTAAAAAATATTTTCATTACCAAAAGACCTTTCTTTTCCGTTTATTTCAGCTTATAAAAAGGAAAAAAATCTTATTTATTTTTTCATTACCAAAAGATAATAACTTTCTCTTCCCTTTATTTCAGCTTATAAAAAGGAAAAATATCCTATTTATTTTTATTTAGATAGAAACTTCTGCCCAAAATAGTTCGTTAAAATATGATTACATTTGTAGATCCTTTTACAATGATGGTAGCGGGTCCATCTTGTTGTGGAAAAACAACTTTTATAATTAATTTTGTAAATAATTCAAGCAAAAGGTTTCTTCCTTCCATCCCAAAGGTAATTTGGTGTCACCCTGAACAAAATTCTGCAAAATTCTGAAGGACTATTAGGTTCCCTTGTTGATAAAGTGAGAACGGAACCTGGGGTCTATTGGTATTGCAAAAACTGCCGCAAGATCTGTTTCAGTGCTTTAATTTCTAGGCTTTCAGTGATTGAAGCTGAATTTCAAAAAATCAGCAGGGATGTTCTGAACTTCCAAACCAATTTTTCTTGCCTTTCTGAAGCCTTTTCTTCATTGAGAAACTTCAAACATACTGACCAATTTTGTAATTAGTCTGTAAGTTTAAACGAATCTTGTGAAATAAAAGTTGGTGTCAAAACCAGGAGTCAACCAAAAAACCCAAAACCAAAGTCACCAAGTATTTCTGCAAAAAAACCTAGTAATGATGATCCAACACTTGCCAAAATTATTAATCTTAATAAAGCTACTATTAGTGGTGGTGCTAAAATTGCTGTTAACAGCTTATACAACCCTTCTCAGACTGCTGAAATTAATATCACACCTAACAATGCGGTGCTAACTTCCGGGGTTGTTGTTCATAATGCCCTTGCAAATTCTAATTTTTTTAAAGTTGTTCCTAAATCCAAGGTCTTATTCATCTCTCGACTTCTTCCGAGTACTACTTCCACAGATCTACTTCAACATATTGAAGTTAACTACAAGATTACAACCTCAAATAATGTCATTCACTGCGTTAAAAATTGCTGAGAAGCAACACGCTTCCTTTAAACTGACAATGTCTAAAATTCATTTTGACACTCTGTCAAAGTCTCCTCACTGGCGTGCTGGAATTATTGTTAAAGAATTTATTCCGCGTAAACGAAGAGAGACTACTGGAACTTCGAATTCAATTTCAAAAAACTCAGTTGTCTCACCATCTTCTATCAAAACGTGAGAGGAGTACGTACGAACTTGCCAATTCTTTTAACCGTCCCAATCGTTTCTTCATGATGTTATTGCTTTGAACGACCGCATTAATTCTTCACTAGGTGAACGTGGTGGTGGTGTCCTCTTAGCGGTTCGCTCAACTTTTCAAAGTAACTCTGTTAGTATTCCCAATACTAATGGTTTCGAACTGATTTGTGTTAAATTAACGTTCAGTCATAATAATTTATATTTAATAAATTGTTATTTATCTTTTAATATTCCAATCAATGAAAGACCAATTAAGTTTAAGGCGCTCTCTGAAGCCTTATTATGTTTCATCGAAAATTTAGAACCAACCGACAATTTTTGTTTACGAGGTGACTTTAACCTATCAAACTTAATTTGGTCCTATGATGAGGACAATGTGATTGCGTCAAATAATAATACTGCATCGTCGAACTCTTATGAAACTGAATTTATTGACGATCTATATAGCTGTAATCTTCTGCAAATTTCTAATATCAAAAATTCTCTCGGTAGACAACTCGACTTAGTTTTTGTATCTGACGCTGAAAACTCTTACGTCGAAAGGAGTAATCTCTTTTTTTGCAACATTGATGTTCACCATCCACCTCTAGTCGTAACTTATTGTTATGATACGCTGAGGGAGGAAACTCCCTTTGAAACTTCTTTTAGATTCAACTTCCGAAAAGCTAATTTTATTCTTCTCAATAACCAATTACGTTTAATCAATTTTTCAGATGTTTTCACTATAAATGATATCAACTATTGTCTCAACGAATTTTAAATCCGTCTATTTGAATGTATCTCAATGGCAGTTCCCTATGAACCTATAAAAAACACAAATTTGTCACCTCCTTGTTACGACAACAATATTCGTTCTTTACGAAATAGAAAGAATGCTGCATGGAGTAAATTTCTCAAATCCAAACTCCGTTCTGACTATCTCATTTATTCCCAATTGTTGGAAAACCTTAAAGCCCTACTTGACAGAAATTATAAGTCTTATCTTATCAGAATGAAGTCATGTATTTTCTTTGATCCGAAAAAGTTTCATGAATTCATCAATACTAAACGTAAAACTGATGGATATCCTGCAACTTTAAATTATTTGGGAAGATCTTCAATGATCCGACTACTATTTCGAATCTTTTTGCATCCTTTTTTTCCTCTACTTTTTCAAGAAATGACTTCACTCCTGAAGAAACCTATTTTAGCAATCTGAATGACTTCTCTCAGAGTAATCAAGATATTACCTTTGAAATCAAAAACATTCTTATAACTGCAGAGCTATTGTTGAAACATATTTCATTATTAAAAGACGATTTTTCTTCCGGCCCAGACGGTATTCCTCCGATCCTTCTTAAGGAATGCATGATTAACTTATTGCATCCCATTTTTTTTTTTGTTTAATTTATCCCTTCAATCGGGCATTTTCCCCTGTTTATGGAAAAAGTCTTTCATTATTCCAGTTCATAAAAAATACTCCAGAAATGAATGCACCAATTATAGGCCCATCGCCAAGCTCTCGTGTATTCCTAAACTTTTTGAGCGTATGAAATATGATTTCTTATATGATTATTGTAAACGTTTTATTTGTGTTGAGCAACACGGTTTCCAAAGAGGTAGGTCAACTACTACCAATATGGTTGACCTTGTCTCCAAGGCAATGACCTGAATGGAGAATGGTTTTCAAATTGACACCATCTTTACTGACATAAGTAAAGCATTTGACAAAATTCCTCATAGTATCATATTACTCTCAGAGATTGATCAACCTTCGAAGTGATCGGACGTGTTGTATTGAAGTGAAAAAATTAAACCACAATCGATTAATTCCAAAAAGTAATTAAAAAAAAAAAAAAAAAAAACAACAACAACAACAAAAAAATATTAATATTTAAAATAATTGTGAACATAAAAACAAAAATTTAAGTGTTTTATGACTAAATTTAGTGTCAATGACCCCAATCCCCGGCGGGTTGGGGTACGAAATATCCGCAGTAAGGCATGCTTGTGATAAAAGTCCACTAAAATCCTAGAAAAATCCAGAAGCGACTGACCCAGAATGGGCGGCTTTCTGGTCTGCGACTGATCCCAGAGGGACGGCAGGAATAAAAGGTACCGCCTTGTACAAGGGAAATATTATCCTTAGGCTAGGAGATGGAACTCCGAATTAAAACAAAAAAAAAGTATGCAATGAATAAAACTCAAAGATTGTATACCCCAGGTGGTAATCCAGATCTTCTGGAAAAACCACCCTCTTTCGAGGCAGGTCTCACGGATTCTGGGGAGACCACTTATTGCAAAACCACGAAAGCAGAGCTGCTTTAATTGACCCATTCAGAAGAAAATCTGGGGTTCAGAGAACACCTCCAGCAGGGTCTCAAAATATCTACGAAAACATGTCCCAAAAAGACAGCTATAGAAAACCCGACGAGGGTAATAATAACGAAAAGGCACTTGAGGCCAAAAATAATCAACTTAATGCCAGAGTTACAGAATTAGAAATCTTATGCAGGGAATTGAAAAATGAACTCTGCATAATTAAAGAAGAAAATGTGAAACTAAAAAATTCACAAAACATGTCTACTAAAAGAGTAGTACTAAAAACTGCTGAAGAATTTCATACAGATGATGAAGAACTAGCTCGAGAAACCGACTGGATCTTTAAAACAAAAAGAATCTGTAAAAAAAGAAAAGCAGAAAAATCACCTACTTTAAGCCCAGAAAATGTTGCGGACAAAGTAGAGAAAAATTTGCAAATAAATGAAGTTGCGAAAAGTAAAAGAAAAGGTAAACCTCCTCCAGTTATACTTAGTAGTAATGTAGTGGAATACCCTCAAATAAACAAAAAATTAAAAGAAAGCAATATTAAATATAAAGTTAATATGCTTAATAATAAACAACTAAAAATTAATGTTGAAGAAGAAAAAGAATATAGAGAGTTGACTAAGGCAATAAATGAAGCCAATATTGAATGGCACACTTATGAAAATAAGAGCACCAGGCCTATTAAAGTAATGGTTAGGTATTTACATCCGTCATGCCAACCTGAAGATATAAAAAATGAATTGAAAGATAGAGGCTTCAAAATTCTAGAAGTCACAAATAAAATAATAAAGAAAAAGGAAAATAACAAAGAATCTACGGTACGTCTTCCTCTCTTTATGCTAACATTCGAAAACTCCGAAAATATAAAAAAAATATTCAAAATTGAATTTATCCAGCACATGAGGGTTAAAATGGAGGCTATTCGTAAAACGACTACCATTCCTCAATGTAAGAGATGCCAAAGACTTGGCCATACACAAAAGTTTTGCTAGCGTCTAGCTCAGTGTGTTAAATGTGCTGGTCCCCACTTAACAATTTCTTGTAAAGAAAAAAAAAATATTAAGCCTAAATGTGCTAATTGCCTTGAGGCACACCCAGCGAGTTATCGTGGTTGCCAGGTGGCTAGAGAGTTGCAAAAAAGGAAGAAGCTACAAAGAAATGCCCCAAAACAAATGCAACATAGACAAGAAAAACAAAAGACAAAACCTAGGCAACCTAGTGCACAGAAACAGAATTGCATTGAAACTTCAGAGATACCTAAAACTTTTACGTCGAAAAAAGTCGTAGAAGGCTTATCATATTCACAGGTAACACAAAATAACATAAGTCAAAAAAGAAATCCGAAAGAACAAAATAAAGTTTCTACACAAAAGTTGACTGAAAATACCATTATGCAGATGATGCAAAATATGATAAAAACAATGAATGAAATCTCAACAAGCATAGTCTTAGAAAACAAACATAATGTACTGGCTCTTAGGTCGTAATTCTAAATTACCTATACATAACAAGATTTTGTTATATAATCAGATACTCAAACCGATATGGTTGTACGGCATACAAATATGGGGATGTGCCAAACAAACACATGTACTTTGTATACAAAAATTCCAAAATAAAGTCTTGCGCAACATGGTAAATGCCCCCTGGTATGTTCGCAACAGTGATTTGCACAGAGATTTAAAAATTCCTTGCATAGAAAATGAAATAAAAAGATATGCAACAAAGCATATAGCTCGTCTGGAGGGACATGTTAACGTTGAGGCCACTCAATTGCTAGATAATCAAAATGATGTCAGAAGGCTTAAAAGAACTAAGCCACTAGATTTAATACGATAGAATTTCGTAAACTTTTTCTTTAAGAAAATCAAAATAGCAATAAATTAATGGTTAGTCCGTTGGACTAGTATTAATGGGAGGGGTGTGGTTTAGTCAGTAAAAATCTGGCACACAATGGAAGCTACGGGGCTCATTGTGTCTATGAAGATTCCCACCAATCCACGCAAAAAAAAAAAAAAAAATGACCACTATAAGATTATAAACAAAAATATTATTTCTATGGTTCTCAAAAAGCATAAGAATATAAGTTCAAAAATGAGGAGCTGTAATAGCCAAAATAATATTCTTAAACAATTAGAAAACCTGAAAAAGGAAAACAAAGCGTTAAAAAAAAATTAGATGAATCAAATAATCAGATTTATAAAAATAAAAAAAATAACAAGAATAATAACAACATAAAACAATAATAATAATGAAAACAATTATAATTATAATAACTACTAACCAGTTTGAAATTTTAAATGATGATAACGATAAGTGTGAAATGGTCATAAATGGCAACAACAATAATGGCAACAACAATAATGACAACAAAAATATAAATGACTTTATTGAAGTTATATAAAAAAAAAATCAAGAAAAGAAATCAAGTTCTCAACCAGCTGCTGCAATAAACATCAACATTTCCAATATTGAGGTAAACAAAAATTTAGAAAACAAAATAAGTAAGCTACCACCGTTAAATATATTTGATCAAAACCCTAATGATATAAAAAGAATAATTAAAGAAAAATTAAATATAAACAATTTTTTTATAAAAAGGCTAGGCTCTAATAAACACGCCATAATAGTAGACAATTTAAGTAGTTACAATAGTATAAAAGATGTTTTAGAAAAAATAAATTGTAATTTTTACACATTTACACCCAAACAAAATAAAATAAAATCTTTGGTTCTTAAAGGCCTAAATGAAAGTGACAACCCAGAACATATTTTGTCATCCCTAAAAAAAATTAGACGTAGAAAATGTTAATTTTGTAAAAGTATTTCGTTTAGAAACGAGTATTTAAAAAAAAAATAATAGATTATAACCTACATTTATTGTACAAATGAGCCCTGATAGTATTGTTGCCAATATTCTGAAAATTAAATACCTGGACTATCAGGTAATGTTTTGGGAAAATTTAATAAAAGAAGATTTTACTCAATGTAAGCGCTGTCAGCGTTTTGGACACACAGCGTTTAATTGCAAAATGGAATATCGATATGTCAAAGGTTGCCAAAAGCATGACCCAGGTAAATGTTCATTGAAGTTCAAAAACGAAACTAAAGAAAAACTATTTTGTGTTTTATGTAAAAATACGGGTCATCCTTCCACCTATAGAGTTGGCCGGTTTTCATGAAATTCAAACAAGCTTTACAGCTTAAAAAGAAACAATCTAAAGAAAAATTAGAAATCTTTCTCCTTTAATAAGTTTGTCTCCCCCAAAATAAAATTTTCGGATTTATTGAAAAATAACAGAAATAACAATACAAATATTGATACAAATAATACCAATAATGCTGCCACTATGTCTGGCAATAATAATGTTACTAATAATTTATTAGTTGAAATAAAAAATGCTTTAGATATCATGAAAAATAAGCTTAATTCGTTAGAAAACACTTTAACTAACAAACTAAATGAACAAGTTGAGAGAATAGACTTTCTGTTCAATATAATTTCAGAAAATAATAATGAACAATTGTACTAATAATCTTGTCAATATTAAAATAATAGCTATAAACGTTAATTCCTTGGTTTCTATTACCAGACGAGCTTACATATTCACAGGTAACACAAAATAACATAAGTCAAAAAAGAAATCCGAAAGAACAAAATAAAGTTTCTACACAAAAGTTGACTGAAAATACCATTATGCAGATGATGCAAAATATGATAAAAACAATGAATGAAATCTCAACAAGCATAGTCTTAGAAAACAAACATAATGTACTGGCTCTTAGGTCGTAATTCTAAATTACCTATACATAACAAGATTTTGTTATATAATCAGATACTCAAACCGATATGGTTGTACGGCATACAAATATGGGGATGTGCCAAACAAACACATGTACTTTGTATACAAAAATTCCAAAATAAAGTCTTGCGCAACATGGTAAATGCCCCCTGGTATGTTCGCAACAGTGATTTGCACAGAGATTTAAAAATTCCTTGCATAGAAAATGAAATAAAAAGATATGCAACAAAGCATATAGCTCGTCTGGAGGGACATGTTAACGTTGAGGCCACTCAATTGCTAGATAATCAAAATGATGTCAGAAGGCTTAAAAGAACTAAGCCACTAGATTTAATACGATAGAATTTCGTAAACTTTTTCTTTAAGAAAATCAAAATAGCAATAAATTAATGGTTAGTCCGTCGGACTCGTTTTAATGGGACGGGTGTGGTTTAGTCAGTAAAAATCTGGCACACAATGGAAGCTACGGGGCTCATTGTGTCTATGAAGACTCCCACCAATCCACGCAAAAAAAAAAAAAAAAATGACCACTATAAGATTATAAACAAAAATATTATTTCTATGGTTCTCAAAAAGCATAAGAATATAAGTTCAAAAATGAGGAGCTGTAATAGCCAAAATAATATTCTTAAACAATTAGAAAACCTGAAAAAGGAAAACAAAGCGTTAAAAAAAAATTAGATGAATCAAATAATCAGATTTATAAAAATAAAAAAAATAACAAGAATAATAACAACATAAAACAATAATAATAATGAAAACAATTATAATTATAATAACTACTAACTAGTTTGAAATTTTAAATGATGATAACGATAAGTGTGAAATGGTCATAAATGGCAACAACAATAATGGCAACAACAATAATGACAACAAAAATATAAATGACTTTATTGAAGTTATATAAAAAAAAAATCAAGAAAAGAAATCAAGTTCTCAACCAGCTGCTGCAATAAACATCAACATTTCCAATATTGAGGTAAACAAAAATTTAGAAAACAAAATAAGTAAGCTACCACCGTTAAATATATTTGATCAAAACCCTAATGATATAAAAAGAATAATTAAAGAAAAATTAAATATAAACAATTTTTTTATAAAAAGGCTAGGCTCTAATAAACACGCCATAATAGTAGACAATTTAAGTAGTTACAATAGTATAAAAGATGTTTTAGAAAAAATAAATTGTAATTTTTACACATTTACACCCAAACAAAATAAAATAAAATCTTTGGTTCTTAAAGGCCTAAATGAAAGTGACAACCCAGAACATATTTTGTCATCCCTAAAAAAAATTAGACGTAGAAAATGTTAATTTTGTAAAAGTATTTCGTTTAGAAACGAGTATTTAAAAAAAAAATAATAGATTATAACCTACATTTATTGTACAAATGAGCCCTGATAGTATTGTTGCCAATATTCTGAAAATTAAATACCTGGACTATCAGGTAATGTTTTGGGAAAATTTAATAAAAGAAGATTTTACTCAATGTAAGCGCTGTCAGCGTTTTGGACACACAGCGTTTAATTGCAAAATGGAATATCGATATGTCAAAGGTTGCCAAAAGCATGACCCAGGTAAATGTTCATTGAAGTTCAAAAACGAAACTAAAAAAAAACTATTTTGTGTTTTATGTAAAAATACGGGTCATCCTTCCACCTATAGAGTTGGCCGGTTTTCATGAAATTCAAACAAGCTTTACAGCTTAAAAAGGAACAATCTAAAGAAAAATTAGAAATCTTTCTCCTTTAATAAGTTTGTCTCCCCCAAAATAAAATTTTCGGATTTATTGAAAAATAACAGAAATAACAATACAAATATTGATACAAATAATACCAATAATGCTGCCACTATGTCTGGCAATAATAATGTTACTAATAATTTATTAGTTGAAATAAAAAATGCTTTAGATATCATGAAAAATAAGCTTAATTCGTTAGAAAACACTTTAACTAACAAACTAAATGAACAAGTTGAGAGAATAGACTTTCTGTTCAATATAATTTCAGAAAATAATAATGAACAATTGTACTAATAATCTTGTCAATATTAAAATAATAGCTATAAACGTTAATTCCTTGGTTTCTATTACCAGACGAGCTTACCTATTCAATTTTTTAGAGGAACATAACCCGGATACTTTATTACTAAGTGAAACTAAATTAAATGCAAAACATCAGATATATTTTAGAAATTATAACCTTATTAGAAAAGACAGACGTAACTCAGTTCAAGGTGGTGGTACGGCTATTCTCATAAAAAACAACTTAAAATTTAGTAATATCAATGTCCCAAGCTTAAATAATTTTAAATGTATTGAAACATGTGCCATATCCCTAAAGTTGACAAATAATAAAAATATAAAAATTATTTCAATTTACTCACCGTACGAAAACTACAACATATTCAACACTGAACTAAACCAGCTTTTCCAGATTCTCAAACTGAATAAGCCAGAAAATTATTATGTTATCGCTGGCGATCTAAATGCCAAAAATTCCTCATGGTCTAACATTAAAAATAATGTTAGAGGAAACTTTCTTTATAACTGGATTAACCAAAATGAATGCCTTTACAAAATAAAATTATATAGCTCCAATTCACCATTCTACAAACCTTCAAATTCGTATCTAGACTTAGCCATAGCAGACAGTAGATTAGATATTATTACTCACCCACGTAACTTGAAAACACTGACTTATGACAGTGATCACAACGCCATTTTAATTGAGTTTGACTCTAATCTAAACGAAAATCTAATTTTCCAACACGAAGAGCAGGTTCATAAAATTAATTATAATTCCATAAATTGGGATAAATTTAGAAAAAAACTCAAGTTAAGCTACATGTTAAAAACCAATGGCCAGACTAACTTAGTTCCAAATAATAAAAACTTAAGTAATGCTGAAATTGATGACTATTTAGAAGTTTTATCTAAATTAATTCTTGACTCTGTCGAGTCAGTAGCACCAAAGATTAAACCAGACAATTTCTTAAACAAATTTATGTCTCCAACTTTGAAAAAATTACACAAAGAGAAAAGCTGGATTTTGAAACCCATGAAAAATATTTATAGGAGGACGCAAAATAGGAATAATCCCTTGTATACTAGAGCGAAATCCATTCTGACAAACCTAAATATTTTAATAAAAGAAAATTTAAAAAAAGTTATAAGCAGTCACTGGGAAAAAAAAGTTAAAGCAATTATTCCCTCCCGTAACATGTTCCCACAAATAAATAAAATTTTCAGAAATAAAAATATGAATCAAATTGTATCATTGGAAATAAACCCCAACAACACTCACTTACTCAACGCAATCAATATAAGTTCAGCTCATCAGAACACTGCCCATAATAACACTTTAATTATTTCAAACGAACAGAATATTCTTAATATTATTGGTTCTGAAATTGCGAATAGTCATTAAAATATCGCTCCGCCACTTAATACGACACAATATAATTTAATAAATGAAACAGTAACGCAGTTTCTCAACTTAAAAAATAATGATGCTCTAAACAATACAACTTTAATTAATTTTAGTAATAATATGAAAGCCAACTCTTCACTTACCAATCAAAATAATAATAACTTTCTCGCCACTCTTGAGGATGTATATGACGCTTTCCGAAAACTGAATAACAAAATTTCTGTGGGACCGGACAATATTCCTAACATAGTTTTAAAAATTTTCCCGATATTATAATTTCTCAATATTGTTCCTTATTTAATAATATGTTGAATAATTCATATTTCCCAAAACTGTTATTGTAATTAAAAAACCTGGAAAAGTTTTACAGACCCTAAAAGCTACAGACCAATTAGTATGTTACCTAACATAAGTAAAATATTTGAAAGACTAATTAACAAATATTTGATTAAAGTTACAACCAGCTGCTTGATCAAGTTCTCAACCAGCTGCTGCAATAAACATCAACATTTCCAATATTGAGGTAAACAAAAATTTAGAAAACAAAATAAGTAAGCTACCACCGTTAAATATATTTGATCAAAACCCTAATGATATAAAAAGAATAATTAAAGAAAAATTAAATATAAACAATTTTTTTATAAAAAGGCTAGGCTCTAATAAACACGCCATAATAGTAGACAATTTAAGTAGTTACAATAGTATAAAAGATGTTTTAGAAAAAATAAATTGTAATTTTTACACATTTACACCCAAACAAAATAAAATAAAATCTTTGGTTCTTAAAGGCCTAAATGAAAGTGACAACCCAGAACATATTTTGTCATCCCTAAAAAAAATTAGACGTAGAAAATGTTAATTTTGTAAAAGTATTTCGTTTAGAAACGAGTATTTAAAAAAAAAATAATAGATTATAACCTACATTTATTGTACAAACGAGCCCTGATAGTATTGTTGCCAATATTCTGAAAATTAAATACCTGGACAATCAGGTAATGTTTTGGGAAAATTTAATAAAAGAAGATTTTACTCAATGTAAGCGCTGTCAGCGTTTTGGACACACAGCGTTTAATTGCAAAATGGAATATCGATATGTCAAAGGTTGCCAAAAGCATGACCCAGGTAAATGTTCATTGGAGTTCAAAAACGAAAATAAAGAAAAACTATTTTGTGTTTTATGTAAAAATACGGGTCATCCTTCCACCTATAGAGTTGGCCGGTTTTGATGAAATTCAAACAACCTTTACAGCTTAAAAAGGAACAATCTAAAGAAAAATTAGAAATGAGATCTTTCTCCTTTAATAAGTTTGTCTCCCCCAAAATAAAATTTTCGGATTTATTGAAAAATAACAGAAATAACAATACAAATATTGATACAAATAATACCAATAATGCTGCCACTATGTCTGGCAATAATAATGTTACTAATAATTTATTAGTTGAAATAAAAAATGCTTTAGATATCATGAAAAATAAGCTTAATTCGTTAGAAAACACTTTAACTAACAAACTAAATGAACAAGTTGAGAGAATAGACTTTCTGTTCAATATAATTTCAGAAAATAATAATGAACAATTGTACTAATAATCTTGTCAATATTAAAATAATAGCTATAAACGTTAATTCCTTGGTTTCTATTACCAGACGAGCTTACCTATTCAATTTTTTAGAGGAACATAACCCGGATACTTTATTACTAAGTGAAACTAAATTAAATGCAAAACATCAGATATATTTTAGAAATTATAACCTTATTAGAAAAGACAGACGTAACTCAGTTCAAGGTGGTGGTACGGCTATTCTCATAAAAAACAACTTAAAATTTAGTAATATCAATGTCCCAAGCTTAAATAATTTTAAATGTATTGAAACATGTGCCATATCCCTAAAGTTGACAAATAATAAAAATATAAAAATTATTTCAATTTACTCACCGTACGAAAACTACAACATATTCAACACTGAACTAAACCAGCTTTTCCAGATTCTCAAACTGAATAAGCCAGAAAATTATTATGTTATCGCTGGCGATCTAAATGCCAAAAATTCCTCATGGTCTAACATTAAAAATAATGTTAGAGGAAACTTTCTTTATAACTGGATTAACCAAAATGAATGCCTTTACAAAATAAAATTATATAGCTCCAATTCACCATTCTACAAACCTTCAAATTCGTATCTAGACTTAGCCATAGCAGACAGTAGATTAGATATTATTACTCACCCACGTAACTTGAAAACACTGACTTATGACAGTGATCACAACGCCATTTTAATTGAGTTTGACTCTAATCTAAACGAAAATCTAATTTTCCAAAACGAAGAGCAGGTTCATAAAATTAATTATAATTCCATAAATTGGGATAAATTTAGAAAAAAACTCAAGTTAAACTACATGTTAAAAACCAATGGCCAGACTAACTTAGTTCCAAATAATAAAAAATTAAGTAATGCTGAAATTGATGACTATTTAGAAGTTTTATCTAAATTAATTCTTGACTCTGTCGAGTCTGTAGCACCAAAGATTAAACCAGACAATTCCTTAAACAAATTTATGTCTCCAACTTTGAAAAAATTACACAAAGAGAAAAGCTGGATTTTGACACCCATGAAAAATATTTATAGGAGGACTCAAAATAGGAATAATCCCTTGTATACTAGAGCGAAATCCATTCTGACAAACCTAAATATTTTAATAAAAGAAAATTTAAAAAAAGTTATAAGCAATCATTGGGCAAAAAAGTTAAAGCAATTATTCCCTCCCGTAACATGTTCCCACAAATAAATAAAATTTTCAGAAATAAAAATATGAATCAAATTGTATCATTGGAAATAAACCCCAACGACACTCACTTACTCAACGCAATCAATATAAGTTCAGCTCATCAGAACACTGCCCATAATAACACTTTAATTATTTCAAACGAACAGAATATTCTTAATATTATTGGTTCTGAAATTGCGAATAGTCATTAAAATATCGCTCCGCCACTTAATACGACACAATATAATTTAATAAATGAAACAGTAACGCAGTTTCTCAACTTAAAAAATAATGATGCTCTAAACAATACAACTTTAATTAATTTTAGTAATAATATGAAAGCCAACTCTTTACTTACCAATCAAAATAATAATAACTTTCTCGCCACTCTTGAGGATGTATATGACGCTTTCCGAAAACTGAATAACAAAATATCTGTGGGACCGGACAATATTCCTAACATAGTTTTAAAAAATTTTCCCGATATTATAATTTCTCAATATTGTTCCTTATTTAATAATATGTTGAATAATTCATATTTCCCAAAACTTTGGCTTTTTTCCATTATTGTAATTACCGTTATTGTAATTAAAAAACCTGGAAAAGTTTTACAGACCCTAAAAGCTACAGACCAATTAGTATGTTACCTAACATAAGTAAAATATTTGAAAGACTAATTAACAAATATTTGATTAAAGTTACAGCAGATAAAGGTGTCATACCTAATAATCAATTTGGTTTCAGAGCAAATCATTCGGCCATACATGCTATAAATAAGCTTACATCAGACGTATGTTGGTATCTTATTGATAAAAACTACGTGGGTGCTTGCCTAATAGATTTTTAATTCAGTATGGACTGAAGGCTTAATATTTAAACTTATAAACTACAATTACCCGATTCATCTAACGAAAATTATTTATGACATGATAACTGATAAGACATTTGTAGTTAAAATTGGTAACATTTATTCTGAAAAACTATTCCGCATTAAAAACGGTTTGCAACAGGGAACGGTAAATTCTCCAATTTTGTTTAATATCTTTTTGAGCGCTTTATTACAGAGCCTTAATAATAATAATGACGCTAAGATTAACTTAGCATTTGCTGATGATCTCATAGTTTACTTTGCGGGAAAAAACTGCAAATATTCAATATAAGCTACAGTCAATGTTTAATCAATTTCTTTCCTATGCTAACTCTTGGAAAATGAGTTAAGCAGCACGACTTCGACATGAAATTAAGCATTTATCTGAACAACATTGCGTAGCCCACAAAGAAGATCTTGCCATAGATGATGCTTGGAGACAGATCATGCAGGATATCGAAACACTTTTGAGGACAGTTTACACTAAGTTTCACCGATCGTCTATAAGGAAAGAACAATTTCAAGAAATGGCTATTTTAACAGAATGTGATGCACTAGCGTTTCGACCATTTAATGAAATAAGATGGCTTTCTAGACACTTTGCCGTGAAAGCTTTAATTCGAAATTATGATACCCTAATTGACTACTGCAAGTCCAAAGTCCAAAATTTTAATGATCCTATTAGCAAATATTGCTTGAAAATGCTTAAAAATCCACAATACCATGTTACAATAGTAATTTTAAATGAAGTTTTATGCGAGCTTGCTGCACTAACCAAATTATTTCAAAGAAGTGGTTTAACATCATTGAAAGCTCTTCAGTTCGCAAAAGGAACTATAAATAAACTGAAAAGTCAGTATTTGAGTGATGTAGTATATTGGAGTGATGATGTCAAGAAACTTTTAGCTCTATCAAACAATGACGTTGATGCATCTGCAATTATTCGATTTATTGAACTTTTATGTAAACACTTGGAGAGTAGGTTCCCTGAAGAAAATTTTATAGAGTGGTATGCATTCGATCCTGGTGCAATAGCAAACACTACTAACTTTGAATTTGGGAAAGAAAGTGTTCTAAAGTTAGTACGAAAATATTCTATGTTTATTCCCAATTTTAATAACACTGCAGCAGAGATGATATGTCAGCAATATACCACATTAAAATTTATTGTGGCCGAAAAATACAAAGCTGGTTCAATTCAAACATTCACGGACTTGGTGAATTTCGTTTTAAAAGATGACCAATTCAATGAACTGAAATTTTTACTAGACATTAGCTCAACATTTCTAGCATCAAGTTGCGATTGTGAACATCGATTCAGTTTAATGAATTCTATAAAAACTAAATCTAGAAATAGAATTGAAATTAATCATTTGGAATGCTTGATGTGAATAAAATCACATTTATTGTCTCAAAAAAATATAGATTTAGATGAAGTTTATCAATATTGGGCTAATGAAAAAGACAGACGTGAAAAAATGCCGTAGTGGACATTCCGTCGTTTAATATTATATATTTTCTTTTATAAATCCAAATAATTAAATTTAAAAAGAATATTATAAGATAAGTATGTACATTATAATGTAAATTGAATAAATAAATGAAGTATTAATATGCATTAATTACTAAGTCAATATGTAGCTTTAGCTATAAATATGAATTATATACGAAAAAATTAATTACATATGTAATAAATTAAATATTTAATTTTTTAGTCTTTGTTTTAATTAATTTTTATGCAAATTTTCCGCTCACTAAATCTTGTTCTGTAAATTTACTGCTCACGCCGCACATTTTCCGCTCAAATATTTAAAAAATTAGAGGGAACGTTGTAGTACAGGTATTAATCGTAAGTCAGATACTGAATATAAACATTTCTTTTCCAATAGAACGCTGTATAGCCGGGCAAATATTTCTAGAGTTGATGTTTTTGTTTTGCATTTAATAGATAATGGCTTCACACTCTGCATATCCAGAAAATAAATACATTGAGGACTCATTAAGCTCAGGTTTCATTCCCCCAGAAGCATTTCTCTTTCTTGATCGCAATAGATATATTCAATCCAATTACAGCAATATCCCTATTATTTATCACGCTTTTAGACGTAGCACCCAAAAACAGATCACTTTCGAGCCAAATATTAACCCCAATACCCAACTAGCAATTTGGAGATATAACATGAGCCTCTCACCAAAAGACGTAAACCATATTATAAATATTAATAAGTTCTGGTGGTTAAGTTACTAAGAAAATTGGCAACAAAAACAATTTTTTTAATTTTTATACTAAATTTTAAGTTCAACTAAACATTACAGTTCTGGTTCAGTAATAGTAGGTTAATTAGTTGTAAGTTAGTTTTTAAATAGTTTGTAAGATTTTATTAAAAATATGTAAAATTAAAGTCGGTTTTTTCTAGCCTTTTCCTACTTTTGTTAAAATTAATAATAAAATTGTAACTCAAAAATGTTGTAAAAAATACTAAGAAAACGTTTGTAAAAAATACTAAAATAATTTTAAATGTAATGTAATAACTTAGAGTAATCGTAATGGGTTCAATAAGTTAGTTTATAAGTCATAATGTGAATCATTTTTTTTGTTAAATTTTTTGTATGATATAAGATAGAAACATGTTACAAATACATATATAAAAAAAAAAAATCATATTACTCAAAAACAAAATTATAGGTTTTTCACAACATAGCCTTAACTGGCTTGAGTCTTACCTCTCTTCTCGAGAATACTCAGTTTTATTTAAAACTACGATTTAAGACCAATACTCAGCGTCTTCTGGTGTTCCTCAAGGTAGTCATATAGGACCCCTTAGTTTCATAGTTTCAACAATTGATGCTCTAAAGTGATAACTTTTACTAAACTTCTTAGTTTTGCTGATGACTCAAAGCTTTTTTATACTGTCAGATTTATGCTTAGGGCAAGCACATCAGACGTCTATTACTAGACGAAAGCTTGCTTTATTTAATTGTGCAATAACTTATCATCCAGTAGGGTTAATAAAACACCGCCACCTTTGATTAAAAAATTTAAAAATAAACTAAACCAGGTACATGCTGTTAGTAGAAGGGTAAAAAGTCATAAATTAATACCTACGTTAATAGCTATACATTTAATAAAAACACTTCAAAAAGTTAGGCCAAAAAAATATCAAAGCTAAAAAGAACAACAGTTGTTAGTTAGTCTCAGTTGAACGTACATTAAGACGTAATCGTTTTTTAATTGTTAAAACACTTAGTTGACGATCAAAAGAACTAGAGTTAGAATTTACTTCACGGAGCATTCTAGTGATTGGCTCGAATCTACCATATTCGGTAGGGTGGATTATTCCGATTGGATCTTGCAACCAAATAATTTGAAATTTCAGGGGCTAGCGTTACACCCGAAAGGATCTGGTGAATAAAAGAGATATCTGCAATTATTCGACGATCAGACAACGACTGTAAGTCAATGAGTTTAAGACGGTGGTAATAAGGTGGAAGCCGCAATGGATCATTCCACGAAAAGTTACTCAAAGCGAAACGTAAGAACTTTCGTTGAACCGATTCAATTCGGTTAATGTCAGTCAAGTAATGTGGAGACCACACTTGACTGGCATATTCAAGGGTAGGCCTTACATAAGTAACATAAAGATGTTTCGTGAGGTAGGGGTCAGAAAATTCTTTACATCCAACGTTTAATGAAACCTAAAGAAGAATTTGCTTTGCTCACTATCTTATCATAATGTAGCTTAAAGCTCAGTTTAGTGTCAAGCGTTAACCCGAGGTCTATAATAGAATTCGCTCTTGAAAGCCATTTAGTTGGTAGCTGAACCAAATTGTTCGAATGGAATTTTTCCTAGAAAAGGTAATGACTTGGCATTTAGAAGTGTTCAATTCAAGTCCATTTTTTGAACACCAAGAAGCGAAATTGTTAAAATCGTTTTGTAACTTTAAGCAATCCGATGAGGAAGATATAGGAGTAAAAAGCTTTGAGTCATCAGCAAAACTAAGAAGTTTAGAAAAAGTTATCACTTTAGAAGCATTAATTGTTGAAACTATAAAACTAAGGGGTCCTATATGACTACCTTGAGGAACACCAGAAGACGCTGAATATTGGTCAGAAATCGCAGTTTTAAATAAAACTGAGTATTCCCGAGAAGAGAGGTAAGACTCAAGCCAGTTAAGGCTATGCGGTGAAAAACTTTTAATTTTGTGCTTGAGTAATATGATACTATGAGGAATTTTGTCAAATGCTTTACTTATGTCAGTAAAAATGGTGTCAACTTGAGAACCATTCTCCATTGAGGTCATTGCCTGGGAGACAAAGTCAACCATATTGGTAGTTGTTGACCTACCTCTTTGGAAACCGTGTTGCTCAACACAAATAAAACGTTTACAATAATCATATAAGAAATCTCATAAGAAATATCATACGCTCAAAAAGTTTAGGAATACACGAGAGCTTGGCGATGGGCCTATAATTGGTGCATTCATTTCTGGAGTAATTTTTTATGAACTGGAATAATGTAAGACTTTTTCCATAAACAGGGGAAAATGCCCGATTGAAGGGATAAATTAAACAGAAAAGAAATGGGATGCAATAAGTTAATCATGCATTCCTTAAGAAGAATCGGAGGAATACCGTCAGGGCCGGAAGAAAAATCGTCTTTTAATAATGAAATATGTTTCAACAATAGTTCTGCAGTTATAAGAATGTTTTTGATTTCAAAGGTAATAACTTGATTACTCTGAGAGAAGTCATTCAGATTGCTAAAATAGGTTTCATCAGGAGTGAAGTCATTTCTTGAAAAAGTAGAGGAAAAAAAGGATGCAAAAAGATTCGCAATAGTAGTCGGATCATTAGAAGATCTTCCCAAATAATTTAAAGTTGCAGGATATCCAGCAGTTTTACGTTTAGTATTGATAAATTCATGAAACTTTTTCGGATCAGAGAAAATACATGACTTCATTCTGATAAGATAAGACTTATAATTTCTGTCAAGTAGGGCTTTAAACTTTTCAAACAATTGGGAATAAATGAGATAGTCAGAACGGAGTTTGGATTTGAGAAATTTACTCCATGCAGCATTCCTTTGATTTCATAAAGAACGAATATTGTTGTCGTACCAAGGAGGTGACAAATTTGTGTTTTTTATAGGTTCATAGGGAACTGCCATTGAGATACATTCAAATAGACGGATATAAAATTCGTTGTGACAATAGTTGATATCATTTATAATGAAAACATCTGAAAAATTGATTAACCGTAATTGGTTATTGAGAAGATTAAAATTAGCTTTTCGGAAGTTGAATCTATAAGAAGTTTCAAAGGGAGTTTCCTCCCTCAGCGTATCATAACAATAAGTTACGATTAGAGGTGGATGGTGAGCATCAATGTTGCAAAAAAAGAGGTTGCTCCTTTCGACGTAAGAGTTTTCAGCGTCAGATACAAAAACTAAGTCGACTTGTCTACCGAGAGAATTTTTGATATTAGAAATTTGCAGAAGATTACAGCTATAAAGATCGTCAATAAATTCAGTTTCACAAGAGTTCGACAATGCAGTATTATTATTTGACGCAACCAGACCACAATTGTCCTCATCATAGGACCAAATTAAGTTTGATAGGTTAAAGTCACCTAGTAAACAAAAATTGTCGGTTGGTTCTAGATTTTCGATGAAACATAATAAGGCTTCAGAGAGCGCCTTAAACTTAATTGGTCTTTCATTGATTGGAATACTAGAAGATAAATAACAATTTATTAAATATAAATTATTATGACTGAACGTTAATTTAACACAAATCAGTTCGAAACCATTTGTATTGGGAATAGTAACAGAGTTACTTTGAAAAGTTGAGCGAACCGCTAAGAGGACACCACCACCACGTTCACCTAGTGAAGAATTAACGCGATCGTTCCTTTAAACAGAAAAATCTGAGGTAAATAACTCTTGCGAGACAATATTGCTGGTTAGCCATGTCTCAGTCAAAGTAATAACATCATGAGGAAACGATTGGGACTGTTGAAAGAATTGGCAAGTTCTTGTACGTAATCCTCTCACGTTTTGATAGAAGATGGTGAGACAATTGAGTTTTTTGAAATTGAATTCGAAGTTCCAGTAGTCTCTCTTCGTTTACGCGGAATAAATTCTTTAACAATAATTCCAGCAGGCCAGTGAGGAGACTTTGACAGAGTGTCAAAATGAGTTTTAGACATTGTCAGTTTAAAAGAAGCGTGTTGCTTCTCAGCAATTTTCACGCAGTGAATGACGTTATTTGAAGTTGTAATCTTGCAGTTAACTTCAATATGTTGAAGTACATCTATAGAAGTAGTACTCGGAAGAAGTCGAGAGATAAATAAGACCTTGGATTTAGGAACAACTTTTAAAAAATTAGAATTTGCAAGGGCATTATGAACAACAACCCCGGAAGTGAGAACCGCATTGTTAGTTGTGATATTAATTCCAGCAGTCTGAGAAGGGTTATTTAAGCTGTTAACAGCAATCTTAGTACAACTACTAGTGGTAGCTTTATTAAGATTAATAATGTTGGCAAGGGTTGGACCATCATTACTAGGTTTTTTTGCAGAAATACTTGGTGATTTTGGTTTTGGTTTTTTGGTGCCGCTTGATTTGCTAACTGTCGGATTGGGCCTATTGAGTGATGTTGGCGACTTGGGTTGACTCTTGGTTTTGACACCAACTTGTATTTCGCTAGATTCGTTTAAACTTACAGACGAATTACAAAATTGATCAGTATGTTTGAAGTTTCTCAATGAAGAAAAAGCTTCAGAAAGGCAAGAAAAATTGGTTTGGAAGTTCAGAACATCTCTGCTGATTTTTTGAAATTCAGCTTCAATCACTGAAAGCCTAGAAACTAAAGAACTGAAAGAGATCTTGCGGCAATTTTTGCAATACCAATAGACCCCAGGTTCCGTTCTCACTTTATCAACGAGGGAACCTAATAGTCCTTCGCATTTAGCATGAAAGGATTGTTTACACAATCCAGAGCAGCAAATGAAAATTTCTGATTTCCGATCGCGACAATCTTCACTAGAGCAAGTATGGTTAACCATATTAGAAATTAGGAAATCAATAAGGAAACAGCAAAGTCCAATTAAGAAACAAAAATAAATTTTAATAAAAGAAGTACAACAGATATTTTCAAAAAAACACACAAAAACAAAATTTTTTTTCCTTTTTATTTCTTGTCTTCCTTTATTTTTGATTTACTATCTTGCTAAAAATAATGAATTGGAAAAAAAAAGTAAATTAAAAATCTTTTATATGGTCCACCCTACTAAAGTAAATGTTAATTTGTAATAATTTAGTATATTACATATACAGGCGTTGCATATGCTATACAATTAAACACTTAACGAAGAAATTAAAACAATAAAATTGAGAAAATTGAGAAGAGTACCGTTACCGTAAGTAAAGTGAGTAAAAAGAAAAGAAAAAAATAAGAGTAGCTGAGTGAAGTAAACACTTTTATATTAATTTAAAGAAGTAATACTTATATGTGTGTAATAAATAGAAATAAAATAATTCCTTGATCTTTCTTATATTGAAATAAAAAAGAAAGGAATTTAATTTAATATTAAGTTTAAAATGAATGCCAGATTTATACCAATTCTTAAACTTTTTTTTTTTTATATACAATAAAAAAAAGCTAAGATCTGTAATCAAACCATCAAACAAATAAACAAAATTAAAGAAAAAGAAATTTAGTGTATACTTACAAAAAATGATCTTCTTACCAAATAAAAAACAAAAAGAAAATAACAATAATAATAATTTTGAATAAAAATAATCACAACACAACACAAGTAATGATAAATGTCATTTGGACAACACAATAAAAGATAATGCAAATATGTACCAAAAATTTAATTATTTTTATTAGAAGAAAAACCAAACAAAAATTATTAGCGATTAAGTACCTACTTTTATAAAGTTTAAACAAAAAAATAAAAGTTAAATTACAATAAAATAATGTATTAAAAAAAAAGAAAAATTTATCACAGAAACATGCAACATGCAACTAGTTTACACGAGAGAAAAACTGAGACTGATCTTTTTACTCCTATATCTTCCTCATCGTATTGCTTAAAGCTACAAAACGATTTTAACAATTTCGCTTCTTGGTGTTCAAAAGGACTTGAATTGAACACTTCTAAATGCCAAGTCATTACCTTTTCTAGGAAAAATTCCATTCGGACAATTTTGTTCAATTACAAACTAAATGGCTGTCAGCTTTCAAGAGCGAATTCTATTATAGACCTCGGGTTAACCCTTTACCCTAAACTGAGCTTTAAGCTACATTATGATAAAATAGTGAGCAAAGCAAATTCTTCTTTAAGTTTCATTAAACGTTGGTGTAAAGAATTTTCTGATCCCTACCTCACGAAACATCTTTATGTTACATATGTAAGGCCTACCCTTGAATATGCCAGTCAAGTGTGGTCTCCACATTACTTGACTAACATTAACCGAATTGAATCGGTTCAACGAAAGTTTTTACGTTTCGCTTTGAGTAACTTTTCGTGGAATGATCCATTGCGGCTTCCACCTTATTACCACCGTCTTAAACTCATTGACTTACAGTCGTTGTCTGATCGTCGAATAATTGCAGATATCTCTTTTATTCACCAGATACTTTCAGGTGTAACACTAGCCCCTGAAATTTCAAATTATTTGGTTGCAAGATCCAATCGGAATAATCTGAGAGCAGTTGAGTTGTTTCACATTCCCTTTCACCCTACTGAATATAATAGATTCGAGCCATTCACTAGAATGCTCCGTGAAGTAAATTCCAACTCTTGTTCTTTTGATCGTCAACTAAGTGTTTTAACTATTAAAAAACGATTACGTCTTAATGTACGTTCAACTGAGACTAACTAACAACTGTTGTTCTTTTCAGCTTTGATATTTTTTTGGCCTAACTTTTTGAAGTGTTTTTATTAAATGTATAGCTATTAACATAGGTATTAACTTATGACATTTTACCCTTCTACTAACAGCATATACCTGGTTTAGTTTATTTTTAAATATTTTAATCAAAGGTGGCGGTGATTTACTAACCCTACTGGATGACGAGTTATTGCACAATTAAATAAAGCAAGCCTTCGTCTAGTAATAGACGTCTGATGTGCTTGCTCTAAGCATAAATCTGACAGTATAAAATGCCATTCCCAAAGATTTAAAATTTCCAAACATAGAATATCAAAATAATATTCCAGAAAATTTTGAAAGCGGTGAACCTACTTTAATTATTTTAGATGATCTAATGCTTGGTGCCTATGGCGAAACAATTTGCGAGCTGTTTACAAGGGGCTCACATCACCGTAAAATTTCGATTATATTAGTTACACAAAATATATTTCATCAAAGAAAATTTTGCTGAGATATTTCTATAAATTGTAAATATTTGGTTATTTTTAGAAACCCAAGGGGTAAGTCTCAAATGTTACCGTTAGCACGACAGATTTTTCCTGAGAACATTAGAGAATTCCAAAAATTATTTAATGAAGTGACTTCACATCCCTATGGTCATATTATTCTTGATTTTATTCAAGGATCAATAATATATTTCGTATTAGAACGCAAGATTTTAAAAAAGATTTTCCTTTTTTCCTTTTTTTTTATTTTACTGAAACATAACACATGTTATACATTCAAAGAATAGTAAAAATTAACTTAAAATTAAAAAATAACGTAAAAGTAACAGTAAAACAATAATAAAATTCTAGTTTCTAAGTCTTAAAGCTACTTGTTTATTAATTATTTAATTTATTATTTTATAATGTCCCCAAGCTAATGTATTTATCTTATTTTCTAAAGAACATCTCTTATTATCTAATGAACTTAAAACTATTTTGTTTATAGCTTTAGTATAAATTGTGTGTAATTTAGATTTAAAAACATTCATATTTCCTTTCAAAATCGCATTGTCAAATAAACATTTCTTATAATCTTCTACAGACAAATTTCTAACAACATTGCTTTTAACACATTTGCTTTTTTTTATAGTTTTTTCTTTTAATACATCTACCAAATACATTTTCGATCTAAGTCCAATAAACTCTTTCACATTTTTTGCATTACACTCATCTTTAAATAATTCTAACATTTTTTTATTCATAAGGGGTAATCCATATGGATTGTTAACTTCATAATCAGATGTATCAAAAATTAATTTTGATTTTTCAGTTTCTCTTACGTCTATTTCAATATCTTTATAAGAATCATTAGTTTGTATACTATAAATAAAACTATCAGTATCCATATAATTTAAACTAATTTTTGAATTATATTTCACTTTCATGTAGTCATAATGAAAATTATACATTTGAAGTTTTGAGAGTTCTAAAACAGAGAAACCTAAATAAATTGGTTTACCATATTTTACTGAATTCAACTGCTGCAAGATTATCGTCTATATAATAATGATAAGCTAATCAAGTTACGTTTCGAGTTTTTGGATCTCATGCCAATATTTTTCCTTCTACTTTTCCAACAATCAGCTATTTTAACAGTTCTCCTTTTATCTACGTTTTCCATTGTTTTTCCATTGAATTGTTCATTAATTTAAAAAGCTTCTTCTCAAAAGTTTTTTTTTGCCAATGTTCGGTGATATGTGTTTAAATCAATATACCTTTTCAGCCAATCGGCTTGATTAAACGTTATTGCTCTATGAATTTTCTTTAAAATTAATCCATTCCTTAAACATTGTTTTAAATTTTTATAATGAAACATATAATTTTTTTTATCATTTAAATCTAATAATAATTTATATAATTTACTATTCGGAGGTATTTTATTATCACAACAAAATGGTAAATCATTGTGCCAATCATGTAAATTTTGTGGATAGTCTACATCGACTTCCAATACATATCCAATTTCTCCCTCATCATCAATTTCATTAACATTGATGTTTGTTGGATTTTCTACCCATTTAAAGCCTCCATAAGGTAAAAGTCGGACATTGCCCACCCATATAAATTATTGGCATATAAATATCTATATATTCTGATTCCTTCAAATCATTATATTCTTCCCCCATATATTTATTATTGGCTTTAGAATATCTTTTCGAACATTGGCTGATACGTCCGCGAATCCCTTTTTTAAAAAAATTATACATATTAATATCTAGTAATAATTCCAAATTAATTTTTGTATACCTAAGCATAGCTTCCCATGAGTCCTGGAGCTGTTAGAAAATGCGCAGGTTCCAAATTATATATGTTTAAAAAAAATTTTCTAAAGCTCTCGAAAATATCTGCAAGTAGCAGGACATCGGTTTTTAAATATAAACACAAATAATCTTTCAAAGTTTTACAATGAAAGGATTCCCAAACATTTTTTGCATGAGTATAATCTGCATCAGAACAAACAGTATTATTGAATTGATTTTTAAAATTATTTTGAGAAGGCAATTCTGTTTCATCAAGTTTGTTGAAGTATGTACTCATATGGAAATACACCTTTCCGAGTTAATAAGTTAAATTGATTTTCATTACTAAAATGTTTTTTGACTATTTTTAAATCATCTTTTCCTAACCCTGCAACCAACGAATCAAGGCTAGATTGCATAAATCTAAAGGAATCTTGAAAACGCAACTGAAAAATATTGGTTTTGTTTATATAAATAGTTTTGGTCACCGAAATGTACTTTTCGTGGTTTAAAGGTAAAACCGAAATGTGACCTTCAGTACAATTTAATTCTTTAAAAATTAAATGTGAGTCATAATTTGAAAAATTGTGAAAAAATATTGAAAAATAATTTGGGGTATGCTAAATTACATTTATTGTGGGCTGGTCCTCTGTACGTACCAGTTATATCACAATGATCTCTGACACGAAGCTCACCGGCACGAAATTTTTCTTCACATATGTATATGACAGCATGGATGAGTATTGTGTAAGATTTTCTCCTGCACGGATAGTGTGTTCTTGGGGGTATTTTTTTTTATTTTTTATTTAAAAAATTTTTTTATGAATTACTAATAATTTAAATTTAAATTGATATTGTGATTCAACACTTCTTTAAAAAAAAATGTTTAAGTATACAAGTTTTAATATTTCACAACACCATTTCATGCCAAGTTAAATATTATGCCGGTTCTGGTTATGCTGCAAAATCCCATTAATTTTTAAATAAGGGTACAAATTCACTTTTTCACCATCTTAGAATATATACTTATATAGTTTTATACAATATTAACGCTTATAGACCGACAAATAGACGGACGAATTTATACTTTACATTTTGTACGTTATAATTTATAATGTTTCCGTTTTAATTTTTTTTTCTAACATATGTATTTTAAATTTCTAAATTAAAGTTTTTAATTTTAATTTAAAAAAATAAAAACTTTGATTAATTACTGAAAAGTTTTAACTAAAAACAATAATTGTCTATTTTCGCTTTACCCAATGCATCAACCTTAAAAACTATATATATAAGGTTTATAAAAAATTTTTTAAAAAATAAATAAGCTTTCATTAATTATGCAAAAAAAGTTTTAATTAAAAACAATAATCTCCTATGTTCGCTTTACTTAATAAACCAACCTTAAAAACTTTATATAAAGTTTATTATAATTTTTAAAAAAAATAAACTTTGATTAATAACGGAAAAGTTTTCAATTAAAAATATTAATTTCTTATTATCTCGTATGCTTTTCTACGTAGAGATAAAGTTTTTAAATTCAAATTTTTTTTAACGGACATTTTTTTTCATTAAAGTTTTTTTAACCGAAAATTTTTTATATTAAAGTTTTTTAACATAAAATTTTTTAAATTAAAGGTTTTAGCGGTCAATTTTTATAGAAAACTCTTTTTAAAAGGAAAAACTTTGATTAATTAAGGGGAAAATTTTCAATTAAAAAAAATAATTTCCTATTTGAAACTTAATCAATGCACAAACCTTAAAAATGTTTTTCTAAGTAGAGATATAACTTTTGATAATATAATTTCCTTTTTTTTCGCTTTATCTAATACACCAACCTTTACGAGCTTTGTACACAGAAGTACCAAATAATAACTACTCAAGCCAGTAGTATGGTTAAATTCCTTAAAGGAACCTAACTCTAAGCTCCAGAGATGGAGAATAAAATTAAATGAGTACGATTTCGATATAGACTATCTTAAAGGAAAATATAAGGTGGCAGATTTCCTAAGTAGGATCAATGTTAACAAAAACAAATATTAAAATTGAAAGCGATTATGCTACAACCCATAGTGGTATTGAAAATTTAAACGATCATATACCAATAGTAGGCAATATTGCTAATAAATATCTTATTCAAATTCATTTAGTTGAACACAAATCAGAAGAACTAGTAATAAATTATAAGAAGTATAGAAAAATTTTTATATCAAAAAATGAATTGTATAATGAAAGTTATTTAAATGATATTTTTATGAGATTAATTTAAAAGGTATTATTGCAATTTACAATGAACTAAATGATTCAGAGTATGCAATTTTACAAAGTAAATTAATTAGTCAATTTATTCAGTAATGAACCTAAAATCAAGTTTATTAAGTGCACCAAACTCGCCGAAGAAAGTGAAGACGAAATCGAACTGATAAAGTTAATCACAGAACACCATGAAAAAACGAACCACAGAGGAATATTAGAAAATTTTAACGAGATAAAAGATTTATACTACTACCCCAATTTAAAAGATTTCTTATACAAATACGTTAATAATTGTGATATCTGTAATCTAGCTAAGTATGATCGCAGTAGTATAGCAATGCCGGCTCTGGCCCAAAATCTCCGTAAGAAACGTACAGAGCAAAAAAAAAGTACTTTTTAAGTGTTGCCGTTGTAGGAAATTTTAAAAGACGGACACATTACTTAAGTGTTAAGCTAAGAATATAATTGTAATTACTTAAGTGTAAAGAATATAATTGTATTGTGTTTGCGTGTGTATGCATGTTTTGAGAGAAGTGAAGGCTTTTTGTACGTTGAGAAGGAAGAAATGTTTTATAAAAACTTTCATATGTATATAGATTAATATTGTTGGTTTTTTTCTTTATTTTTTTTGTGTTCTTTTTGTTTAATTATGTAAATTACGTTTTGCTAGTGTAATATATATATATATATATATATATATGGACATATACATATTAATTTGGTTATTTAATCATATTACGCATTCTCTATGTGGGTATTATGATTATATAAAAATATTTATTATAATAAAAAAAAATTATTACCTACTCTTTGCGTTGCTTAGAATTCAACATCGTTTCAAAAGCTTTCCGTGTACGTAGAGAATCAAAAAGTGATAAGAAAAACTAAAAAATTGTAACATATGCATGTATGTATGTACATAGTAGGTACTCTCTGAAATTATATGATTTTAAAAATTTAAAACATAAGAACTTGCGGTTTTCTTATCAAAACATTTTTTGTTTACGTTATTTGTTAATAATTGATTCTCATCTAGAGTATTCAAAACAGAAACAAAAGAAAAAGTTAAAAACAAAACTAAGTTAAAATTAAAAATCAAAATAAAAAATAAAAAGCAAGAACAAACAAAGGAGTAGATTTTAGCATGAACTTAAAATAAATGAAAAATTATTGAGTGAAGTTATTTTTTAAATTATTCTAAGTCCAAAAATTAGAAGATGGAGTAGATTGTAGCATACGTCATTTAAAGTAAAAAAAAAAGTTATTGTGTGAATTTATTTTATTATTTAAGGATTCGTAGTAGTATAAATATTAATTTCACAATCATATTATTCATCCAATTATAAAATAAAATATAATTATAATAATTTAACATCAATGGTGATAAGCTGCGTGCTACATCTATAGAAATGTTCGATAAGTAAATAAAAACAAAACAAATTATTGCGAAATTCATATTTAAAGGAAAGGCAAATGAAGAATAAAAAATTTAAATTTGATAAGCAAGAAATTAATGAGGTTATAGATATATTATTATTAATTATATATAAAACCATGTAGTTCAATTTATATTAAATATTTGCAAAATTATTCAATATATATTTTTTTTAAATTATTCTAAGTCCAAAAATTAGCAAATGGAGTAGATTATAGTATGTATGCAAAGTAAAAGAGAAATGGTTGAGTTAAAATAACAAAAGAATTTGAAAATATGAATTTCACAAACTTTTAATCTATAATTATAATTGACAAGCATTTAAGGTCCTGCGCAGTAGACACCTTTTTATTTTATTTCGATTATCCTACTCCTTAATGAATTTCTAATATATATAATATATAAGATTGTATATAAAACAAAAATGCGCACACAGTTGAAAATTTTGTACTCATATGATTTTATTATTCAGCAAATACATTATGCATAAGTGAGATATTATGAAAATAATAAACAAAAGTAAACAAATCAGTTATTATATTTTATATTATGTACTTGCAAATGAATTTATGTACATATGCCAAAAAAAAACAAAGAAACAAATTCATCTCAAATAAAAAATATAAAAAAGCAAAAACAAAAAAAATCAGTTGAATTGTTCATATGACTAGCAAATTTATTTTATATAGTAGAGTTAGAGTTTTTTTTTTTTTTTTTTTTTTTTTTTTTTTTTTTTTTTTTTTCTCCTATTACTCCGCGTGGTAGCATAGGGAGTTAGAGTACCTATCTATAATTATAATTAACAAGCATTTAAGGTCCTGCACAGTAGACACCTTTTTATTTTATTTCGATTCTCCTACTCCTTAATGAACTTCTAATATATATAATATATAAGATTGTATATAAAACAAAAATGCGCACACAGTTGAAAATTTTGTACTCATATGATTTTATTATTCAGCAAATACATTATGCATAAGTGAAATATTATGAAAATAATAAACAAAAGTAAACAAATCAGTTATTATATTTTATATTATGTACTTGCGAATGAATCTATGTACATATGCCAAAAAAAAACAATGAAACAAATTCATCTCAAATAAAAAATATAAAAAAGCAAAAACAAAAAAAATTAGTTGAATTGTTCATATGACTAACAAATTTATTTTATATAGTAGAGTTAGAGTACCTATCTATAATTATAATTGACAAGCATTTAAGGTCCTGCGCAGTAGACACCTTTTTATTTTATTTCGATTCTCCTACTCCTTAATGAATTTCTAATATATATAATATATAATATTGTATATAAAACAAAAATGCGCACATAGTTGAAAATTTTGTACTCATATGATTTTATTATTCAGCAAATACATTATGCATAAGTGAGATATTATGACAATAATAAACAAAAGTAAACAAATCAGTTATTATATTTTATATTATGTACTTGCGAATGAATCTATGTACATATGCCAAAAAAAAACAAAGAAACAAATTCATCTCAAAAAAAAAATATAAAAAAGCAAAAACAAAAAAAATCAGTTGAATTGTTCATATGACGAGCAAATTTATTTTTATATAGTAGAGTTAGAGTACTTCATTTTGATATAGTAGGTCACTTGAATTCTTCATTTTTATCTTTTTAAGTAACTGTTTCTAAATTTTTGTTCTTTGTAGTAATAATATAGTTTTTATTAAAATTATGTATTATGTAAGTATTATGTAATACGTACCTCTTTAATAACAAAACTTTTTATTTTTAGTAATTTTATCACTAAATGCTTCTTACTATAGGGAATATATCGGAAACGAAGCAGTATATGAGGGACGTGTATTTATGTCTCCTAAATAAAACTTACTAACCACAAAACTTTTTATTAAACACGAGTGGTTTCTGCTATATCGTGCGAAGTCTATGTCAGTACGTAAATTACTGTTTTTTTAAAAACTTTAAATTCGACTTCAACTTGAAATATAATTACTCAACAGGGGCCCCTAGTATGTTTATATTGCACAGCTTCTTATCTACAGCATGATGTCATAGGAATAAAATTAAAAAATTAGAATTTGTTTTGCTGTTTTTATTGTTTTATGAAGTAAATGAGTGAAGAATGGGCGTTTGTGTGTATTTTCATCATCATCAAAAAATATTTTGCAATGTATCTATAAGCTGTATGATTTTTAAAATTGAAAAATGCAAAATTGCTGTTGTAATGTTTCAAAGTAAAACCAAGTAAAACTAAGGAAATAAAAATAAAACGAATTATTATGTTATTATTTTTTTTACATTACATTTTTTTGTTTTCATTATTATAAAACAATAATAATATGTGTTCCATTTACTCTGATGAAAACCAAAAGCAAAGTAAGAGTAGCATATCTAATGTACTATACATATTATGTGTACAGATACATTAAAGAGAAAAGTTGAATTTGAAGTCGCAGATCAATTTTGTAAAGCCAATTTGGATTCATAAATAATATGTAGTAAATATAATGTCCACACACTGTTTGTTCTCTTATGGATTTTATTATGTATGAATATTATGTACATATTTCATTTGCTTTAGTAACTTTTTAATTCAAAAACCTTATCAACTTCCAAAAATTCTTATTCTTGATTGTATCAAATTAAATTATCTTATTCTAGATTGTATAAAATTAAAAATAAAAAAATTGTGATGGATCTAAAGGTGGATTTCCTCCTAATGGACGAACGTCCGGACAAAATTTTTTAATCAATCAAAAATATTTATTTTACCAACGCATACACAAAAAATCCTCTCCGTGCATTTTCTTCATCCAATTTCTTAGTTAAAATATTTTTAACTTTTGGCTGAAGGACGAAGTAAAAAAAAAGGGTAGATATATAATTATTTGATAAATATTTATTGCTATCTCGATTCATGTATGAACGCATTCACATGTAGAATTTCAAATATTTTTTAAGAAAGAGACATAAAGTGTAATCTTTTTTGTTTTTTGCTTTTTAATATAAGATTATTTTGTTTCTAACAAATTATTGATATTTTAAGATAAAAGCAAAGTGCTTTTAGTTTATTTTTTCGAATATTACAATGTTATTATCCATTATTACTCTTAACAAAATTTTAAATTTTTTGAATAAAAATAATATCAACGCATGTAAACAATTTTTCAAACTTCAACCTTTTTTGACTACATAACAAATGTCAGTCCTTCGCGCATTGAGAGAAAATCATAAAATTTTCCTTAATGGTATTTGTGTTTCATTTATGGTGTTAAATAAAATTGTCCGGACGTTTTCATCATCCATGAAGGGTAAATCTGACGGACTCATCCATGAAGAGTAAATCCACCATGAAAATATTAATAATTTGTTAAAAAAAAAATAATCTTATACTAAAAAACAAAAAACAAAAAAATTACACTTCATATCTTTTTCTTAAAAAGCATTTGAAATTCTATATGTGAATGCGTTCATTCATAAATCGAGATTGCAATAAATATTTACCAAATAATTATATATCTATCGTTTTCTTCGTTCGTCCATTAAGAGGAAATCCATCTTAAAGCCTAATTTTCATGAACAGAAATATCGGCGATATTTGAGAGAGCATAGGCAGAAGATACAAAAACACTAAATGTGTCACAGAGAAAAAACACAAAAATATCGGAGGATATCACTATAAAATTGTAAAATCGTTCAGAAAATATCCGAGATATGCCATAATATCGGATGAAATTTTGCTTGCTGAAGGTAAACTTGCTATAATTATCTCCGGTTTTTTTACCACATAGGTAAAAATGTGTATCTTAAAAAAAATCCCATACCACTATACATTTTATGGATACATGACATTTGAATTTTGTTTGACTTGACATTTGAAATTTGACAAGCCACAAAATAAATTAAAATAAAGTAAGTATGTATATAAAGTAATTTAACTAAAAAGTGTAAAAGTAATTTATTAAAATAAAAAGTGATCAAATTAAAATAAAAATGAGTTTGGATTTCCCGGAAGGTGAGTAAAAATTTTAATTAAATGTTGAACCGTTTTGCAATTTTATATTTTTAGAGTTCGATTGGCAGTTTCCCGCCATGGTAGTGGAAGAATATACGTTTTTCCACATTTGGTAGAGTTCCCCAGCAATGACGAAATCAATAATGGTAAGAATAAAACCTAGCCTAACTATATTAACTAACCTACTTAACAAATCTACTTAGCCTAAGCCCTAAATATTGTAATGATGTTATTGTGTTTTTGTAGAATTACTGATAGAAGCAGTTAGAGCTAAGCTGGAGCTGTGGGATTGTCTCCACAAAGAATATAGAAATAGGACAATAAAATGTCGGATGTGGGAGCAAATTGTTCTTGAGCTTAGTAAGTTTATTTTAATATTTTTAATATTTTAATTTTAAGATGAAAATATACTTTTATTTTCGAACCGTGGAGGAAATAAAAAAAAATAAACAAAACAATTTTTTCAAACAAACACGATGTTTATTCTTTTAAGCTACAAATTGAATTGAAATTTTGTTTTTCAAAATTTCGGTTTCTTACTTCTTAAATATTTTTTATATTATCACAAAAATTCTTACAAAATAATTTTTACAAACAATAAAAAACAATACAAACAAAGTCAGCATTTTAATTACTTTTACTTATTAACAAAAAAAATGAATGCACATTGCTGATCTTATCAAATATTAAAAAAACAAATTTAAAATTATACACGAGACTTAGAATTTAGTAAAAACAAATTTAAGGTTTCAAATTCACTTAAAATGTTTTAAGTGTGTCATAAAAATGTTGTGAAATAAACATAAGTGCAATGATTTTAGATTGTGTTTCTAAATTTATGTGGCAGTGTAATTTGATATTGAAAATTATGAAATTTGGAAGAAATTGAATTATTCAAGTGTTTTAAGAGGAAATAATAATTTTTTTTAGAAAGGTTATTGGAATGGAGACATGTGTTCAATTATTTGAGTTAACGGAAGGTTATTTGATGGTAATGGGAGGTCTGGTGGTGGTGGTGATGTAACACCTCCCTCCTTATGATTCGACTCCTGGCGAAAATCATTTAGTCTTATTGAGGTTTTTGGCATACCGCATTTAAATTTTATAATTAGGAAGATGAAAATAGAAATTATTGAGAAAATGATAATGGTATCTGTTATGACATTTACATACCATTTTTGTTTGTGATTAATTTTAATTTCTTCTATGTGTTTTGTGTTATTAATTTGTTTATAGTGTAGGTCGTGTATATGAAATTGATTTGTAATATTTTTTATAGCTACATTACGATTTACATATGGTAATACGCGGTGGTTGTATTCTATTTCGGAATTTTTCTGTTGAAAAGAGAGAAATTCCACAATTACTAAATTTTATTAAATTATTGCCCTTTATGTTTATTTCTTGTAATTCCCCACAATTGTTAAACAATATTGTTTCGGGTAGATTTTTTGTAATTATTAAGTTATGTGTTATAGATTTTATTTCAACGGTTAAATTTTTATTAAAATTACATTTCATTTCTTTGTTATTTAATAAGTTAGCAATACATTCATCGTTATAAGCAACTAAGTCCGTTTTTTTTATACATTCTTTTTCTATGTTACGATAAACAATTTGTTTACAAGTAATAATTTTAGTTACATCTAAGTTAATTTCTAAAGAATTATTTTTATTTGGAATTTTTTCAATGACATCTCTTACACAATATTCATCTAAAAATTGTGGAACAGAAATTGCGAAAACTATTGTTCCTTGTTTATAAAATACTGAATTTTTTAAATATGGCAGAATTTCTACCGTGATATTATATTTTGTAATTTCTTCTTCTTCTTCTTGAAATTTGTGTATTAATTAGTATTTGTTCATTTAAATTTTGTATAGCGTTTTTCTTGTTTTCTTCAATTACGCGTAAATGTTCTTCAATTTCTTTACGGTCCTCGTTATCCATAGACCCAGTTAGAAAGCGAAGTCCATTACCAACCAAGTTTAGTAACCCGCGTTTACTAACATGATGTGGAATTATGCTATTAAAATCGTCTTTTAAATGATTAAGATTATACAATAGACTAGTAGGGATGTTAATTCTATCATGCAATTCTTTAATATTAAATTCTACCTTATTAATACTTTCCTCATATTGTGTTAAGTTAACTACATGCAAAATTTTGTTAAAGTTCTTAATTAATTTTATTTCTACTTCTTGTATTAAAATGTATCCATTTCCAGACTGAACTTCCGAAACTTCAATGGATGATTTGGTTAATCCAGCAGTAGGAAAGGTCAGGAGAAGGATTGTAAAAAGAATCACTGCAATTTTAAAATTATTATGATTAGTTTTGGAATTTATATTTTCTTTTAAATTGATTTTTATAACGAGGAAGATTTTCATTACTTATATTCTGGTGGTCTTCGTTCGTTGCTGATATGTCAACTCTTTTATGATATGGTTGCATTTTGGCAACTCTATTAAGTTTTAGATAATTTGAAGATTCTCCTATTTTTCGTTCTTTATTTAAAGATTCGATAATTTTTTCTTTCTTTTTCTTAAGTAAATTTTGAATTGAAGGATATTCTTCCAGAGAAATTTTTCCGTTAAGGAACTCAATTGGTCTTTTTTCAGTTGAAAAATCGATTGTTTCGTTGTACACCTTAAGACTTTTAACTATGGGATCCTCATCTGTTAGTACTCCTTGTTCTTTTTCAATGACACTCAAAATTCTTAAGTGCTCATTTAGAGTATTATGGAACCTTTCGATATCTGCATTGCTACTATGATTATTAGGTGTAGTAAAATGAATATCAATTCCTTCATTTTCTAAATAGTTTTTAAAATTTGAACTGTTAAACCCTTTTTCTCTATCTGTAACAATTTTTTCAGGTTTGCCAAATGACGCAATATACTGCATTAACCCATTTTTGAGATCACTCCAATTTCGAGATTTCAAAGAAATAACTTGGGCATGTTTTGTAAATTTATCAATGAAGGTTAAATATGGTTTTCCTTTACTTGGGAACCAAATATCCATATGTATTATTTCTAGAGGTTTACTTGGGGTTTGTGTAATTTTCAGGGGTAATTTAAGGGGTTTTCGTTCATACTTAGCTGTATTACAAGTATGACAGTTGTTTATTATTTTTTGTATTTCTTGTTTTAACTTCGGAAAATAGTATCTTCTTTTTAAATTTAGGTAAACATCATTGATACCACGATGGTTTGTTTTTTGGTGTTGATCTAATATTAATTCTTGAATTTCTGGTAAATACCTAACATCATCTAATACATAGTAACATTTATTTATTTTTAATAATTTGTTATTGGAAAAATATTGCAGATAGGTGTTTTGAAAAATGTTGTAAACTTTAATGTCTTCAATCATAATTCCTACTATACCCTTAGAGGGAACATGATCTTTTAAAATTTGTTTAAAGAAATTTTCATCTGGGTTCGGATGGGAAAATGTTTTTCTAGTTCTTTTAAAAAATTTTTCAATACGTGTTTTTTCATTAGGGTTTTGCTTTATTATTAGTTGGGTTTTGTAAGAGTTTAAAGGTAATTCAGATATTGGAATATAATTAGAGCTGTCTTCTTCAGCAGAGTGTGTTGTTGCTGCAGTTGAATTTATTTCATCAACCTCCATATCATTTGTATGGATTTCTACTCGCGATAGAGGGTCTGCAACTTTATTTTCTTTACCAGAGAGATATTCGATTTCAAAATTAAATTCTTCAAGTTTAATTTTCCATCTCTGTAGTTTCGAGTTTGGCTCTTTTAGATTATGAAGCCACTGAAGTGGTTTATGATCAGTTCTTATAGTAAATTTCCTGCCATAAAGATATGGTCGAAAATATTTAACTGCCCATACTATTGCAAGTAGCTCTTTTTCAATAGTGGAGTAATTACATTCATGCTCGTTGAGTGTTCTTGAAGCGAAACATACCGGGTGATTCTCTTGTGATAAAACTGCTCCGATAGCAAAGTTACTGGCATCTGTAGTTAGCATGAATTTTTTTGTAAAATCAGGAAATATTAAAATTGGATCTGTTGTTATTAGTAGTTTTAATTTATTAAAAGCTTCTTTATACTCGAGATTACTAATATTAATTCTTTTTCCTTTTTTCAAGCAGGTAGTGAGAGGTTTATCGATTTTAGCAAAATCTTTTATAAATTTCCGATAATAACCCACAAGTCCTAAAAACGATTTGATTTCCTTTGTTGTTTTAGGTCTAGGAAATTTATTTATAGAGTCTATTTTGTTAGGGTTTGGTTTTATACCTTTTGTTGTTATAATATGACCCAAGAATTCAGTTTCCTGTTTCATGAATTCACTCTTGTCTAATTGTATCTTTAAATTTGCCTCTTGTAATCTTTTTAAGATTTTCTTTAAATTATCAAAGTGTTCTTCTTTACTAGTACTAAAAATGATAATATCGTCTAAATAAACGTAACATATTTTACCAATAAAATCTCTTAAAACGGAATTCATTAGTCTTTGGAAGGTTGCAGGAGCATTTTTTAGTCCAAATGGCATCCTGACAAATTCAAAATGACCCATATTAGTACTAAAAGCAGTTTTCTTTATGTGTTCCTCAACTATCTCTATTTGATGGAAACCTTTGGCTAAATCAAGAGTGGTAAAATACATAGCTCGGCTCAGCTTATCTAAAATATCGTCAATATTCGGAATTGGATATTTATCATCTATTGTAAGATTATTTAATTTCCGATAATCTATAACAATACGCCATTTTTCTTTACCTGATGCGTCTTGTTTTTTTGGAACAACCCACAACGGGGCTGAATAGGGTGAATTACTATGTCTAATAATTCCTTGTTTCAACATATCCTGAATTTGAGAATTAACTTCCTGACAATGTACTTCAGGATAACGATAAGTTTTAGTATAGATTGGAAGTTCGTTTGATGTATTAATTTCATGTTTTATTTCATGGGTGAATGTTAAGTCATCACCTTCGTGGTAGAAGGCTTCGTCGAACCTTTTAAGCAATGTGAGAAGTTCCTTTTTTGTATTGGTGTCTAGATGGTCACACCGTACATTATTTCTTCCCAGAAATATTTCATTATTAAAAATTTGAATATCCTTTAATTGGAAAGAGATTGAATATTTTTTTTCTTCATTTTCATTGAAGTACATTTCAAGAATATTACCCGTTTTTAGTTCAAGCACTTTATCTTTATAATTAATCTTAGCTTCAAGTGGAAGTAAGATATTGTTGCCTATAATTCCATCGTACTTATCATGGAACTGCATTTCTAGAAATTTAATTTTTTCCTCCGAGTTAAATTCAATAAAGGGATCGATTGTTACTAATGTGTCACAATTAGTAATATTTGTTAAGGTTTTTATTTTAATTGGATTTATTTTTTTTTTATAAACAGGATTGCATATATTTGAGTTTATTATGCTCATAGAAGCACCAGTGTCTAAAATGAATTTTAAGGGTCTTCCCTTAGATTGAACTTTTATATAGGGAAGGGACTGATATTCGAGGCTGTTAATTGAAAATTTTCAACTTCGTTTCTTGGAGTTTCTACAGTATGGATTCTAGAAGTAGTTGCTTGATCTACATCCATTGGTTCAGGTTGGTTGTTATTTTGGTTATAATTTCTAACGGAATTTCTTTTATAATTATTGTTACTATTATTATCTCTAGGGTTGAAATTTGAGTTTCTACTATAATTATTATTACTGTTGGTACTGTTAGTATTGTTAGTGTTAGGATTATTAGTATAAAATTTTTTATTTTGTTTATAATTATTATTTTTTTTATAATTATTATTATTATAATTATTATTATTACTATTGTTACTACCGTTATAACTTTTATTATTACGATAGAAATTATTTTTATTATTATTAGTATTATTAGTACGGTTATTGTTGGTATTTGTGTTATTTATGTTATGTGGATTTCTAATATTGTTGTTATTACTATGATAATTTTTTGAAGGACTATAATATGCATAATTCCCTTCATATAAGATATCCATCGCATTTTCAAGTGATGTTGGATTTCTACTAAACAAAATTGAACGCATTGGTTCAGGAAGTTTTTCCTTAAAAATTTGTAAACCAGATTCAAGATTAGCTTTTATACTAAGACTTGAATTAGGTTCATCTTTCACTTTATTATTCAATCTACATAAAATTGACTTAATTTGATTGTATAGGTCAATACTATTCGATTTAAAACTAACGGACCTTAATTCATCAAAAATTTGAAGAACGGTTTTTTTTTCGCCGAAATTATTTATTAAAATGGTTTTAATTTGAGACCAACTTTTTACATAATTATTTATCTCTATTATTTCTCTAGCGTTATTAATTAATTCACTTTTTATTCTGTTCAACAAAATACTTTGGCTAGAGGTATCATATTTTAATATGAGGGGTATAATATCCTCGACTAAATCTATAAAAGTAAATAATTCCTTACCATTTCCATTAAATTCCGGTAGTTTTTCGATATATCTCATCGGATCGATTGTTAAGTGTAATGCCTCGGGTTGCTGTGTTTTTTGAGTGTGTTCCGTTATGTTGAATTTAGCTGGTTGAATTATTTGTTGTGGCTCTGTCATTTTCACTTTTATTTTTATTTTATAAGAATTAGTTGTTGTTTTTAGTTATACACAGAGTTTCAATGTTAACTTTTTTTTTTGTTTTATTTAAGGTTTTCTTTTTTTTTTTTTTTTTTGTTATGTTTTATAAAAAAAAAATCTTTTCTTTTTTTTTCAAAGTTAGTTTTTTTGTATTTATTTTTTTTTGTTAACGAGAAGTTGAATTAGAATAGAGATTGAATGTTCATTTCAAATTTCTATTTAATTATTTTTTCCTTCACGGAATTCAATTTTTTGTTTTTATTTGTTTTTTTTTTATTAAACAACTTTATTATTTTTATTTAATAATTAAAAGTAACTAATTATTATTGTACAATTTACGTACAAATTGTTAAAGATTTTTGTTTTTTTTTTTTTATTTATTTATAACACCACGTTTCTTTACTTTTAATATCCTACCGACTGCGCCACTTTTATTTTCGAACCGTGGAGGAAATAAAAAAAAATAAACAAAACAATTTTTTCAAACAAACACGATGTTTATTCTTTTAAGCTACAAATTGAATTGAAATTTTGTTTTTCAAAATTTCGGTTTCTTACTTCTTAAATATTTTTTATATTATCACAAAAATTCTTACAAAATAATTTTTACAAACAATAAAAAAAAATACAAACAAAGTCAGCATTTTAATTACTTTCACTTATTAACAAAAAAAATGAATGCACATTGCTGATCTTATCAAATATTAAAAAAACAAATTTAAAATTATACACGAGACTTAGAATTTAGTAAGTGTTGTGAAATAAACATAAGTGCAATGATTTTAGATTGTGTTTCTAAATTTATGTGGCAGTGTAATTTGATATTGAAAATTATGAAATTTGGAAGAAATTGAATTATTCAAGTGTTTTAAGAGGAAATAATAATTTTTTTTAGAAAGGTTATTGGAATGGAGACATGTGTTCAATTATTTGAGTTAACGGAAGGTTATTTGATGGTAATGGGAGGTCTGGTGGTGGTGGTGATGTAACAATATATTTTAGATTCCACCGAAAGTGCAAAAACTTTAAAACTGAAGTGGGATAATTTGAGGACGGCCTACCTAAGGTCGAACAAATTGGCAGCCAGTGGCTCAGCAACAGTAAAAGAAGAATACAAGTATTCCAGGTTGATGTCGTTTTTAGACGATACCAACAAACCACGAAGGTAAAGTTTATTTTTCCGATGCAAATATTTATTTTAATGTAGAGAAAAAAATTATAATTTTATTATAAATCTTACTACAATTTTAGATCACAGCTATTAGCGAATTTTGACGATGAGCAAATTCTAACACCAGAATCGTACTCTTCATGTTCATCTCCAACACCAGGGCCATCGAAAAAAAAAAATTCGATGGTGAAGCTGAGAAAACGAAATTTATGGAACGATGTGTCTCAGCCATCGAGCAGATGAAAGACGCTGATGAGTAAGTTGAGATGGAACAGAGGAAACTAAAAGAAATGTGTTTAAAACAAATAGAAGAACAGAAAACAAAAAGTTCAACAGCCATATTTATGGAGAGCTTGGCAAAGGACATCGAAAAATATCCTTTTAGAGCTCAACTTAAAATAAAACAAAAGTTTTTCCGAATAATGGAGGAGATCGCTCTGGAATATGATGTTGAATAATATTTATTCAACATCATACACTGTGATAAATATTATAATTAAATGCATTTTTTATCTTTTCAGATTTCAATCAATTGGTAAGTTATTATTTAAAATCCTTTTAATCTAATATATTTTGCTAATTCTTTTAATATCTTTTTTTCTTTTTCTTTCTGTTTTATTTTTCTTTCCGTTTTATTATACATATTGTGTAATATTCTATGAATTCTTTTATTTTAAAAATTCTATGAATGTGTTTTTCAATTCTATGTAAATATTGTATTACATTATTTATTATGTGTTTTTTAATTTATTTTTAAAATTCTATGAATTGTTTTATTTTTAATAATGTATGAATTGCTTTATTTTTAATATTCTATGAATTGTTTTATTTTTAATATTCTATGAATTGTTTTATTTTATTTTTAATATTCCATGAATTGTTTTATTTTCAAAATTCTATGAATTGGTTTTTCAATTCTATGAACTATTTTAATAAATATTATTTTATTAATAACAAAAAATGCAAATACAAACTATTTTTAAAAAAAAAACATTATTTTATTGATAAAAAAAAATTCAAATTAATAAAAATTATTTTTTTAAAATAAACTTTAAAATAAATATTTAATTTTTCAGAAAATATACATATCTTGAAAAATGTTTGTTGTGATCTTGAACCTCCCGTTGAATTGGACATTATAAATTTCTTGTTGAATTCTTTCGTTCCTAAAAATAACAAAGATTAAGAATTTTTTATAGGTATGATAGATGATACAAATATTTGAGAAAATATTTAACATTGGTATACATATCTTGAAAAATGTTTGTTGTGATCTTGAACTTCCCGTTGAATTGGGCATTGTAAATTTCGTTTTTTATTTTAAATTCTGTGCAATTGCCATAGAACAGCTCCTTTGTCGATAAAATATTTAGCAAATCTAAAAAACACTTTATTTTTATTTAGAACAACTAAAAAATAATATGCAACTAACCTTTTTTTTTTTTTATTTAGTTCATATAAAACTATTTACAATTACAATAATATTCATACATTAATAAATAATTAAAATAAATTTACTTAATATGGAGTTAATCTAATTTAATTCATTTAAAAATTATCGTTTAGATGAATTTTAATTTGGTTTTTAAATCTACTCAAACGATTTTCCATTTTTAATTCTGTAGGAAGATTGTTATATGTATAATTGCAAACCTTTATACATTATCATATATTTTGTTGACTAGAGCATTATTTATATAAAGTTAGCATTATTTCTTAAATTATATTCATGTATGTCTCCATTATATACAATTTTATTACATAAATAATTTGGGTAAATATTTATTTTAAATACAATGATCAAAACATTGATTTTAATTTGTTGTTCAATATTTAACCATTTTAACGTGTCCAACATTGCATGTACAAAAAGCATAACGATTCAATCTCAGAACAACTCTCATAGACTTGTTCTGAAGTCTTTGCAATCTACCCATCATTTCAGAATTACACATAAATAATACAGAAGAACAATATTCAAAGTGTGGTTTGATCATTGTATTATGTAAATTGATTGCACACTTAATAGATATTTTATTTCTAATTTGATTAAAAAAATTTACTTTTTTAGTGATCTTTTTACAAACATAATTAATATGACATTTAAAATTTAATTTACAATCTATTATTACTCCTAAGTACTTTATCTCTTCGATTCTTTCAATGTTTTTATTATCTATTATAATATTACTAGGGCCCCTGTTGAGTAATTATATTTCAAGTTGAAGTCAAATTTAAAGTTTTTAAAAAAACAGTAATTTACGTACTGACATAGACTTCGCACGATATAGCAGAAACCACTCGTGTTTAATAAAAAGTTTTGTGGTTAGTAAGTTTTATTTAGGAGACATAAATACACGTCCCTCATATACTGCTTCGTTTCCGATATATTCCCTATAGTAAGAAGCATTTAGTGATAAAATTACTAAAAATAAAAAGTTTTGTTATTAAAGAGGTACGTATTACATAATACTTACATAATACATAATTTTAATAAAAACTATATTATTACTACAAATAACAAAAATTTAGAAACAGTTACTTAAAAAGATAAAAATGAAGAATTCAAGTGACCTACTATATCAAAATGAAGTACTCTAACTCTACTATATAAAAATAAATTTGCTCGTCATATGAACAATTCAACTGATTTTTTTTGTTTTTGCTTTTTTATATTTTTTTTTTGAGATGAATTTGTTTCTTTGTTTTTTTTTGGCATATGTACATAGATTCATTCGATTAATAACTGATTTGTTTACTTTTGTTTATTATTGTCATAATATCTCACTTATGCATAATGTATTTGCTGAATAATAAAATCATATGAGTACAAAATTTTCAACTATGTGCGCATTTTTGTTTTATATACAATATTATATATTATATATATTAGAAATTCATTAAGGAGTAGGAGAATCGAAATAAAATAAAAAGGTGTCTACTGCGCAGGACCTTAAATGCTAATATAATTATAGATAAGTACTCTAACTCTACTATATAAAAATAAATTTGTTAGTCGTATGAACAATTCAACTGATTTTTTTTGTTTTTGCTTTTTTATATTTTTTATTTGAGATGAATTTGTTTCTTTGTTTTTTTTTTGGCATATGTACATAGATTCAATCGCAAGGACATAATATAAAATATAATAACTGATTTGTTTACTTTTGTTTATTATTTTCATAATATCTCACTTATGCATAATGTATTTGCTGAATAATAAAATCATATAAGTACAAAATTTTCAACTGTGTGCACATTTTTGTTTTATATATACAATCTTATATATTATATATATTAGAAATTCATTAAGGAGTAGGAGAATCGAAATAAAATAAAAAGATGTCTACTGCGCAGTACCTTAAATGCTTGTCAATTATAATTATAGAAGATTTTCATTTTCCCTTCCATTAATAATTAAACATTTAGTTTTATCTATATTTAATTTAAGTTTTTTTTTTTTTTTTTTCTTTATTTCAATCATACTAATTTAATATAAAATTTCATTAACTTAAAACTGATCTTAAAATTTAAAAAAAATTAAAGTGCAAATAAAAGTTAATATACAAAGAAAAGCTATGGAACTGTCAATAATATGAAATAAAATAAATTACATTATAGGAAAACTTAAAAAATAAGATAAACTTCAATGCTTAAATTTATAAAACGAAAAAAAAAAAAATAAAAAAGAAAACAAAAAAGTACTAATTCTATTATAAAAATTATATATAAAGACTATTTAAAACTACTTATGAAATTAACTTTAACATTTTTACTGCAATTACTACTATCAAAAATTTTTAATTTTTTATTATTGTTGTTGTAATAATACAAAATATTCTTATATTCAATTATTTTTGTTTATTTATAATTTATTTTTACTTTTTTCCATTTATTTATTTTTGTTTTTTTATTTTTATTGTCAACTAATATTTAATATAAATTTTTGTATTCCGGTTTTAAGAACTCTAAAAGAATCAATTTCTTTAAGTTGTACCGGCAGGTCATTAAACAATTTCAAACAATTATACAGACAGTTGTTTTTCTGTTGATTTGTTTTAAACAAGGACAGGTAGAAATTGGATTTGTTTCGTGTGTTGTGTGTATGGATGTCTATCATTCTACTCAAAATTAAAATTATGTTTGATTTTATTATTAATTACTTTAAACGCTACTAGATATAGTTCTCGTTTACAAATATTAGTGAAACTTAAATATTTATCAGAATATAATAAATTTGTTGGATACATACGTGGGTAGAAGTGAATAATTTTTATTGATTTCTTATGAATGACATCCAGCTGACTTAAGGTTTGCTGGCTCGCACCGTTCCATACGGGATTGAGATATACAATGTGTGACACTATAAAAGACGAATATATTGCGTATAATGCTTTGGTTGAGATAAAGTTCCGTAATCTACGCAATATGAAAAGATAGGGTGATATTTTGCTAATAATATGGTGCACGTGGTCAGTCCATTTTAACTATTTCAACTTTTTATCGATAATTAACCCTAGATAATTAAAGCTATCTACAGTTTCTATTAATTTAGATTTATAAAAGAAATTTTGTGAGTTATATAATTTATTTCCAAACAAAATAATTTTGGTTTTTTTTACATTTAGGCTTAATTTGTGTTTAGTAATCCATATTTCAATATTATTTAGATCGTTTTCAATATCCCTCCTCAATTCGATTTCGCTTGTTGCTGAATATCGTATTACTGCATCATCAGCATACAGTTGAATTGAGCCTTTCAGCTTTAGTCGGGATATATCATCAATGTAAAGCTTAAAAAGGTCTGGTCCTAGGATGGATCCCTGTGGTACTCCTTTTTTAATAGTAAGGTAACTACTAAGAGAATTTCCTATTTTGACTCTTTGTAGCCTATCATTGAAATATGATTTAAAAAAGCTTATATTGGATGGACTAAAACCAAGATTAATCAATTTTAATAACAGTATCTCATGGTCAACGCAGTCAAATGCTTTTTGTAGATCCAAAAATATACATGCAACAAATTTCCCATTGTCGATGTTATTGGATATAAAATTTGTTAAACTGAGACATGCTGATGTAGTGTTAGAATTATTTTCAAAACCATATTTTTCTTCATGTAAAATGCTGTTATTTGTAAAAAATAAATTAAGGCGGCGTTTGATGATTATTTCAAAAATTTTTGACAAAGCGTTTAGTACAGAAATCGGTCGGTAGTTTGTTGGATTTGTAGTTGAACCTGATTTGTATTTAGGGGTTACTATTGCTATTTTGAGACTTTTAGGAAAAACAGAATTTTGAATTGCATTATTTACTAATTTTACTAATAATGGTGATAATTGAGATGAGAATTTTTTAATGAATTTTTTAATGAATTTAGAGGAGATATTGTCATGGCCCGTTGCAGCTGACGACTTTAGTTCATCAATTATTTGTTTGATTTCTTCTTCATTTGCTAAATCTAGACAGAAATTGTTGAAGATAGTTCTTCTTGTACTATTTATATATGTAAAATCTATTTAGAAAGGAGAGATATTTATTTCGTCAGTTACATTGACAAAAAAGGAGTTCATTTTGTTAGCTATGTTGCTTTCATCACTGATAGTTTCATTATTAAAGTCTAAGGACTTAATAATTGTGTTAGAAGTACACGAATCAGTGTTCTGAATTATTCTTTTATAAAATTTCCACAAGTTTTTAGAATTTGAAATTTCGGAGTGGATGTCATTTGAAAAATAGGTTTTTTTAGCTTCAAGAATCATTTGGCTAACTTCAAGTCTCATTTTTTTTATATAAGTCAAGAATCCGTATATTATTTTTGTATTTACAAGAATACTTGTAATAAGAGTCTCTAATCTTTATTTTATTCAAAATTTCTTTCGTCATCCATTTCTTTTTTAATTTCCCCATTCTTACCTCGATCGTTTTAGTATACTTTATGATAATCTGCTGTAAATCGGCAACAAAAGGATCAAACTCGTCATAAGAATCAAGATTAGACCAAAAGCTATCTAATTTTATTTGGTCGTAATCCAAAATTGTTTTCTTTTCGGTTTTTTCTATGGTTAACGGTTTGAGATTCATATTAATGAGAAACATTTCATGATCTGAAAGAGGGGTACCCATTATCATAAAATTATATTTGAATTTAACCAAGTCGGTAACAAGGTGATCAATAACAGTTCTAGTTGAGTGGCTAATTCTAGTTGCATATTCAGGAGTTATGTTATTGTATATTAAGAACCCATTACCAAGCAAAGTGTTTGTATATGTTAAGACTTGCTCCTTTTGGTGTCAAGTAAGTTTAGATTCATATCACCTAAAATAACAGAACTTTTATAGGTTGTAGTAATTTCATCCAGCTTATCAATAAAATCTGGTACACGCGTTTCGTGTGATCTATATATCCCAATAATGTTTATGTTATGGTTAGTTAATTTAGTAATTAAAATATTTGTTTTATTAAATTCTTCTTCAATTATAAAAATAGAGTCAATATTTTCAATGATGTATATCGCAACCCCACCATATGGTTCTTGCCTATTTGAAAAATAAGGAACATATCCATTTATATTGAAAAAAGCATTTTCCTTTTTGATAAGCCATATTTCAGTCAGAACAATTATATGGATGTCAAAATCATAAGAATAAATTAGAGATTCTAAGTCGTGTAGTTTGTTCCGAAGACTTTGAATGTTGATGTACATAATATTCATGTTAGTTTTATTATTTGTAAATGATGTTAGGTTGCATACCCCTGACATATGCACAACATTCATATCCAAAGAAGGGTTTATGGTGTTAGTTGAGAAAATTTATAACGAAGAGGAAAAATAATAAGAAAAAAGAGGGAGAGAAATAAGAAGAAAACCACATGCTTAGAAGAAAAATACAATAATTTCGTTATGATTAGAATGATAAGGAATGATAATATGATTTTAGTATTAAATCCGTTCGCGACGTGTAAATTATATTGATAATGTGTATAATAGAAAGTAAATTTAAGAAAAGAATAATAAATTAATAAATATATAAGTAGTGTTTTTAATATGAGATTTTTAGTAGTAATTTTTGTTTTTAAACGAAATCTAATAATTTTTAGCAGATATATTGTATAAATGTGTAAGAAAAATAAGTGTTTTAATAAATGTTTAAAATTATTTAAAAGTGCCATAATCAAAAAAATTTCATTGTATAATATTAAAGTTACATAAGAATATTTAATATGTGCAGGCATATGGACATATGAATACTTGAATATATGGACACATATACATATGTACATATGTCTGCACATATGCCACTTCATCTTAACTATAATATTAGTATAGGTATACTTGTAAATGCAATAGTGAATATAAAAAAATGTTTGTATAGCCAAAGTAATTGCAACAAAAACAACAATGGAAACAAAGTAGTAAGTGAAACAACTAAAAATAATAAGTGAAATTATGAAATAAGTTACAAGAATTTTTGAATAAAAAAAGTTTTAAATATTAAATATTTGTTTAATTTTTTTAATATCATTAAAATTAGAGATACTAAAAATTTTGCTGTTTTTATTTTGTCGTAAAAAGATTGTGTTGTTTTTGACCCATAAGTATTCCATTTTTTTTGAAATTTTGATTGATTTTGCCTCGAAATAAAGCTTACTTTGAAGCGAAGATAAATGATGGCGAAAAAATATTTCATTATTCTTACCTTCGAAAGTTAGATTGAACTCAGCTGTGAATAAAGGTCCAAAGCTTTTTTTTTTTTAGACATAATGTCATTTTTGATTTCATCAGAACTTAATTTTACTATATATAAGCAGCTTTCAGATGTTCCTTCTTTTTTGTTTATTAATGGTGTTATACTTATTAGATTTTTGCTGGATACATCAGCACCCAATTTGTTAAAAATATTGTCAAGTTGGAAGTTTTTCAAACCTGGTGGTAGGCCAGCTACAACAATATCGTTTTTCCTTTTTAGCTGTGTTGGTTCATCTAGAATTCCCTCCAACCTATTCAACTTTTCTTCCAATGACCTTGTGTGATCCTGCATATAATCAATTTTTTTACTTAGGATTGTATTTTCTTTTTTTATGGCTATATTTTCTTTTAGTGCTGTGTCAAGTTTATCGGACAAAAAAATTTGAGAACTTCGAATTTCTGATACAGCGGACCCCAGAGCTTTTAAGTATATAGCCATTTTTTCCATGTTGCAGTTACTCAAGTCAAACGATACCAAGTCATTCGTTTCCATTTCATTTAATTCACCTGGAGATCCTTCATCATCCTCCACAAGCACTGCAAGTGATTCATTCAATTGCGTGGGACAATTAGAACATTTCCAGCTTATGTTTCCCGATTTCACAAGCTCATAGGTATCGTCAGAAATCTTAGCACATCCAATATGGAAGAGTTTAACACAGATTTTGCATTTCACAACTTTTGATCTGGTCGATAATAGTTTTTTGCAAACACCACATTGATTAGCCATATTTAAGAATTTAGAAATTTTTATATAAGAGTTTTTTTGAATTATTTATTGACTATTTTTTTAATGTTTTTTATTTTTTATTTTTTATTCTTTTTGTATTTTTTACTTTTGTTGTTTTTCTTTTTTACCTTTTTTTAATTTTTACTTTCTTTATATTATATTTTATTTTAAAATCTTATTTTATTTAAATTATATTAATTTAAGTTTTAGAAAGTTTAAATTAAGAAAGATTACATCAAATTAAGTTATTGTTATTAAATTTTTTTTCATATTTAGCCACCTAACTATTTAAATCAACATTTATATTATCAACACATTCACTTACACATTCTCCAGCAATATATAACAATGAACCATCCGCAAATTGTATCAATTTACCATAATTCACCGCCTTCTCCATATCATTAATAAAAATCAGAAACAATAACACACCCAAGACACTCCTTGAGGCACACCATATGACACCTCGATTGGATCTGACAAGCAACCATTGATTTTTGTTCTTTGAGTTCTTTCATTCTTTGAATAAGATTCAAACCATTCTAATTCTATATCACAAATACCATACTCCTCAAGTTTACATAATAAAATATCACGATCAACAGTTTCGAAAGCCCGCCTTAAATCTAAAAATACGGCCACTATTACTTTGTTATCATGTACTGAAATTTTTCAATTTGTGATAACTTGATTTATTAATGCCTCACAGTTATGTCCTCTTCTGAATCCGGATTGATATTCCGATATTAGTTCATTTTTTTCCAAATATTCTTCAAGCTGATTATATACAATTTTCTCTAAAATTTTAGCTTCTGTTAATGTGGTATTTACTGGTCTGAATTCATTTGCATTTTTTATGGTTTTAACTTTTTCTATTGGAACCACAATCGATTCTTTCCACACGTTAGGGAACACTCCAGATACTAGAGACTGGTTAATTATAGATAATAGATTTTCACCAATAAACTCATAGGCCTCAAACAATAAACCTGCACTGACAAAATTTATATCACGCTTGTTATTTAGCAATTTTAATGTTTCTTTTAAATAATCAATTGTTATTGTTTTAAATTTAAATATACATGGTTTACTTTCAATATAATTTACATATGTTTCACACCTAATGCTTCTATTAATTTGTTGAATGCTTTCGATAAAAATTTTTTGAAATTTATTGGCTATAGTTATATTATCATTCAGTGTTTCATTATCAAAAATTATTTCAGATATTTCAGTAAAACCTTTGTTTAAAACAAAATTTTTAATGTTTTTCCACATAGTTTTTTGATCATTAGATTCTTCAATTTTTTTACTTATATAAGAATTTTTGGCTTTATTAATTTGATTTTTATATTTATTTCTCAATTTTTTGTCTTTATTCCACTAACTTATATTATTTGTCCATTTTGCAATTTCATATTGATAAATTTTTTTATTTTTTAATACCCTATGTTCATTTTTAAACCATTCTAATAAGTTTCTTTAATAACATTCTTTTAAGTTAAAACTAAAACCATTTGCTTTGCTATTAACATCGGTATAATACACGGTCATAATATCACTTCTTGTTATATTATATAAAAAATTTTGTTTATTATATTTTAGCACTTTTATTATTTTATTTTTACTTTTGATTTCATCTTTTATTTTAATATTAATTCTAGTAGTTTCATGATCACTTATTTTTGAATTAAAAATATTTTTACCATTATATACTTTTAAAATAATAAACCAGCATTCATTATCCAAACAATCACTTTTAATTTTTTCATAATTCCATGTATTTTTTATATAAAATGTGACACCCCCAGTATGTCTCGAATAGCTATTATTTCTTATATGGTGATAGTTATTTAATTTGACTAGTGAATCATCATCATCACTTACTAAATGTGTTTCAGACAGGCACAAAAAGTCAATTTCTTCGGATACAATAGTTTGAAGTTCTACAAAATTGTTTATTAAACCTTGAATATTTAAATATAAGCACTGTGATAGCCTTGGTTGCCAATAATCAATTTTTTCAGTTCAATATCAACCAAACCCGGATTTAAGTAACTTCTGCATTTTTCTTCTCTCAGCCAATTGCGTAAACATACACATGACATTATTATGTTTTCCACCTAAATAGTTTATTTTTATTTTATTAAATATTTTACTTATATATAATAGAAATTACCGTATCCAAATTTGAAATAATTGATGTTCGGAAAATTCTCCACTTGGTGGATGAAATCCCAAAGGAGTTTTCAACTATGCGACGAGCTCGACTCAATCTATAATTGAAAACCCTTTCACTTACGCTTAGTGTCAATGAATGGTTTTATCATATTCATTGTTAAGGAAAACGCATCTGCTACAAATACATATGGTACATTTTCGAATTCTTGACATACATCGGATGGTGCCGGAATTCTAAAAATATTTTAATTAATAAATAATGATAAACTTCTTGATATAATGTGTATCATTATATAAAAATATAAAATAATTATAAAATAATATTATAATGATAAAAATTTTGATAAATTTATATTTTCTTACGGGAGACAATCGTCATAAAATTTCTGCCCGAATACTGAATTACGAAAAATGCCACCATCGCTTTGACGTCCTGAAGCACCAACGTCACGCATTATAAATTTATAATTGTGGTCACATATAGCTAAAAGTACCAGGGAGTGGCATTTTTTATAATTGAACAATTCTGATCCTGAATTTGGTGGCGCCTAAAATGTTTTTGTAAAAATAAAATGTATTCGAAATATCTAAAATCAATTAATTTACTTGAATTGTGACGTGTTTTCCATCAATTGCTCCTATACAATGAGGAAAGTTCCATTGTGTCTCAAAACCCTCAGCAATTAATTTAAAAGTGTCCTCATTAATTTTCGGAAACACTATATGTTTTAAGGCAACAATAATTGCTATTGTTATCTCCTTAATAATGTGGTGGACAGCTGTGGGTGAACACTTATACGACAATGATAAGCTTCTTTGTGATTCTCCAGTAGCTAAACATCAACAAAAAAAAGTAAAGTATGAAATACAAAAAAAAAAGATTTAAAAAAAAAATTATAAACTTACCTCAGTGTAATAACATGTCGAATGTTTATATTAATTGGAGCCCTTACAACTTCTTGTTTTTTGATAAGAGGCCCAACTAGTAGTAAAAGCTGCTCGACTTGAATTGCACTCATCCGCATATAAGTGTGGAACAACTCATGGTTCTCCAGATGGTATAATGATTTAAAAACATTCCTGTAAGACCCCGATTCATCCCTCTCCTTGTAGTACGGTCTTACCCAATACTTTTTTGTTTTGTATTTCCTTTCCAAGTTTTCGTTACTTTTGTCGAAAGCTGAAATTAAATTTGCAGCCAAAAGTAACGTTTGCCTTTTTACTGGAAGAAAAAATAAAACTTTGTTATTAATATCAAAAATAAAAAAAAAATCAAGTATTTTTCAGAGTTATTATTATTCAATTAAATAATTGAATATGTACACATAATAACAATTACCTTTTCTTCTTTGTGCAAGCTTTTCTTCAAGAATCATTGCACTTTGTAAAATGTCCTCCATACTATATATTTTTTATTATTTTATTTTATTGAAATTCTTGTGTTTTTTATTACGAATTGAACTTATAAACAATAATATGTCAAGAAATTTTTAAACGTCAATTCAAAATCCTGCTATAATTCTTGCCATAAAAAAATCATTATTTTTCTCCCTCTTTCCTATTGGTAACATTAAATATACTTTACTCTTTTTAAATATCTGATATCGGATATAATTTTTCCATGAAAATTAGCCTTAAGTATACATTTATTCAAAGTCATGACATTCGCTTACAGAGACTGTATGCGTGAAAAAAGAGACAAAAACTATATATATATTATTCTGCATTTATCTGGATGTTTGTAAGTTCGACGGAACGCTCCAACACATATACAAATTACATATGTATACAAATGCATATATATACAAATTGCTTTGGTGCTTTTTTTTAACCTCTGTCTACCATGCTGAACCTTTGCAGGAAAAATTGATTGCATGAACTATATTTTTTTAATTTAACGTTAGTCTTCTTCGTAAATAATAAGGAAAAATAATAAATAATAATAATAATAATATAAATAAAACAAACAATTTTTTTGATTTATAATAATAAGGACTAATAGAAATTTAATCAATAGTTTAATATGGTATAATAACCAAAAGGCAAACAGCATTTAACACAAAAAAAAAACATAATTCACTCAAAGGTTATTCTTATTACTTAAAATTATACATAATAATATACATGTGTATCAGCATATTTGAATTGTATAATATTATACATTATACTACTTTATTGCTTCTACCTTTTATTGTTGTCATTATTGTGTGCGTAATTCACTTCACTCAAAAAAAATTATTTTTGTTTTTTTTTTGTTTTTTTTTTATTATTTGCTGTATCTGTATTCTGTATGTTCTATATGCTCCATTCCAAAAATATTATTTTATTTTCAGTGTTAAGTGTTCACTTTTCACTTCACTGTTCAGGTTCACTGTTCAATCAATAGAACTTGACAGAAGTAGAGTAGGATAATTAACTCTACTTCTACGCCGGATAATAAAACATTGTTTTTTTTAAATTGAAAATTATTGATGAAAATGTTTTTGTATTTTTTGTAAATTTTACCAATTTAGATACAAAATTTTGAATACATAAATTATGAATATTTTTTAAAAATAACACAATACCATAATAACAGTTTATTCATATAGCAAAATAAGATCCCTATACATTATACAAAAGACAAAATTTATATGAAAATAAGATCCCATTTTTAAATTTGCTCTCCCGGAGGACTCAATAACGCTAATACGGTATAATTTATACTAAATGGAACCCAACTAACGAATTATAACTAAATGGAAGTGAGTACGAGTATACCATACAAAAATACAAACATTTTATACAAATTTGTTGGTATGGTACTTCTTTTTCTGTTATATAAAAAAAAAAAAGATTAGTGTTAGGCCAATATAAACATAAATAAAAATAAATAAAAAGTGATATAAACATAAGTACTGTAATTTCGGAATAAAGAATCTAATGAAAGAAAAAAAGAAACTAGGATTTATTTTGCTTCCGTCATTTATGACGGGTTACAAAGCTAGTAAGATAATATTCTTTAGTACATAACAATACTTCTAAATAAATGAGAATGAAAAATGACATTTGCCTATGATGTGTATTGGCCTAAGATATTAGATTTTGTATTTCTTTTCAACCAACTTGAGCGCTGAAGAAGTTTTATAAATTTGGCAGATATTTTTATATTTAAACAAAGTTTTAGAGCATTAAATATAAATAAAAAATATAAATTGAATATCAAAATAAAGTTTAGAATTTATACTTTAATTATGTAAAAAAAATATTACATAAAATATATTTTAAAATTTAAAAAATTGTTGGTTAAAGAAAAATGGTGAAAAAAAATTGTGATTATTAAAAATAATTTTTTATGTTTTTTACTCTCTTTTGAAAGGTGTAAATATTTTTTTTTCAAATGGCAAGGCCTTTTTTAAATCTATTTTTCTATAATAAAACATTAGAGTATATAATATTTTTTTTTACTATTCGATCTAAAAAATACAAAATTTTCATTTCTTTTTAGAACAAAACTCGAAAAAAATTATATTTTTCCAGTTATTAGACTTAAAAAATCTGGTCCTTATTTTTCCTGTGCTGGCCTGTATAAATAAGAATCCTCTCTGCAGTGTCATGACTTGGAATATATGTAGACTTAGAATGGATAAAAAAGGTTAAGCGTAGTATAATTTTTTTTTATTTCAACATATTCTAAAATTATAATAAAAACTGTCCTACATTAATATTAGGTCAAGTTCAGGGTTATATTTATGGAAATTGTTCCACTTATATACACCATACAAGTTATATTATTTTCGGAGAGTTGTAGTGAATGTAAAATGTATTCAATGAAATCATTTGACTTCAGTGCTTCTGTCTATGTATATGTAACAGAAAAATACTGTAAGAGCAACAGAATAGGCCAGCAACAGCATCTGAGTAGGACAGTAACAAAAACAGAATAGGTCAGGAACAGCAACCGAGTAGAACAGCAACAGCAATCAATCGGATTAGGTCTATTTCAGGCTGTTACTGATCTGTTATGTTAAATATAAAGAGAGAGAAGGCACCAGTCATACTGTATAGATTTTATTATTGCTCCGCATCTTATTTATTTATTTATTTATTCGTCTACAAAGTTAGATCTTACAGACTAGCAACAAAACAACCAAAAATTAAAAAAAAAAAAAACTATATATAAAAATAAGAAAAAGCAAAAAAAGAGTACTTAAAGTTATTCAAAAATATAACTAACACTATATAACGGAAGATCTTTAAGTTGAGTTCTATTTAATAAAAAAACATCAATCTTATTATTTACAGCTAAAAACTCATTAAGCAAAGCGGAACACCTTGAAACCGGTTCATTTCTACTATAATTTGTTCAATGAAATTGAGTATTCAACAAGTTCTGCGATTGGTATAGCTAAACCGAAACTCTGAAATAAATTTGATGAATCAATAAGCGATGTCAAAATATCGCGAGCAAACATAACACAGAAAACAGATATTCTATTAGACAATTTTTTTAAACCTAACAACTTACATCTTGCATCATATGAGGGTCTTCCTGTTGTGAGTTGAAATCTTCTCAGGGCGAAACGAGTAAAATTTTTTTGAATTTTTTCAATTCTTAATACGTGGATATTGTAATAAAGACTCCAAATAATTACACCATATTCTAAAATTGGTCTTACCAGAGATACATATAACGCTTTAAGCGTATAAAATCGATAGAGTTACGCTTAATAAAACCCAGCACTTTATTAGCCTTTGCGATTATGTAATCTACATGATCTTTGAAGGACAATTTTCGTTCGAAATAAACCCCCAGATCTTTTATATTATTTGATCTATTTAAAATGTTGCAATTTATAGAATAGTCAAATGTTATGGGTGATAGTTTTCTAAAATACGACTTCACGGTACATTTGCTATAGTTTAGGTCTAAACCATTAATTAAACACCAGTCATAAAATGTATTCAAGTCATCTTGCATTGCTGTACAATCATGTAAAGATGATATTTTTGAGAAAATTTTCGCATCATCTGCAAAAAATGAGATATGAGCAAATTTTAGTAATATATCACTTATAAAAAGAATGAATAGCGTGGGTCCCAAATGAAATCCCTGCGGTACTCCCGATTCTACAGGAAATTTGTATGAGGAAAAATTGCTGATCTTTACATATTGCACTCTGTTTCTGAGATATGATTGAAACCAGGAAAGAATATTAGAGTGAAATCCTAAGCTCTACAGTTTTGAAATCATAAGTGAGTGGTCCAATCTATCGAATGCTTTTACAAAATCAGTATACACTACATCCACCTGATTACCTAATTCCATGTGATTTAACGTATAGTTTACAAAAGAAGCAAGATTTGTAGTGGTAGTTCTTTTTGTAGTAAAACCGTGTTGATTATCCGGAATTTTATTTTTAATTAGAAATTTCAATCTGTCATTAATCAATGCTTCAAATATTTTTGGAAAACAAGATAGTTTAGATATCAGTCTATAATTTTTCATATTATTTGTCCGGATTTGTAAATTGGTGTGATGCTGGATAATTTCCAGCAGTCGAGAAAATCACCACTGTTGAGAGAGTAGTTAAATATTATTGTTAACGGAACAGCTAAAGCAGGACAATTTTTCCCTAAAATAGGTGGTATGCCATCGGGGCCACTGCTTTTGTTTCCATTGAGCTTACTAAGAGCTACTAAAATTTCGTCTTTCTCAAGCATTATATTACCTAAGTCAACAATTGGAGTAACATTAGCAAAACTACTCCTTACATTGGCTTGTTGAGGTGTAACAAAATTTGACCTAAAAAAATCGGCAAATAGAGAGCAACTTGGAGACAGAACACTTGAAACTTTATTTTCGAATTCCATGTGTCGAGGAAAACCACTTATATTCCTCTTTTTGTTTATTACTGACCAAAAACTATTGCTATCATTTCTTACTTTACACTCCAAGGACCACATATAATTACGACAAAGGAAGCGGCTCAAAAACTCAAATTCCCTTCGTAATCTTTCAAAATGTTTCTTGTCTGCAAGAAGAGCTGTTTTTCGGTATATTTAATGAGCTTTATTTCTAGCATTTTTTAGTCTTAACAAATTACGGTTGAACCATTTAGGATGATTTGGCAATACAGTTTTTTTTTCGGAACAAACAATTCTATCGAATTGTTTATCACATTAATAAAAGCATTATATTTATCGAGTAGGCCAACCGGTTCAAAGATGATGTCCCAGTTTACACTTTCCAAAAATATATTTAATGAATTGTAATTAACATTATTGTAATCATATTGAAAATTGTTAGAAATAATATTCTTGCAAAAGTTTATAATTTTAATTTCAATTTCTAGTGCAATGTGATGCATATCGCTACTTAAAATTGGACAATTATTTTCATAAATATTAAATAATAAATCGTTACTCAAAAATACTAAATCTGGATTCGTTAAATCGTGGATTTGACTGCCAACAATACACCACCCCCTCTGTTAAAACCAGTTGCTATAGGGCACCTATCATATCTGTAGACCGAGTAGTTATATGGAAAAGGTTCAGAAGACATAATATCATTGTGTAACCAAGTTTCAGTAAGAACTATTATACCGTAGTTGTACTGAGATACAGCAAGATAAAACTCAGGAATTTTTGAGCGCATACCACCTACATTTTGGTAGTATATTTGAAGATCATATAAACTGTTTCTTTTATGCAATGCTTCTATTTGATTTATCGCTTCACTTTCGACCATTGGTTATTGTCATTTTTTGGTCGTTTTTTGAAATTTGCTTGAACAATCGAACGTGAACTCCACACGGCCAATTTTTTGGATCTAAAGCAACATGTAGGAAGTTTTCACGAATACCAACTTTGAAATTTACATATCTTAGTGTAGAAGTATCACAATCTTTTTTTACTAACTTATGGACAAAAAGATCGTTTCTGCTAATCTTAAGTTTATCAGTGATTAGCTGTGCTATTACTTGTTTGGATGTATGAGGTGCAAAACGAGATATATGTAAAAAAAATTTAGTGCAAATAACTTCAATATCACCTCTTTTATCTCCTGTACCCGTAATGATTTATTTAGGGTGGGTTTCTTTTTTTTTTTTTTACTGTAGACCCTTATCATTTTTGTTACTTATTAGAGAAACATTAGAATTTTGATTTTCTACATGTGATTACATTTGTCGGCATAGTGTTTCCTCCAATTGCAGTATATGTATCATTTGACAAGATAGTACCGCTTAATACTGCATCTGCTTCAGTTAAATTTTTGCTTTTTACATTTTTTTTTCCACTTTTAGCATTTGTTTTTTTATTTAACGGTAAACTTACTTTTACTTTTGAAGTGGAAGCAATATATTTTTCAGTTAATAATCTCTCAGTTTGATTCGAATTTCGATGCATTTCTGGTTGATTATTTACAATAATTGCATCCACAACACTTATCTCATCAAATAGTGTTTTTTCCTGTGACACAAAATTTTTGTTCATTTTATTTTTATTTTCTAGGTTTAAACTAATATTATTCAGACGTTCTGGTATATTCATAAACTCTGAATGAAGGAATGTTTTCAATTGATGAACAATTTGATCATCTACCTCTGGCTCTTTACTTTCAACATCACCCATCTTAGTAACATTAAGTTTGTTAACATACATTTTTATAGATTCAACAACTAATGAGATGCTGTTGAATGTATTTATGTTGTCCTTTAGGCTATTTTTTAGATCGCTGACATTATACTCCAAAGGATCGATTAGTACCTTAATATTATGCTTCATCGATTTTTGAAATTTCTCCATAGCACTGTTTATATGAAGCTGAATTTTATCGTTCAATTGATCAGCTAATATGTTGATCTTATTATTAGTAAGATCTCCCTCATCTATTCGTTGACATAATATATAATATGTAAATAATAATAATTGAAATGCTTATTTTTATTGATTTATTAATTTATTTATCATTCTTTCATATAACTTCATTATAATTATTCAATTATATCTGCCTTTCTAAATTCTTCAAGAATAGAGTTAATTTCATTTTGGTGGTTATTATTATTCCCTGCAATTTGGGATGTATGTAAAACTCTCAATCTGTTAATTAACTCATTAGGATCATCCTAACAAGTATATTGTTTTGGAGGCTCAGAATATGGAATTGATGATGTTGGTAACAATGTTGTTTTTAATTTTTGACCATAGCCTACACCTGTTTGATTTCTGTTTCTCGTATTATATTCATTATCAAAAAGCTTTCTAATAATATTTTTGTATTTATAGCCTGTATTTCCTTTAATTTGGTCTAATGAGCTATAATTTCTTCTGTGAGCGTTTGTTGTTTCTAGAATCTTCTTGTATAATTTCATATCGTTCTCTGTATAAATATTTGAATTTAGCTTCTTTTTAAATATCAATTCATTTAATCCATCTGATGTTTTAAAAACTTCATTGTCAATTATGATTATGTTTATAAATTAGGAAATTAGATGTTCCTAATTTGATTCTTTTTGCTTGTGAATCGAAATAAGGTCCATAACTCTTATCAATCTCGGACCTATTATATCGATATGTAGGAGAAAATTTAGATGAAACCATTGTATTTATATCATTACCAGATGCTGGTGTTGAAAATTCTCAAAATCTATTTTTTCTATATTTGGTGTTGTTACAACAACATTATCCAATGACTCATCTTCATTATCAGTCTGCAGCTTAATTTTTTGTTCCTTATCAACTTCCGGCTTGATTTCTGGTTTCAATTTAAAATTATCAAACGTTTGGTATTTCATAAAATTAGTTAATTCTTTAATTGAATTGAAAATAGGCTCAAAAGCTTTCTCTAGAGCTTCCTGTTGTAAAATACGTCTAGATCTTAATACTTGGTATTTTCTTCTTAAGATTCTTTTTATTTTAATTAAATCTTTCATTAATTTTTCATTTCTGCCAGTATTGTTTAAGAAAGCACCCGATTTGTTCTTGTTTTTTATTATTTTTATCTTGTTTTTCTTCATGTACTTGTTTTTAATTTCTTTTCTAATTCTTTGAATTTCATTAATGGATGTTAAATCATGAGAGTCATAGTTCTTATTTATAATATTTGAAAACAAATTTGATGTTTCATTGTCTTTATATGTATTTGAACACTTTTTATTATCCCCACCGAACCCATGTTTGTGTTTCTTATGACGAGTTAGATTATCACTTCGGGTAAATTTTTTATAACAAAGAGAACAAGCTATCATTTTGAAAGTCTATTTAACAACCTTCACTATAGACGTATACTTGAAAATGACATGTCTTATTATTACATCTGATGGTTTTATAAATTAATTAGGAAGAGCGCTAGAAGCAAGAAAGGAGAGCAACAAGAGGAGAGCTGATAACAACGTGAAAATCCTACTCCTCTCCTTCTCCTCCTCCTCCTCACCTCCTCCTCCTCTCCTCCTCCTCTCCTCTTCTTCTCCTCTTCTCCTTTTAATTAAATTTTAATTAAAAATATTTATATTCTCAACAATTACGTTTATTTTCTTAATTTTTTATTCCTTGGTACCGGTTCTTTGGTACCTGTTGTACCTGTTGAAGCTTTGTAATTTCAGAAGACATTTGTATACTCTTTTTATTTTCATTCGCAAAAATAAGTGTAATAATGTAAGATACCATAATCGAAGTAGGTAATCACTTTTTTTATGATGTCTTTGTTTATGTTATTGTTTCTCTTAATTGCAAACGTCGGCATAATGTTAAAGTAAAATTATTTAGTCAAAAATAATACAGAAATTTTAATAAGAAATATTTATGTTTTCAACAGATTAAATCTATTTTCTTAGTTTTTATTTCATGCTACTAAACTAAGGCATAAAAAATATGAAAATGATTTAGTTACTTAGTAATCGTTATCAAGTGAACAACAATAATATAAATACGGAGAAAGATAAACTTTATTCAATTTATTGAGTAATAAACATTTAAAATTAAAAATTAATAATATGAGTGCAATAAAAGAAGATGAAATAGGAAAAGCTGCTAAAACTGTCTTTGAAAATGCTCAAAAAAATAATGCATCTATGGATATAAGTGTTAAGGAGTGCTCCAGAAGTTTAAGGCTGTTGACCAAGGCGCTAAAAAATGCTAAAACATCAGGCGCGAAAACCCATATTATCAATGCAATACAATTGGTACATACCTATCGAACCCAATTAAAACTGCAGAGAATACAAACTGGGGGTTATATCAATCCACACCCAAATAGGAAAAATTATGTAAGTCATAATGTAAAATGGGAAGATATTCAATCAGCCTTCAATGGACGTATTAGAACTGGAGTAATCATAAATATTACTCACAAGGAATTAGCTGACTTTTTGCATGATTGTATGAAGCTCTTTAGTAAACGTATTCAAAATGTACTTAAAAAACAAAATTCAATAAAAGTGAACGCAATATTTTGTGGGGAGTTCAAAATATTTAAAGGAGAAGAAGAAATAGCAGAATATAAATATATGAATGCGAAAAATGCTCCAATATATAAAGATACAAACTTAACTGATTGGTTTATTAATCATATTGAGAATATTATATTAAAGGAATTGGAGGAATTCCAAGAAAAAGACAGTGGTTGGGCGCTGTCAGCAATCAAAAATTTGGCAAATTAATGTCAATAAATATACACCCATGCTTGGATCATCATACATAGAACTTCCGGAGCACATAAAAAAAAAAAGCATGCATCAATGTGGAAAATACCGATAATGCATGTTTTGCTTGGACGTTGATGTCTGCTTTATATCCGATTAAAAAGCATCCCTAACGTGTTAATAAATACCCTTACTACTCAGCTGTATTAAATTTAAATAATATTTCTTTTCCAATGACAATTAAACAAATGTCACGATTTGAGCAGGAAAATGATGTTTCAATAAACATATACATGCTCATTAAAAAGAGTAAAAAATTTAATGTTTGCCCAACATATGTAACAAAAGAAAAACATACTAATCTTTTACTTCTTCAAAACGAATATTATGATGAGGATGCTAGTACTGGTGATGATGATGAAGCAGATAATCAAACTATTCCATATCATTATGTTTGGATTAAAAACCTATCTAGGCTTTTGTCATCGCAGACTTCAAAAACCAACATAAAAAATATTTTTGCGAAAGGTGCTTGCATTATTTTTATACCTCTAGTGCTTTGCAGACACATACTGAAGACTGTAAAAATATGAATGAATGTAAAATACGCCTACCAACAAATGATGAAAAATATTTAAAGTTCAAAAGCTTTAAACACAAAACTGAAGCACCCTTTGTTATATATGCAGATTTAGAATGCTTACTCCAACAGGTAAATGATAATAGTAATAATAGTAATATAAAAGCAATGTGCATATAATCAAACGCTATCATTGTATAAGGCATATCGTGGCGCGGATTGTATTGAATGGTTTACGCGTGAACTATTAAATTTTACTGAAAATATTGTTTTCCTTTGCCCGCTACCAATGGATCATCTGTCTGAAGAGCAAAATTTTGCTTTTAAAAACTCTGTAAGTTTACCACTGTACTTCAACCTAAGTGCACGTGAATTTGTGCGGTGTAATCAATACAAAAAGAAAAAATTTAAAATCTAAAATTATAAAATTAAAAAAAAAAAAAAAAGAGATAAACAAAATAAATTGAAATAGTGCTTAAATAAACAACAAGAGAAAAAAAACAAAAAAAAATATTAAATATCTAATCAGTGTCAATAACAATATAATTATTAAAACGGAAAATTAAATTATAATAATTTCATTAATCAAAATATTTACCTAAAATTAACAATAGCCAAAACTTAAATTTTCTTCCATTCTCTCCTATTATTTTATTATATTATAAATGTTGTTAACTCTTCGTCTTAGCTGACAATAGTTAAATCATGACGCACACGTACATAACACACTCTTTCTTGTTCAAATTCAAACCGTACCCAAATACATTATCTTAAGCCACAAAAATTTTTTTTTATTTTTTTTTTTTGTTTTTCTTTAATAAATTTCTTTTTTTTTGTAAATCTCTCATTAATTCATTATAATTTTTATTTTTATTTTTGTTTTTATTCCGTAATTTTCTCAGTGTTCTAACCTGCAGTGAATGTCTCTGAGAATATTTCTACACTCAATAAGGTATTAAAAACTGTTGTGTGTAGATATTTGTCTCAGTTGCATTCATTACAGGGGTGGTATAAGTAAGTGGTAATGTGGGCCAAAAAGAAAGAAAAAAATTTAAAAATTTAAAGGGAAAAAAGATTTTAAAAATTTTAATTATTTATTTATCTTTTTTTTTTTTTTTTTTTTTTTTTTTTTTTTGTTGTGTTGTTTTTCATTTTTGGATTACTTCTGTCAATTTTAATTTATTTACCTTCTCTCTTGTAAATTGTTCTCTATAATGTTTAAGATAGATTTTTGTAACATCCGCGGTCTATCAACGAATTTCCATTCCGTCGAAAGCCATCTACGGCTTCAAAATCCAGCAATTTTAGCACTAAGTGAAACACAAGTTGTGAATAATGATATTAATTTTAATATCAATAATTATTCGCTTGTGCCACTTTTTATACCCCATAGAGGGATTGCTTTGTATATACGAAATGATGTAGCTTATAAGACACTTCAAAATTTTGAGTGCTCCAACCCAATTTATCAATATAATTGGATGAAAATACACGTCGATAAGCGCATCATTCACTTCTGTTTTATTTACAGATCGCCTCAAGCGAACCAGCTAGAAACTGATATGCTTATAGAAAGTCTATCTAATCAGATAAACTCAGTTCTGGAAACCACTCCCGAATCTGAGATTGTTTTGGCGGGAGACTTTAATATTCATAACAGGGACTGGCTTCACTTTTCTAGTCACAACAGTCCCGAAGGCAAACAAGTTGAACTTTTTTCCAACTTTTTCAACCTTTCTCAACTTGTCAAAAGCCCTACGAGGATACCAGACCGACGCGACCACAACGGACATCTCCTGGATTTATTCCTAACTACCCATCCAGAGAAATATGCAATATCTGTTAACTCTCCGCTAGGTGGTTCCGACCACTGTCTTGTAAGCACAAGCTTCGAAGTAGGCACAACAACCAGTTCTTCTAAGTCTCCCAAAAGACTAGTCTGGCATTATCACCAAGCTGACTGGGAAGGCTTCAACAACTTTTTAAATGCATCGAACTGGTCGTTGTGTTTCCAATATAAAAATGTCAACTTTGCAGCAGAGGTGATTACCAAAAGGATTCTATTAGGAATGAAAACCTTCATTCCAAATAGCCTTAAAAGTATAAAACGAAATCCCTCAGCTTGGTTTAATGATATCTGCAGCAAAGCTCTGAAATCCAAAGAAGAAGCCTATAAAAAATACAAGAATAATAAAACTGTCAACACATATGAGAGTTATAAAGTGGTTAGGAATAAATGTAAAAAAATTATCAATCAGCAAAAATTCCTGCACAACCAAAGGTTGAGACGAGAAATCTTTAATCTCCCTAACAACAGCAGGTCCTTCTGGACGTTTGCTAAAAGCGTTGGGCAAAATTTTTGCCAATCTTCATTTCCACCTATGATTGATAATAGTACAATTATATCAGATTCTGTTGGAAAAGCTAACCTTTTTGCAAAATTATTTGCAGCCAATTCCACACTCCCTAATACAGCCCAAGTTCCGCCAACAATCCCTGTTGTTAATTCTTCGCTTGGAAGGATATACTTCAGAACAAGAGCTGTAGTAAAAGTCTTGAAGAATCTTGATATAAAAAAATCTACCGGTCCCGATGGTATACCTGCGATTGTGCTGCGACACATTGCCCTCGCCATTTCTAAACCTCTGCGCAACTTATTCTATTTGTCCTTTTCTTCAGGAACTTACCCGTCCAATTGGAAAGTTGCCCAAGTTTATCCTATTCCTAAAAAAGGTGACAAAAGCAATCCTTCGAACTATAGGCCCATAGCTATTACTTCCATTATTTCCAAAACGATGGAAATCTTAGTCAATCAAAAGTTGAAGAAATATCTTGATAGTAGAGGTATAATTCATGATAGTCAATACGGCTTTCGAGCTCAGCGTTCCACCGGTGATCTCATGACATGCCTCTGCGAAAAGCTTAACACCAGTCTTCATCAATCTGGTGAAGCTGCTGTTGTAGCTCTGGATATATCTAAGGCTTTTGATCGAGTCTGGCATTCTGCTCTTATAGCAAAATGCAATGCTGTAGGCCTCGGTCCAACCTTTTCTAAATGGATTGAAAGCTTTCTCTTAAATCGATCTATCATAGTTTCAGTTGACGGTAGTTTTTCCGACCAACTTCAAATCAATGCTGGTGTTCCACAAGGCTCCGTCCTTTCACCCAACCTATTTCTCATTTTCATTAATGACCTTCTCAAATTAACTTTCAATCCAATCCATAGTTTTGCTGATGACAGCACTCTAGTAGCATCATATGATTTTCTTAAAACAAATAATGCTACAACTTCAGCAGTCAACTCCAAAAGAACAATGATGGCTGGTGCACTCAATCACGACCTAGCCAAAATTGTCGACTGGGGTAGAGCAAACAGAGTCGAGTTTAACACTTCAAAAACTCAAAGCTGTCTTGTTAGTAACAAGCTAACAACATTCGAACCAATTCTCCGACTTCAAAATGAAGTTATTCAGCGACTCAAAGACTTGAACATTCTCGGGATGCGAGTGAATCAAAATATGCACTGGAATGAGCATATTTTCGATATTGCGAAAAGCGCCGCCAAATGTTTGGGCTTTTTAAGTCGCTGCAAAGCTTATTTTTCATCTCCAGACCTCTTAAAAATCTATAAAGCATATATACGACCCAAGCTCGAGTATAACTCACATTTATGGGCAGGTGCACCAAAAGCTGCTTTAAATTTTTTGGACAAAGTTCAAAACCGCGCCATTCGTCTTATAGGCGACATAAATGTGACCTCATCCCTTATACCACTTGGTCATCGTCGTATTGTTGGAGCACTTTCTCTATTTTATAGATATCTACTTGGTGTTGGCACTTGTTCCGAGGAACTAAAGTCACTTCTTCCTCCTCTCAAGCAATTCTGTCGCATAACACGAGAGGCATCAAGTGCACACCCTTTCACAGTGGAAATTCCGAGATGGTTTAAGTCCGGCTATGGAAATTCTTTTATAGTAAGAACATCTCGATTGTGGAATCGCGTCCCAATCGAAGCATTCCCAATGAGAGAAGGATTTTTTATTTATGATTTACAGAAATTTAAGACGAATATTAACAACATTGTTCGCTCTTTCCCACAAAACTATTCTTCTTCCTTTTTCTTTCCTTTCCTTTAGCTATCCTTTCCTTTTTCAAATGGTCAACGGTACGCAAGTACTAAAAGGTTCAAAACCTAAGTTTTGGCTATAATATAAAAAAAAAAAAAAAAAAAAAAAAAAAAATGTCATATATGTGAAAAAGCTTTTAATACAACAGACATTAAAGTAAGAGATCACTGTAACCTAACGGGTAAATATCGAGGACCTGCACGTGAAGAGTGTAATATTAGCTTTAAAGATTCTCATACCGTTCTAATTATATTTCACAACCTTAGTATGTATGATTCTCATTTTGTAATAAAAAACATAGCGAGCGATTTAGATGGTAGAATCTACAAACTTCCCATAAACAAAAAGCGGTATATTGCTTTTACAAAACACTTAGATAGTCATTTAATTAAATTTCGTTGATTCTTTTCGCTTTATGAATAAGTAGTCTTGATATACTTTCATCATATTTAACAGAGCTCCCAATACTAAAATCTGAATTTGAATTTTTATCTGAAGATAAATTTAATTTACTTAAAAGAAAAGGTGTCTATCCATATGATTATATGAAAAGCTTTGAGCAGTTTAATGATGAATGTTTACCAACAATAAATTCTTTTTTTAATGAGCTTAATAAGGAATATATTAGAGGTTGCTAATTATGAGAATGCTAAAAAAATATGGAAAGAATTACATATTAAAAATTTTGGAGAATATTCAGATATATATTTAAAAACTGACGTCCTGCTATTAGCAGATGTTTTTGAACAATTTCGCGCCAGCTGCCATAAAACTTATGTGTTAGATCCTGCCCATTATTATACACTTCCTGGGTACACATGGGATTCGGTGCTTAAATATACAGGAATCATATTGATATGCTCATGTTCATCGAACGAGGCATTCGTGGTGGTCTAAGCCAATGTTCAAAACGATATTCAAAGGCTAACAATAAATATATGTCTGATTTTAATCCTGATGAACAATCAAAATATTTAATGTATTACGATATAAATAATCAATATGGATGGGCTATGTCTCAGTATTTACCGACAGGAATCAGATACAGATTCGCTGATTTATGAAATTAAAAATACTGACGTTTGTGAAATAGTTAAGCGTGATTGTCATATGCATTTCGATACAAGCGACTACCACAAAGATAATTTATGTGATATTCCTCTTGTAAACAAAAAAGTTTTCATGAAAGATGAGAATAATGGTCATATTATGACTGAGTTTGTAGGCTTGAGATCGAAAACGTATGCAATTCGTGTATAGTATAGGGAAGAAGCAAAAAAGGCTAAAGGTGTAAAAGGAAACATTATTAAAAATGAAATAACATTTGATGACTAAACTCATTGCCTGAATGCTAGTGTAGAATAACAACTCAGAATTTAATAGCTTCGCGAAAACATGAAGTTAGTTCATTACTCAATCAAAAATCGCTCTTAGTCCCCATGATGATAAAAGAAAATTAATAAAAAACAGCTAGAAAACGTTACCGTGGGGTCATTACCAAATTGTGCACTCACAGTAAAGTTATGAATGTTAATTAAAGTAAAGAAATTATATGAATCAATTAACATTCATCATTTTAATTACCATAAAATATGATTAATTTTAAGGAATGTCTGTAAAATTTGATTAAACAAATGTTAAGTATTTATTTAAAAAAATATTAATATTAATATAGTATGTATATTTGTAAATTGTAATTGGTTGATTAATTTTACTTTATATTTTCAATAGATTTCTATATAAGTATATAGCTTTAAGAAAAAAATATTTTAATATACACTTTATAAATGTTCACACTTAAATGTAAGCGATTATTCTTTTTATAATTTAATTTAAGTAAATTAAAAACATAAATATATGAAAATCAAAGCTTGTAATATAAATCATTTTATTGAATTCAAATAAACTAAAAATATGTAAGATAAGTGAAATAAAATTATAATGTAATAATAATAAAATGTTTTTTATTTTTTTATATAAAATAATTCTAAAAAAGAAAACAAAGTTATATCAATAGCACAATAGATTTTTGCAACAAACTATAGATTTGAATTATATTTGAACCAAGCTGTTAAGTTAATGAAAACCATCTCATATGAATCTTTTAGAATTGTAATAGTAAATATATTATTACTCACATTTAAAGCTAAACTGGAATTGATTACTTGAATGTGTACATGTGTACACCATAGCGAATCTGAAAATAAGTACACATGTATAGCTTTTTTCTTTATTCCTAAGTTTATAACTTTTTATTCCCTTTATTTCGCGTATTAAGAATTTTGAAAAATGCTGATAAGACAGCTTTTAAGGCTATTTTTACTACTTTTCTGCTTTCACGTTTTGCCGACGGGAATTAGCAATCCAAATATGATTCATACATTTAATTTAAGCAAAACAAATTAAGAATTTTTAAAACGTTGAAGGTGCAATTTAAATATTCATACCACTGTATTTTTTGAGTTCCTTTATAGCATACAGTATACATCTAAATAAATACATTATGTATAATAAAATTCAAAAACGTTCAAGGTGCAATTTAAATATTTATACCACTGTATTTTTTGAGTTCCTTTATAGCATACAGTATACATCTAAATAAATACATTATGTATAATAAAATTCAATTAAAGCATAAATTAATAACATATAAGTAGGTATACTAAGCCAATTCTAGACCAAGCCAATTCTAGACCAGGAAGTGACGTAGTGTATGATAAATAAATTGTGTGCTTTGAAATGTAGTTGAGTATGTTTTGTTAATGTTGGAATTGAGATAAGAAAATATGTTGTATTGTTTTTAGTGAGAGTGAAATTTGTTGTTGTTATTATTTTTGTTATTTTGTTATATTGTTTATCAGGTCTTGAAAGCTTTCATTAGAAATTTTAAAAGTGACGTCAGCCGATTCTGGACCAGGAAATGACGTCATACACCACTACGGGGTATTACGAAATAGAATTTAGTTTGTGATGTGTAAAATAAGATGTAATGAATTTGTAAATAAGATGTTATGAATTTGGTAGAAAAAAGAGTCACCGCCGAAGTTGTTGTTGAACAGCTAGGAAGTTGGTTCTTGGGTTTGATATAGAAGCTGGAGCTGAAGTAGTGAACACCGCCGAAGTTATTGATGAATACCGGCGAAGTTGCTGATGGACACCTAGGAAGTTGGTTCTGGGACTAGACTGATCTCCATAAGAAAAAAAATGTCTCGTTGTTTCGGGGTGTAGTACTTCCATAGCTTTATATTTTATTTCGCCGAAGTTGTCCACCCCGCCGAAGCTGTTAACCTCGCCGAAGTAAAATTTTAGGTGGTAATCTGAAGCTGTCAGGTGGCCGAAGCTCCGCCCAAGTTCCAAAGTTGAGCGCCGAAGCTCGCCGAAGTTAAAGTTGTAATTTAGGTATAAGTTTTTTGATAGAGTTGGAACTTCAACAGCTTCGGCAAATAGATTTTAGGTTGATGATGCCACCGCGACCGCCGCTGAACTTCGTTGTCCACTGAAGCTCCACCCAAATTATCGAATTGATGCCGAAGTTGTACCAAGTTGTCATTGAAATTGTTGTATCAGTGACCTTGGATAGTGTTATGAAATTATTAAAGTATCCTATAGTAGAAATAAATATTCATGGTTTTATGATAAGAGAATAAAATTAAAAATTTAAAATTTTTGTTTTGCTGTTTTTATTGTTTTAATGTTGGATAATTAGAGTTTGTAATGTATGTTCACGCAACATAATAGAAATTTGAGTAGAGTACCCTACCAAATTGTACGATTTTAAAAATTGAAAAAATGAAAACTTGCGGTTTTAAAAATTTTAAAGGTTCTTATCAGTTAGAATAATATTCTTATATGAAACATGTATGCGTAAGCGGAATTGTAGTGTAAAGTTAAAATTCGTCCGTCCATCTGACACCCAACATGTAATTTATTAATGTTTAGCATTCTTCATTAATAAAACATAAACTTAATCGCATATGTTTTAGATTGGCAGCACATAAAACTTGAAGTAAATGGTGAGGATCTAGCTATAAAGGGTCAATTATTTAGTTTTATAGACTTTAGTTTTGTATAAAATTTTATTAAAAATTAAAAATAAAAAAAACCTTTAATTTTAATTTTACAAAAATTGTTTTATTTCATAATGATTCAAATTTAGAATTACATTTTTTTCAGCTTTAGTATAGTTAGTTTTCTTTTTCAGATGATGATGGTAAAACTTCATAAAGTTGCTCATATAGCATAAAATTCATTATAGCAAGAAATTTCAAAATATGAACATTTTCAAATGCACAATACCCAATATGTTTGAATGCGCATGTTTGATCTGTTTGATCTGTTTTGTTTTGCTGTTTAATCAATATTTTCAAACTTGTAGGATTGAAAAAATGAAAACTTGCGGTTTTAACAGTTAGAAATATTCTTATATGAAATAATTATGATAAATTTTTGTTTTGCTGTTTTTATTGTTTTAATGCTGAATAACTAGAGTTTGTAATGTATGTTCACGCAACATAATGAAATTTTTGAGCATAGTACCCTACCAAATTACATTAATTTCTGAACTTATAATCATTTTCAAGAAAAAAATTGATAATTTATATAGAGTTTGGTAATTTATTTTTTAAGTCAAAATTTTGATGTAGTAGACTTTACCACATTAATTTCTAAACTTATAATTATTTTCAAGAAAAATATTGATAATTTATATAGAGTTTAACAATTTATTTTTTAAGTCAAAAATTTGATGTAGTATTCAACATTTTTTCTAAAAATATTCTAAGTCCAAAAATTAGCAAATGGAGTAGATTATAGTATGTATGCAAAGTAAAAGTATGTATGCAAAATGAAAATATGAATTTCACAATCTTGTTATTATCCAATTTTAAGTTCATTACAATAAAGTAAAAAGCTTTTATGTTTGATTTTAATTAAATTTTATTATACATAATGTATTTATATAGATGTATACTGTATGCTATAAAGGAACTGAAAAAAAATACAGTGGTATTAATATTTAAACTGCACCTTCAACATTTTAAAAATTCTTAATTTGTTTTGTTTAAATAAAATGTATGAATCATATTTGGATTGCTAATTCCCGTCGGCAAAACGTGAAAGCAGAAAAGTAGTAAAAATAGCCTTAAACTTTGTCTTATCAGCATTTTTCAAAATTCTTCATACGCAAAATAAAGGGGATAAAAACTTATAAACTTAGGAATAAAGAAAAAAGTTATACATATGTACTAATTTTCAGATTCGCTATGGTGTACACATTCAAGTAATCAATTCCTGTTTAGCTTTAAATGTGAGTAATAATATATTTACTATTACAATTCTAAAAGAATCATATGAGATTGTTGCTTGGTTCAAATATAATTGAAATCTAAAGTACTTGAAGTCGCAGATCAGTTTTGTAAAGCCAATTTTGATTCATAAATTATATGTAGTAAATATAATGTCCACACACTCTTTGTTCTCTTATGGATTATATTACGTATATATTATGTACATATTTCATTTGCTTTAGTAAATTTTTAATTCAAAAACCTCATCAAGTTCCAAAAATTCTTACTCTAGATTGTATATTAAAAATAAAATTAAAAATAAAAAAGAAAAAAATTTGAATAGATACAAAAGGTTAAGCGTAGTATAAATTTTTTTATTTCAACATATTCTAAAATTATATTAAAGATTTCTCAAACCTTTTTGATATGAAACAGTTTGATATTAATTTTCAAATGATATAGCTCTAAAATATTTCACCCTTTATATATGTTCAAAAATGATTATATCACCAATTTTAAAAAACTCAAGATGATTAAAAAATTATTTAGTGTCATCAGAAACTTTAAAATATAAACATTTTCAACTGCACAACATCCAATATGATTAAAAGAACATTTGTTTATTTTAGAATTAATGTGTTGATTCTTCTTCAACACTTTTAAACTTGTCGAATCGTGTTCATTCAAATCGATAATATTACGTTGTTTTAAAATGTTTGCTATCCAAGCTTTTTTCTCACTACCCTTAACATAAATTTTATAATTGTTTACAAATAGTTTTAAGAAATTAATGACATCATCAAAATTTGATTTACCGTCATTATATTTGAATCCGTGATGATTCTTAGTTAGCCAACTATTTGTAGCTTTTGTTTTTTTATTTAATAACTGATATCCATAGGGTGGTTTGACAATAAAATGGGACCCATAATTGGAGCAGGAAACTCATCAAGAGTTAAGAGGAATCTTCTAGACGAATTTTCACAGGACGATTCGGATCTGGAGGATCAAGATCTAATGGATTTTATAGACAACCTGAACGATGTGGAAGTAGTGAAAAAATATATTGCCATGAGCAAACTATCGCTCAAAGAGGAATATCAGATCAGCAAAATTAAAGAAACTGATTCTAAGTTTCATGGGCAGGAGAAAAATTGATCAGCATAATGGTGGAAATGAGCGATTACTTTACATATCTTCCACAACAATATGCTGTTAAATTTAAAACTTCAATTATTGAACAGATTAATAAAAAAATTGAAAGAAAAGAAATTTTCTACAAATTTCAAATAGTTTCTAACAAAAATAATGCATATGTATTAAAATTTAAAATGGAATAATAAAAAAAATTAAAAAAAGATAACTAAAATAAATACTTTTTTATAATTATTATTATGTTTTATTTCACTTTTTTTAAAATATTAAAAAATGTTATTTCAGTTTTCAGCATTTTTAGTTGAATATTCAAAATTATTTTTTTTTGTTGGTTTTTGTTTTTTTCATCTGATGATGATGATGATGATGATGATGATGATGATGATGATGATGATGATGATGATGATGATGGTAGTCTCAATTTGAAAATTGTGTAATTAATTTCCCTTTTTATTTGTCCTACAAATCCATAACTGAACTGGTATCGGATCGGTTGGTGTTGTTAACTGAACTGGTATCGGATCGGTTGGTGTTGTTGATGTTACCATGTAGTACAGTAAACTAAAATAGTTATGATGTAACCATTATCTATTTATAACTTAAGAAATTCTTCAAAATTTTTCCTATAACGTCCATTGTTTAAAGAACTATCCTTATCAACCACTACAAATCCATAGTCATTCTTCCAACAATGCGAACAACTAAACCACATACATAGTCTTTATGCCGTAATTCTATAGGTGGGAAATACTCAGCTGCTAAAATAGATGAGTTACCGCTTAGCGTAAGTGTTAGCGACATGACTTGCACTTTATGAATAAGATAATTTGGAAGTTGTAGATAATTTTATTATTGATACCATCCTAATATATCTCATACATAGAAATAATATCAAATTGCCGACGGCAAAACATTAAAATCAGAAAAATAATTTATTTAATTTTATCTGAGTAATGCAAAATAACCTTGAACTTCATTTTTGATCAGCTGATATTAATGTAGGTCAATTTTTACTATAAATTAAAATTTAAATTAAAAAATCAGTTTTATCTTTTTTATTTGTTATTCTTTATTCGCTTAAAATTTGTTTTTTTTTTGTTTATAGAATTATAATTTGATAAGAAAGCTAAACATAAATGACCGCAATTGTATGTATTAAATTTTTGATATGTGTCATAATTATATGTGAGCTTATCCCCCAAGTATTTCACAACTTCAGCTGGTGGTTGTAAATTCCCAAAACTATCAAAATATAGTATATTATCTTCTTTTTTATAATATGCTACCCAATGAGTACCAGATCCAATAGAATTATCTAAATTGATAATTCCACATTCATGTTTCCAAGGTTTGCTTTTAGGTAAATCATCTTTCATGAAAACTCCACGAAAATGTTTTAGATATTTCTTTCCAAAATTGTTTAAATCAATGTTGGTTAGAGCTCTTTTGGGTAGCATATTTAAAAATTTTTTGGTTTCAAGTATAATCCTAATCCTTTCTTATAAGGTTTTTAATATAGGCCTTTTCCTCTTAAAGCAATAGCCTTCATTGTTTTATTATATCGTTCACTTTCATTTAACTGCCTCTTAGCGCTTTTAGCATCATTGACAGCTTTAGCTATACCAGCAGCTCCTCCTGAGAGAGCTCCCACAGCTGACAGACCTGCCAAAATTGGAATTAAAGGTAAAATTCCACCAACTTTAGGCACTGGAAGAACTCTTGGTAATTTTATTTGTTTTCTCTTTTTAGTTACATTTCTTGCTGCTTTCAACGCAATTTTGATTGTATCTTTTTGATTTGTTAATTTACTACCCTTAACAGCCACCTTAGCTTCTTGAATAATATTTTTTAATAATTTTTGTAATATTTATTATGATGAGAATGAGGATGATGATGATGATAGTAATGATGATGATGTTATTTATTATCACTATGTTTGGATATCCTACTCCTCTCCTTCTCCTCCTCCTCCTCTCCTACTCCTCCTCCTCCTCTCCTCCTCTTCTTCTCCTCTCTTGCTTCTAGCGCTCTATATTCTGAGCTTCCAAATCCTCCTCCTCCTCTCCTCCTCTTCTTCTCCTCTCTTGCTTCTAGCGCTCTATATTCTGAGCTTCCAAAACAATATACTTGTTGGGATGATCCTAATGAGTTAATTGACTGATTGAGAGTTTTACATACATCCCAAATTGCAGGGAATAATAATAACCACCAAAACGAAATTAACTCTATTCTTGAAGAACTTAGAAAGGCAGATATAATTGAATAATTATAATGAAGTTATATGAAAGAATGATAAATAAATTAATAAATCAATAAAAATAAGTATTTTAATTATTATTATTTACATGTAAGATGCGGAGCAATAATAAAATCTATACAGTATGACTGGTGCCTTCTCTCTCTTTATATTTAACATAACAGATCAGTAACAGCTTGAAATAGACCTAATCCGATTGATTGCTGTTGCTGTTCTACTCGGTTGCTGCTCCTGACCTATTCTGTTGTTGTTACTATCCTACTCAGATGCTGTTGCTGACCTATTCTGTTGCTCTTACAGTATTTTTCTGTTACATATACATAGATTGAAGTCAAATGATTTCATTGAATACATTTTACGTTCACTACAACCCCCGAAAATAATATAAATTGCATGGTGTATATAAGTGGTACAATATATTCATAAATATAACCCTGAACTTGACCTAATATTAATGTAGGACAGTTTTTAATATAATTTTAGAATATGTTGAAATAAAAAAATTTATACTACGCTTAACCTTTTGTATCTATTAAAATTTTTTTCTTTTTTATTTTTAATTTTATTTTTAATATACAATCTAGAGTAAGAATTTTTGGAACTTGATGAGGTTTTTGAATTAAAAATTTACTAAAGCAAATGAAATATGTACATAATATATACGTAATATAATCCATAAGAGAACAAAGAGTGTGTGGACATTATATTTACTACATATAATTTATGAATCAAAATTGGCTTTACAAAATTGATCTGCGACTTCAAGTACTTTAGATTTCAATTATATTTGAACCAAGCAACAATCTCATATGATTCTTTTAGAATTGTAATAGTAAATATATTATTACTCACATTTAAAGCTAAACAGGAATTGATTACTTGAATGTGTACACCATAGCGAATCTGAAAATTAGTACATATGTATAACTTTTTTCTTTATTCCTAAGTTTATAAGTTTTTATCCCCTTTATTTTGCGTATGAAGAATTTTGAAAAATGCTGATAAGACAAAGTTTAAGGCTATTTTTACTACTTTTCTGCTTTCACGTTTTGCCGACGGGAATTAGCAATCCAAATATGATTCATACATTTTATTTAAACAAAACAAATTAAGAATTTTTAAAATGTTGAAGGTGCAGTTTAAATATTAATACCACTGTATTTTTTTTCAGTTCCTTTATAGCATACAGTATACATCTATATAAATACATTATGTATAATAAAATTTAATTAAAATCAAACATAAAAGCTTTTTACTTTATTGTAATGAACTTAAAATTGGATAATAACAAGATTGTGAAATTCATATTTTCATTTTGCATACATACTTTTACTTTGCATACATACTATAATCTACTCCATTTGCTAATTTTTGGACTTAGAATATTTTTAGAAAAAATGTTGAATACTACATCAAAATTTTGACTTAAAAAATAAATTGTTAAACTCTATATAAATTATCAATATTTTTCTTGAAAATAATTATAAGTTCAGAAATTAATGTAGTAAAGTCTACTACATCAAAATTTTGACTTAAAAAATAAATTACCAAACTCTATATAAATTATCAATTTTTTTCTTGAAAATGATTATAAGTTCAGAAATTAATGTAATTTGGTAGGGTACTATGCTCAAAAATTTCATTATGTTGCGTGAACATACATTACAAACTCTAGTTATTCAGCATTAAAACAATAAAAACAGCAAAACAAAAATTTATCATAATTATTTCATATAAGAATATTTCTAACTGTTAAAACCGCAAGTTTTCATTTTTTCAATCCTACAAGTTTGAAAATATTGATTAAACAACAAAATAAAACAGATCAAACAGATCAAACATGCGCATTCAAACATATTGGGTATTGTGCATTTGAAAATGTTCATATTTTGAAATTTCTTGCTATAATGAATTTTATGCTATATGAGCAACTTTATGAAGTTTTACCATCATCATCTGAAAAAGAAAACTAACTATACTAAAGCTGAAAAAAATGTAATTCTAAATTTGAATCATTATGAAATAAAACAATTTTTGTAAAATTAAAATTAAAGGTTTTTTTTATTTTTAATTTTTAATAAAATTTTATACAAAACTAAAGTCTATAAAACTAAATAATTGACCCTTTATAGCTAGATCCTCACCATTTACTTCAAGTTTTATGTGCTGCCAATCTAAAACATATGCGATTAAGTTTATGTTTTATTAATGAAGAATGCTAAACATTAATAAATTACATGTTGGGTGTCAGATGGACGGACGAATTTTAACTTTACACTACAATTCCGCTTACGTATACATATTTCATATAAGAATATTATTCTAACTGATAAGAACCTTTAAAATTTTTAAAACCGCAAGTTTTCATTTTTTCAATTTTTAAAATCGTACAATTTGGTAGGGTACTCTACTCAAAATTTCTATTATGTTGCGTGAACATACATTACAAACTCTAATTATCCAACATTAAAACAATAAAAACAGCAAAACAAAAATTTTAAATTTTTAATTTTATTCTCTTATCATAAAACCATGAATATTTATTTCTACTATAGGATACTTTAATAATTTCATAACACTATCCAAGGTCACTGATACAACAATTTCAATGACAACTTGGTACAACTTCGGCATCAATTCGATAATTTGGGTGGAGCTTCAGTGGACAACGAAGTTCAGCGGCGGTCGCAGTGGCATCATCAACCTAAAATCTATTTGCCGAAGCTGTTAAAGTTCCAACTCTATCAAAAAAACTTATACCCAAATTACAACTTTAACTTCGGCGAGCTTCGGCGCTCAACTTTGGAACTTGGGCGGGGCTTCGGCCACCTGACAGCTTCAGATTACCACCTAAAATTTTACTTCGGCGAGGTTAACAGCTTCGGCGGGGTGGACAACTTCGGCGAAATAAAATATAAAGCTATGGAAGTACTACACCCCGAAACAACGAGACATTTTTTTTCTTATGGAGATCAGTCTAGTCCCAGAACCAACTTCCTAGGTGTCCATAAGCAACTTCGCCGGTATTCATCAATAACTTCGGCGGTGTTCACTACTTCAGCTCCAGCTTCTATATCAAACCCAAGAACCAACTTCCTAGCTGTTCAACAACAACAACTTCGGCGGTGACTCTTTTTTCTACCAAATTCATAACATCTTATTTACAAATTCATTACATCTTATTTTACACATCACAAACTAAATTCTATTTCGTAATACCCCGTAGTGGTGTATGACGTCATTTCCCCTCACGTCATTTGTTATATGCCTTGCTTAGATAAAAATTCAAAAAGCCTTTACTAAACAAGAATAACAAATTTACTATACAATAATTATTCACAGATAAGAATTTCTATAATGCTTCATCATAACAAATCTTTTTAATTAAAATAATACATGCCTTAGAAATCCCCCCTGACGTCACTTTTAAAATTTCTAATGAAAGCTTTCAAGACCTGATAAACAATATAACAAAAATAATAACAACAACAAATTTCACTCTCACTAAAAACAATACAACATATTTTCTTATCTCAATTCCAACATTAACAAAACATACTCAACTACATTTCAAAGCACACAATTTATTTATCATACACTACGTCACTTCCTGGTCTAGAATTGGCTTGGTCTAGAATTGGCTTAGTATACCTACTCATATATACGAGTAAATGGTATGGGAAGTTTTTAACCTATTATTTTTTAAAGCTTTTCAAACAAAAAGTTGAGAGGAATAATTTCGCCATACTAATTTCTGATGAGAGAACCATCAAAGCAAATATGATGTACATCAAAGAGAACAAGAACACTGCATATAGTCATATACATATACATTATACACTTTTTTATGTACATTTTTCTTATTCATTTTTGCTTTGCTATTAGCAGAAAATTTAAAAAGTACCTGCTGAAATCTTATAAAGAAATAAAATTTAGCATGTGGCTTGTATAGCTATATGATATGTATTGCTTTTATTAAATTTAACAAATATGAACATTTGAAAAAAAAAATTCAAATGCAGTTTGTCATATTTTTTTAGGTATCAATGAAATAAATAAAAAATAAGAATAAGAAATGTTAAATTTTTACTATTCGGCTTAAAAAACAAATTTTTGATAATAATTAAATTACATTTGTTGTTGTTGTTTTAGATTGTTTTTTCTTTGTTAAGAGTAAAAAGAGTTTTTTTTTTATTTTAGGTAAAGTTTCATTTTTAGTTAAAATATAAAATGTTTTTTAGGGTTAAATGACAAACTTACATAAGACAAAATTACATATGAACAAAATTTCATATTTGAAATAATTACATATGCGTATGATTTACCTGTTTTTCATTTGACTGTATACTGGATGATAAATATTCATAATAAAAATTTCATGTAGCAAGTTTTTAGCAATCAACCAGTATCAGAACTACATCTTCTAGCTGGTTCATGGTGGAAAGTGCCAAGTTCAAAAAATTGTGCAGCCTCCAGGAAAAATATTTCCGGGTACTGTCTCGCAAAGCCCTCGCAAAAAAAATATTTTTTTGTTGTTTTTTAACTTGTCTTTATTACAATGGCTCTTTAGCACGATGCAAACAAGAGGTCCGGCGTCCTAAGTGTCGGGACCGAAGACCTGGAATTTTTTTTGTCATCAGTACATTAGCAATTAAATGTGATGAAGACAACAGGTCCGGGGTCCAAGGCATTGGGCCCGAAACTCAAAATCACATGTTCAAATTATATTTTTCTGGAAAAAGGTTATTATTTATTATAAAAAAATCCGGATTGGTCCGAAAATTGATATTGTTTTATGTAATTTTGTCATGTAACCGTAATTTTGTCCATATGTAATTTTGTCTTGTGAAATTTTGTCCATATGAAATTTTGTCTCCATGTAACTTTGACCCGACACCGTTTTTTAGGTATATATGATAGGATTTTTTGAATGAAAGTGGTATGTGCATTAAATTTATGCAAAATATTTCTTTTCACTGGAGCGTTTGAAGTGACATGTTGTATTGTTATTAATTATATTGTTATTAATTAATACGTTACTTTGCAATTTTTATAGAAAATATAATATATGACAAGCTGCATTTGAATTTTTTTTTTAAATGTTCATAAAAATTTCTTAAATTTAATAAAAATATAACATAACATACAAACACACATGCAAAATTTTATTTCTTTATAAGATTTCAGCAGGTACTTTTTAAATTTTCTGCTAATAGCAAAGCAAAAATTAATAAGAAAAATATACATAAAAAAGTGAATAATGTATATATATATGACTATATGCTGTGTTCTTGTTCTCTTTGATATACATCATCTTTGCTTTGATGGTTCTCTCTTCAGAAATTAGTATTGCGAAATTATTCCTCCCAACTTTTTTTATAAAAAGTTTTAAAAAAGAATAGGTTAAAAACTTCCTATACGATTTACTCATCTATATGTTATTAATTTATGTCTATATACATATGAACATTTCTTCCTTCTCAACGTACAGAAAGCCTTCACTTCTCTCAGAACATGCACACACACGCAAACACAATACAATTATATTTTTTGGAGCTTAACACTTAAGTAATGTGTCCGTCTTTTACAATTTCCTACAACGGCAACATTTTAAAAGTACTTTTTTTTGGCTCTGTTCGTTTTTTAAGGAGATTTTGGGCCAGAATTGGCATTGCTATACTACTGATCGCCATCCTAATCGTTATAAATATGAGATTTCAGAAATTGCTCTCGAAATGAATCAAATAATTCTTATTGACGTCTTATACCTAAACAAACAAACATTTTTATCTTCAATGAACAAGTTTAGAAAACATCTGCAAATATATAAATTGAATGATAGAAATAGTATTACCATAGTCCAAACATTAAAACATCGAAACTCTCTATTTGGTAAACCCCAAAAAGATTTTATTCGATAACGAATTTGACAGTCTAAATATAAAAGACTTTTGTAGAGTTGAAAATATCGAGGTTCATTTTACTTCACCTCGGAGTCAGACAGGAAATTCGGATATTGAAAGAATTCATCGAACAATAAACGAACACATTAGAATATTGAATATTACCGATCCTAACCTGGATACGGAAAGCAAAGTTTTTAAGGCAGTTCATGCCTATAATAATACAATTCATTCTACAATCGGTGTTAAACCGATTGATTTTGTTAATGATAAAATCACGGATTTCGAGAGTATTAGACATAAAACAAAAGAAAAAAAAATTAAAATAATAACTAAATTAAATGAAAATAAAAAAAAATTTAATATTCCAAATACAAAACAAATTTTAGTAGAAAACCCCGCGCCGTGAGACACAAAGAACAACCGCGATATAAAAAAATCTAATGTTAAAAAATTTTTTAACACAAATTTAAAACTTTAATTCCATATAGAGACAGAAGATCGCTTATTAATCTTGGTGGTTCATTATTAAAATGGGTTTTTGGAACCATGAATGAGGATGATAAACTAGATATAGAAATTCATTTAAAAATATTAGATAGTAACAATCATAATGTTATTGTAAATTCAAATAACCAAATAAAAATTAAAAATGTAACGGAAGAAAATATTAAAAATTAACAAAAAAATAATCAAATTATAACTAAACTTTTAAATGACGTTTCAAAAAATAATAAGAAGTTAATAAAACAATTTCAATTTTTTACAAATACTTATAAATAGGACCGTTCCCGTACTTTTCTGGCAAAAACTTGCAAATGAGAGAAAAGAGAGAAAACAAAAAAATAAAAAAAACTTAAAAAACTCTCATCTGCAAGTAAAAGTATTGGAACGTAATTCTGGAGCAATCTGACATTCTGAAATTAATTTAATTATGAGCAATCATTTTGAATTTCCGGAGGTGTTTTTTTAAAAGAATTGTAATTAAATTTAAACGAAATGGCAGCGGAAGATATAAAAAATACATTATTACTAAGTAGCGATTCGGATTACATTTTTATTACATTTTTTTAGTGAAAGTGAAACTGAAGAGTTAAGGAATGTAATTCTAAAGCAAGTGCTGCTGTTGGCGAACTTATTATATAAAAACAAAAGACATTGCATTCGAAACTACTTGGAAGAAATAGTTCCATGTTATTGTGAAGAGGAATTTGTAAGACATTTTCGTGTAAGCAAAAATGTTTTCAAATATTATTATATGAAGAACTGCAAACATTTGAAAGTTTTGCAAACCTATGTGCAGATAAAAAATGTAGCTCAGAAAAACATATAGCTGTATTTTATGGTTTGCGGGTCATGAGCTGTATGGGTCGTTTGCTGTATTTTATGGCCGGGTTTGCGGGCTGTTATAAAGACTTAGCTGACCGTTTCGATTTATCCTTATCAAGTGCATTTCGTATTATTAAATTAAATTATACATATATTACAATAATAAAGAATTATGAAATTTATCCTCCACTAAATTATATTTTTAATTTTTTTTAATAAATTTCATTTAAAAAACAAAATTTTGCATAATAGACGCGTATGAGAAATTACAAAAGTAAATAAAAACATAACCTAAAAAATACAACATCAACAAAGACAACAACAAAAATTTGAAGTATAAGTTTTTACAAGTTAAAATCTTACTTGCAAAAACTTATTCGAAAGAATGTTGTTGAACTATGTTGAACGAACTTGAAAACATATGTTTTCTCTCGTTGTTAGAAAAAACTCTCAGTGCAGGAACGGTTTCTGGTAAAAACTTGGAAAAACTTGGATAAGTTTTTACAAGATGTGCGTACGGGAACGGTCATAATATAAATCTTCTAAGCGAAGAAATTGAAAAGATACACTAAAATGTAATTTTTTGTAAACATCAAATTATGAGTAGATCTTAGAGAAATTCCAGAAGTATCCAAAGTTAAAGCCACTTGATTCGAAATTTTGCCAATTCCAAATTCTAAATTTGAAGAAATTAATATTGATATCACTGATATAATTTTATTTCAAAATAAGTCATATTACTTTAATCTAGAAAGATATAAAAATAAATTGAAACCGATCTCTCAATGTTTATCAAATTTGTTTAATAATTCTTACAGTAATTGCTCAAAATCTATTGAAAGTGGTTTAAAAGTAATAGAAGTAGATATAGGAATAGTTGTAATAAAAAACGCAAATAATTTAAAATTGGTTAATACTTGTAATAAAATTGAATATATATTAAATAAAAACAATGTAATAACTTTTAATAATTGTACTATTGAAATTAACAATATAAAATTTTATAATAAACAAAAAGAACATAAACAAAATATTATTTTACCTAATTACAAAATAATGAAAGATGTAAATCACACAATAAATTTAAAATCTATACATCTTAAACAAATGGAAGACTATGAAGAAATTAAAGAGATTGTTAATGAAAAACATAAGTTTAAAATTGTAATTTTTGGTAATATTTTTTTATTATAATTTTTGTAACAATTTTGATAGTAAGTTGCATATTAATGAACGTTAAGAAAAGAAAGAATCAAATTAATGATGATTTAATGACATACCTTAACGAGAAGCTAAATATTTGCTTGCACAATTCGGGTAAAGCAAATATTGTGGCTCTAGATATTTCTAAAGCTTTCGATAGAGTATGGCATGGCGCATTATTAGCAAAATATCAAGCAGTAGGCCTGGGTCTCTCTTCTCTCAAATGGATTGAAAGTTTCCTTTCGAATCGTACGACTTAGTTGACGGATTTAAATCCGATCAATTCCAAATAAACGCTGGTGTTCCCCAAGGATCAGTTCTCTCACCTACCCTATTCCTTATATTTATAAATGATTTGCTCCAAATCACTTTCAATCCAATCCACAGCTTTGCAGATGACAGCACACTAGTAGCCTCCTACGATTTTCATAAAAAATCTGAAGCTACATCCACCGCTGTGTCAACCAAAAGAGACATCATGGCTAGTTCCCTCAGCCACGATTTTGTCGCAATAGCTAATTGGGGCATAAAAAACAGAGTCGAGTTTAACACTTCTAAAACTCAGAGCTGTACAATCTCCCGAAAAATTTCCATTTTTGATCCTACTATTTTGTTTCAGGAAGATAAACTTCAGCGGTTTGAAAGCTTAAGCATATTAGGTATGCACCTTAATCGAAAAATGATCTGGTATGATCATATATTTGATGTTGCAAAAAACGCAGCCAAATGTTTGGGTTTTCTTAGCCGCTGCAAGGCTTACTTCTCCCACTGTGACCTCTTGGAAATCTATAAAGCTTTCATACGACATAAAATGGATTACAATTCTCACATATGGGCTGGCGCCTCTAGTATTGCGTTAAAACATTTGGATAAAGTCCAAAAATGGGCTATTCATCTAATCGACGACCCAAATGTGACAGCCCATCTTGCTCCTCTTGGACATCGTCGTATAGTCGGAGCTCTCTCACTTTTTTATAGATATCTCGTAGGCATCGGCACATGCTCAGTGGAAATTAAATCTATATTACCTTCACTTAAGCGTTTCCCCCGCGAAACACGAAGGGCAGCATGTGCTCATCCCTACACCATTGAAATCCCTAGATGGCAAAAGGCAAGTTATGGAAATTCGTTTATAACTTCAACATCCCGAATGTGGAACCAAATTCCATCTTATGTGTTCCCAAAACATGACAAATTTTATATTTATGACCTAAACAAATTCAAGACGAACATTAACACCTTCGTTCGTAATTATCCTCCTTCCCTTTTACCATCCTCCTTTCCAAATTTTCCTTTCCCACACTAGCCAAACGTACCAATCGGTATAAAAGGTTCCCACCTAGTGTTTTGGCTATGCATAAAAAAAAAAAAAAAAAATGGTTGTCAATTCTAAAAATATTGTCCAGGAGTACAATACTCTTAAAAGATCGTATGATTATTTAAATTATCAATTCAGCAGAAAAGTTTATAATTACTATTTTTTATTAAATATTTCCAAATTCAATTTCAAAAATATTGAATTTGATGACAACAGTAATTTAATATCTTTATTTTTTTTAATAAATATTTTATGTAAATTATTATGTTAAAAAATATAATAAAGTTAATCTTGGAAAACGTGTAAAGTTGATAATAAGTAAATTTAAATAAAAATAAATTAAAAGAAAATAAAACAGTTTAGTTTTTTTTTATAATAAATTCCTTTTAAGTATTTATTTCACACACCATTAAAGAAACAAGAAATAAAAAAAAACACATGCATAAAATATATTATATGCAAACCAATGCCATTAACAAAATATAGTACATACTATAGGCCAGCCCGGCAAACTTTTTTGGTCATGGGTAAAATTCGTCTAAGATGAGATCTTTTTGAACTCGTCAGTGGCAATTTTATATGAAAGTAATTTAAAAAAAATAGTTAAACCAAAAGTGAATTCATTTATTATCAAGCTAAAAAAATTTTATATAAATATAAATTGGATAAATTCAGTACGCAATAGTAAAAATAAATAAAATGATGAAATCAATGGCTTCAAAGAAGCTGTACTGTTGAAGTTAATTTGGATAAGTTTGGTTCATATTTTGACATTTTAAGCCGAACACATTCATCGGAATGCTCAATAGTCAAACTGGTCCTGTTTTTATTCAAAATATATTTCATTTGTGAAAATGTTTGTTCACAATTATAGCTTGACCCAAACGCAGATAAAAGAGCAAATGCAACTTTTTTGATATATGTGAATTTTGTTGGAAGAGATGCCCAGCACGTAAATATCATATCAAGAAGATTTTCTTCCGTTTTCTCTAAATCTCCACGTAAAGTTTTAAATTTATCAGTCCATAAAGTTAAACTTCTTAAGTCAATCAGCTCTAGGCTAAAATTGGTGATTTCAAGGAATTCAAAACATTGTAAATCTAAAACAGTTTCATCAATTACATCCACCTTCGTTATAAATGCAAACATTGGACCGTGCTTTTTCAAAGTTTCAAATCTATTTTCAAATTCGTCTTTCATGCTATTAATATAAGACTCAAATTTTTTTTACATCGAAATCATCAACATTTCGTTTTTCTTCTTGAGTTTTTATATGTGGGAAATAGTTAAATTTACGCTTTTTTATATCCATTTCAAATAAAACTAATTTTGAGCAAAAACTCTTCCATTCTTCATATAATTTTAAAATTGTGTGGCGGTTACCCTGAAGTCGTTTGTTAAATTCATTATAATGGTTCATTATATCAATTAAGAACAGAAGCTTTAAGAACCATTTTTTATCATCAAGCTCGGTTTTTAAGCGAAGCATATGTAACCGTAAAATGTATTCATATTCAAATGCTGTGTTGTTCTTGGCTGTTATTTATTATGCTATGTTATGTTAAAAACTTAAAAAGAACATTTTAAGTTTTCAACCGCAACAACTTGTCTTTTTTTATATTTAGATTTTTGTAATCAAAAAATATATTTATTGATTTGAAATCAATTTTACATTTTCGAAGCGGGTAACATGAAATGATGATTTGGGTCACTCCGTGACCCGCTGGTCATACTTTGCCGGGTGCTGCTCTAGGCTATATAATATATATGCTGTGCAAATTATAAATATACAAATATACTAGCAAAGTTACCCGACGTTTTTGGGTCGACCACAAAATGTATCCAATTTATTTCAATGAAGTTTGATTTATGAATCGAATTGAAAAAAATTAGTTTATCAAAAACATTCTAATTTTTTTTTTCACTACGATAACAAAATATCAACAATACTACAACTTACACTATACTTATATTAAAATGATTTCTTTGTAAACAATATTTCGGTGGTCTTTTCTGATGAAGTATAAGGAAATACGTTCCTTGCTGTTGAGGTATTCTTGAAATAAAGATATGTTCGCCTTTTCCACAATCAATTGGAATTTGTACTTAAATGAAATGAGGATGCCAAATTCTTATTCTTAATCTAGTACCGTAGTTTTGGCTTCTTCAAGTTTCGTAGAAGCTATATTGAAGGTACTACTCTTAATTCCAATTGACGAGGAACAACAACTTCATTTTCATAGATAACTGTATCTATCATTTTGTACAAATGGACCCCCTGGAACACTCTGCAGTATTTTGTGATTAATAAAACGAATCGTCACATTTTTGTGGCTAACTCACATAGCCACTTCACAAAGTCATGTTAAAATACCGATTCCTAAATTCGAAAATACTTTTTCAGGACAATACATGTTTTTTTATTTTTCTAGAGTACCTATGAATAAATTTTCAAGTCTGTAACACAATTTTTTTTTGAAACATTTCTGATAGAGTATTTAAGTGTAAATTTTTATGCCTGTAACACAATTGGTTTCTAAATACTCCTGAGACGTTAGCAACCCGAACCCAACCAAACTTTCGAAATCGGTCACAGTCGGGATTCTTTATTTGTGAAAGAGTATCCAAGTGTAAGTTTTCATGCCTGTAACACTATTGGTTTTTGAAATATTCCTGAGACGTACGTGCTAAGAGTTGTACGGCAGCAACCCGAACCAGTCCAAATTTTCGAAATCGGTAACAGTCGTATTTCTTTATTTGTGAAATAGTATCTAAGTGTAAATGTTCATGCCTGTAACACTATTGGTTTTTGAAATAGTTCTGAGACGTACGTGCTAGAAGTTATACGGCAGCAACCCGAAAATTAAAACGGAGGTGGCCCTAGTATGTTGGGCCGGCATGTAGTCTTGTAGCCCTTTATGCCCTCCTCAACCCACAACTTATTCGACCCTTTTGATAAAGGCCAATAGGTTTGTGGGTTCTATTCTACAGAAGTTTTCTGAGGTTATGAAGTGCGTTTCCAACAACCTGAGTCTCAGCCTTGAAAGAGCTAGGCACTCTTCTATAACTTGTGTAGAGGTTTCTTCCTCTTCCAGACATTGTCTGCAGGTTGGGTCGTCACTTAGTGCTAGTCTACATATGTGCTTATTCATGTGGTTATGACCAGTAAGTATGGCCACCATCTTCCTACAATCTACTGTATTGAGAGTTAGCTGGAAGTTGGTTATTTTGGTGTTTGTTCTTGGTACATATATTTTGGAGAATGTTTCCCAAATAATGTTTGCTTCCCTCTTCAGGGTGCTTTTTATCGATAGTTTGATATTAGCAATAGACATACCAACTGCCGGTTCCGGGCCATAAATGTTTCCCACCGATCTAGCTAGTTCGTCAGCCTTCTCGTTTCCAGTCAAGCCACTATAATCCGGTATCCAGATCAGTTGTACCGTGTTTCGGAGCCCTATGAGGTTTAGGGCTTCCGAACATTCTCCCACCAATTTAGATTTGATGAAGTTACTTTCAAGAGCTTTTAAGTCAGCCTGACTGTCACTAAAGATTCTAATGACTTTCTTAGACCATCTTTGCTCTTTTATTATATTCACTGCTGGAAGACTGTGCAGTGTTTGCCAAGAGGAAACTGGAGTTCAAGTTGCTCTTTTTCAAAGAACACTCCAGCCCCCGCGCCTAGAGCCGTAAGGGACCCGTCAGTGAAAATGTCCGAGGTGTTTGAGGACCTAACCTGCTCTTCTGAACCACGCCACGTCTCTCTTGTCGGGATTTCTACTTCATATCTCTTCTTCAAAGATACGTATGTAGTGATGTCATCTGTTGGCATGAAGAACTCTTTTTGCTCCACTTATAAGTCCTTCCATTGTTCCTACATTCTCCAGTATTCCCTAGAGTTTCCAACCTACTTGCAACTTTGAGAGCCTCCATTCTTAGATAAAGATGCAAGGTGGAAGTCCAAGAAGTGTTTGCATAGCCGCTGTAGGTGTGGTTCTAAAAGCACTTGTTGCACACAGACACGCAAGTCTTTGTACTGCTTCCAGTTTTTTTATGGCATTTGCTGTGAATGTTCTCGGAGCCCGTGCAATGGACCCATAGCTAACAATGGGCCTGATACACACTTTGTATAGTCTTAAGGGTATTTTCGGTGTTAGGCCACAATTGTAGCCAAAGGCCCTTCTGCACTGCCATAGGACTTTCACGGCATTAGCACATTTCAACTCGACATGTTTCGCTCAGTTGAGCTTCTTATCAAGTATGATCCCTAGATATTTTACTTCGTCTCGAAGTTCTAGGTTATTCCCTCCAATGGAGGTAAGAACATAGTTGTTCAGTCGCTTTTTATTTGTAAAGGCCACTAAATGTGTCTTGCTATGATTTATGGTTAACCCACTCGCCGGACATCATTCGGTGGTTAAGTCAAGGGCATTTTGCATTTGTGTGCATAGACGCCTCATATATCCTCCTCTTAGAAGAATACTAACATCATCTGCAAAGCCGTGTATGTTGAATCCTTCCTCGTTCAGTATACTTAGGAGTTCGTCTACCAACATGTTCCATAGTAAAGGCGATAGAACACCTCCTTGTGGGCATCCTCTAACCGCCTTCACCTATACTTTAGTAGTTTCATCTACTTGGATGAACAAATAGCGTTGTTCCAACATCTTTTCTATCCATCTCAGTAGTGTGTTGTTTACTCCGTGCTTTCTTGCTCTAATTAGAAGTGACTTAAAAGTCCAAGAACGCACCGAGTGTTATCTCTTTCTTCACGATAGCCTTCTGTATATGCGAGACCACTTCATGAAGAACTGAGTCCGTAGACTTATCTGCCTGATAGGCATGCTGTTTACGGTTCAGGGGTACCCTGATCAAACATACTTACTTATTGCTGGACGCTACAAACATTGAAGGTCCTGGGCCTGGCGCAAAATTGTCCTCCACTAATTTCGGTCACGAGCGGAATCTCTCCGGTTGGTGATTTGAAGTTTTTTCATATCTACCGATACTTCATTTCTCCAACGAAGGTGTGGCCTCCCTCGACGGCGCGTTCCCTGCGGCTTGGATTCGAGGAGTTTCTGAACTTTCTCCTGAACTACATCAAAATTATATGAGCCGACAGTGATGTTGTGTCCTATATGATGTTGTGAGGACATTTTATTTGTCGACAGCATATATTTAGTTTTATTCTCATTTATGAGAAGACCCGCTTTACCTGCTTCCTCTTCAATCTGTGAAAAAGCTTCGATGACTGCTCGTCGTGCTGTTCTGATAATATCGACGCCATCAGCGAAACCCAAGAGCTGCACCGATTTGTAAAATATAGTGCCCTGTGTGTTCACACCGAAACGTCGCACTATATGCTCCAACACCAGATTAAAGAAATTACATGACAGTGCATCGTCTTGTCGAAATCGGGAGCACGTTAGAAATGATTCAGAAATGTGCCTCCCAATCACTACAGCACACCGAGTGTTTTCCAGGGTCATTTTTAACAAACGGATAAGCTTGGTTGGGAAACCAAATTCCGACATTGATTCGTAAAGCTGATCGACGTATGCTGTCATAGGCAGATTTAAAATCGATAAAAAGATGGTGCGTATCGATTTGAAATTCGTGGGCCTTCTCCAGGATCTGCCTTAATGCGAACACCTGGTCAGTGGTTGATTTGCCAGGACGGAAGCCGCACTGATAGTTTCCTATCACTGCGTTATAATGGGGCTTCAATCGTTCACACAGAATATTGTAAAGGATCTTATACGAAACGTTTAATAGGGATATTCCTCTACAGTTGGCGCAGGACATGGAATTTTCCTTTTTGAATATTGGAGATATTGAACTTAAACTCCAGTCATCAGGCATGCTCTCCTCGATCCAGATTTGTTTGATGATTTGGTGCATGAATTCAATCATCACTTCACCTTCTACCTTAAAAAGTTCAGCTGGCAGGTTATCTTGTCCAGCAGCTTTGTTGTTCTTTAATTTTCGGATGGCTGCTTCCACTTCTGCATAACTGGGTGTATCTGAATCTTCGGAGTTGACTGGGTTAGGGCGAGGCGTATCTGTGTTTTCTATGTTTGCGCCATTCAGCAGGTTCTTAAAATGCTGTTTCCATGTCTCTAATATCCCTTGCGTATCGGTTACCAAATTTCCCGAATCATCCCTCAGCGCGTGGGTACGAGGCTTGAAACCAGCTGCAAGCTGCTTGGCTTTTTTATAAAAGCTCCGAACTTCGTACTGATCAAACATACATCCCTAATATACCTGTCCACCAGTTTCTCTAGGCATTTCAGCAAACACGAAGAGAGACTGATAGGTCTGAAGCTAGTAGGGAGTGCATAGTTTGTTTTCCCTGGTTTAGGGATGAAAGCGATCTGATCTCCATACCTTTGGAATATATCCAAGGCTATGCAGGCTGTAAAGATTCTTGAGAGCCATTTGCTTATGCTGTTCCTGCCTTTTTGAAGCATAATAGACCAGATTCCATCCGGCCCAGGAGCTTTATATGGTTTGAAAGAATTGATAGCCCAGTCTAAGACATCAGGCCATATCATCTTTCTTGCCATAGACCAATCCGAATGGTTTGGCATGGTGACTTCCTGGATAGTATTCTCTAGAGGCGAGTCTTCGAGTCTACTTCCTGGAAAGTGTGTTCGAAAAAGGACTCTATATGTTTCTTCTTTCGATGCCGTGTAAGATCCTTTTGATGTTTGCAGATTTTTGTGGTGACCGGGCAAGAGGCCTCAAAAGCCTCCGTCAACAGATTTGTCAGTTTTTCAACCGATTTGTCTATTGCAGAGACCTGCATCCTTGATATCTGCATCCTTAGCCAACAGGTCCCGAAACTCTTGCCAGTTGGTTCTTACCAAGATCTTATTGGTATCAGCCTCTAAGAAGAAATCAATGTATCTGTGATCACTCATAGAAAGTTCCATAGACACTTTCCAGTCCTTGATCTCTGAAAGAAGAGACCTAGAGCATAGAGTTATTTCTATGGTTTCTTGTCGCCTGGAGTTTACAAATGTATGTATTCCTCCAGTGTTTAAGATTTCCAAGTCAGTAGTAGCAGATACTCTAAGAGCTCCTCGCCCCTGTTATTTGAATTGGTACTTCCCAGAGCATTTGCATCACAGCCAATTAGTATGTCAAAGTTGTTGTTTTTGGCATAGTTGACTTGCACGAGCTCATTTGTTTGAGGGGGTTCTGTAGAGTCGTCAGGGAGGTAGCAAGAAACTATAATAAGTTTTCGCACATCTCCCTGACTCTTGTATTTTATGGCAGCCGCCGTCAGATCTCCTGATGACAGTTGTATTAAGAGGTGCACATTAATACTTGAATGCGCGACAATGCATGCCCGGACTTTTCCAAGACCCGCATTGTACAAAGTGTGCAGCAGCAGCAGTTAGACGCCGCAGATTTCAAGCAATTTGATGAAGCCTCATCTTGACACAGAAAAAAATAGTTTTCCCGTCTTCAAAGAGACCCCTGCAAAACTGGGAGATATCTCATTTCTGGTGAGCATGAGTTGAAACAACTTTTGTTGAATAATTTCACCTTGTTCCTTAGTAATGCTTCCATCGACTACCTGAACTATTGTATCGAACTCTCTTCTAGCCGTCTGCGCGCAGCTGACAGTCATATCTGACAAACGTCCCCCTATCCGCCACCTGGGGAGGCATCCGATCGAGGAAATCACAGAAAACCGCACACGGAGCTTTCTTAGTATAATGTTATTCTTCAAGTTTTGTTTTTTACTTTTGTTTCAATAAATTTGAATTTAAATGAAGTTTTGATAAAAAGCGACGTTGGAGATTGACGTTTAGTTCGTAGTACTTTTACATCATTGAGCTTTTTACTGGACATATTTAAAGGTCCAATTTTGCTTGCTAGTAATTTTATATTTAAAAAATCTTCATAAGAGAATTCAATCACGTTAAATGATTTTCCGGTGTTTTTTGCCGCTCGGATAGAAGAAACAAATGATTCAGGTGTATAGATCCTCTTTTAATTGATGATTTACTTGTCTCTCTGTTAAAGAATGAGCAGAGTCACCCTCATTTTGAGTATGATACTTTATTAGATATTTATGACTAATACTTCTTATATTTAGGTGACTAACAGCATAAAGATAAAGAGCGATCATGAATTTATTTTTTTGCTGTTCGGCACAATTATCTGAATAAAACATTACATCTTCATCACCAGCTATAGCTTTTTGGTTTATAAAATTTAAAATAAAGCTTCCAAGCTCATTGACACCTCTATTTCCATGAGATTTATCCCAAACATAAAAATAGCATTCATTTGATTTCAAATCATAAATAAGGAAATTTAATACATTTCATTTAGATTTATAGTAAAAAGTTGAAACATTTCCTTTAGGTATTTGAAACACTGCAACTAATGCTTTAGAATTTTCCTTATCAGTTTTTTTTTCTTCACTTGACAACTTTTTTTCTATTAAATGGTTATCATACACATCTTGTAAATTTTCTTTTTCTTCTAAAATTTCTTTATCGTAAGTGGTACATGTGGGACTCCAATCCTTTTTGGTGGTAAAAAATGAAATATTAAATTCAATGGTAAATATTTTATAAAAAAAACATCATAGCTTGCCAATTCGATATTTTTATATTTATAAGCAATCTGCAAGCATCTGAAACTTTGTTTTTTTTTTTTTGGAGAACAGTTCGGAACGATCGCTGTTGTCAAGTGTATTTTTGAAAAATAGTTTGCATACTCGAATTGACTCACCATTTAGTTGAAAAAAGAATGCATTAATTAAATTTATTTGTGATTTTCGATCAACAAGAACATAACGATGTTTTGGTTTAATGGGATTCATACTATTGTTTATAAATTGTTAAACTCTTTTTCAACATTTCTTTATTCCTAAATTTTTTTAAAAATTTCATTTATATTAAAATGCTGTATTTCAAGATATTCAACTTCTGTATTGAACAATTTATTTTACTTGTATTATTTGTTTGGAATGTGCTTATTTCTTTTAAAATAAATACATAAATCTAAAAATAATGATAAATTCTATCATAAAATTTAAAGTAATATTGACACAAGCCAAAAAAATTCATCACTAAATTCTAATTTTTACTACAATATCGTGACATTAAGAAATATGCCAACTCTCAATATTAAAATTTATCAAACTGTAAATTGCAATAACGCACTATCCCAAATAATACCCAAATAAATAATATTTTTCATTATAACAACGGCATAACTCAGAAAAAGACTTTTGGGATCAGTAAAATTTTGAAATGAGCAGCGTCATAACTCAAAAAAATACGTTATACGTATAATAAAATTTTAATAAAAGCAGTCAACGTAAGTATTGCAATGAAGAACTAACCTGAAATGTACCACTTTTTACTGAAATATTTAACCATACCAGTGGCACAACTAAAAATAAATCAATGTTGAACTAAAATTTCCGAGAGAATCAAGTTATCCCAAAACGATAATTTTTCTCTCACGGTTTCAATTTGAAAGCTCCAACTTAGTTTCTTTGTTATATAATAGAGAATAAAATAACAAATTTTTCTACATTAATAACTCAAAACTTCAATTTTTTGAGTTATGCCGTTGTTGTTTTAAACAAGCGATATACAGTTATATGTATATCTAATTAGAATTTTATTTTTGTTTTTCAATTCTCCTTGCAAAAGTTTCCTTTTTATATTTTAGTTGAATTGAAAAAAAAGTGTGAATTGTTGAATGTAGGTATAGGGACATATATAAAATAAATGTGCTAATTTCACAAAATATACTTTTTTGAGAAATCGCCAACGTTTTCAATAGAATATAAATTTTTTAAAATGGTTATTATCTTATTGTTTTTGATGAATCTGACGTTTTGATATAGTACCTCGATTCTTGGGTATATATTTAATTTACTATAAAAAATTTATTGATACACTGCAGATCAAATTTGATAATTTGAATATTTTAATATTTTGTGAAATTTTTTTTTTTTTTTTTTTTTTTTTTTAAATTCAATATTTTTATTTTTCCGTATTTTCTTAATCTATGATATAATATAATTCATATAGTAGGTATATACAAATAATAAAATTAATCTTATAGCTAAAAGTTATATTAATTCAAAATTATATCTGTACAATACAAATTCATTTAGTATTAATTAATAGAGAAAAAAAAATAAAAAATAAAAATAGTTAGTCACCATTCTGTTGCATACAGCAAGAATCGAATGATGCTTATTTCTTTAAAAAAAAATCAACAAATAACATTAGTGGGGAAAGTGCAAAAGAGAAATTAAAATTTAAATACAAAGAGAAAATAAAAAATAAAAAATACAAAATTTAAAATAATTTTATGCAGTGCAATATTAAGTAAATATGATAAAAGTTGAAAAAAATTGTACTTAAGCTAATCATGAAAATAGACACCATATATAAATCGCAAGAACTTCAAAAATCTTACTCAGCTAAACAACTACTCTTAATAACTCCTCACTACTATCAAAATTAATTTCCAAAAGCCAAGCTTTCAATAATTTTAAGAAATTCGATAAAGTTCTAATTTGCCTGATGTGGTCAGGAAGTTTATTAAAAATTCTAGGTGCTACAATATCATAGAAACGACAAAAATGACTTTTCCTACAACGTGGAACATGAACCAAATTACGATAATTAACTCTCAAGTTATACCTATTAGTATATCTAACATCTAAATATCCAGACTTAATAAAAAACATTTTTAAAGTTTTATAGTAAAATAAATTTCTAATGGAAAGTATTTTTAATTTAAAAAATAAAGGAAAAGACGGACAAGTACGTCTTTTCCCGCAAATTATTCGAATAGCATGTTTTTGTGACACAAGTAATTGACTAATCTTAGTAAAGTATGCTCCTCCCCAACAAGTAATACCATACTGAATTTTTGAATGAAAAAGCGCATAATAAACGGAGCATATAATTTTTTCCGAACAGTATAGACTTAGATGATAAAGCTGTCTAATAATATTACGGAGATAATTCTTCAAATAGCAAGCGTGATCATTCCAATCCAATCTGGAGTCAACCCATAAGCCAAGATATTTGAACGATTTTACAAATTCAACTAAAAAACAGTTATTATCACATTGGATAGTACCACCAAAACAGTTATTAGTGCAGTATATTGGAAATTTGGCGCAATTGGGAGCATGATAATAAATATCAAAGTTATCACAAGAAGGATTATAGATACCAAAATTCATATGCTTAGTTTTGCAGCTTATTACTAATTTATGTTTATTAAACCAGTGCCTAATTAAATCCAGATCAAAGTTCAAGCATGCAGCTATCTCAAAATTGTTCTTACAAGTATATGTAAACGCAGTGTCATCTGCAAATGCGGTTACCATCCCTCTAAAATGTTGCAAAAAAAGCGAGTTAATATAAATTAGGAACAAGATAGGTCCAAGCACAGAGCCCTGAGGAACACCACAGGATAGATTAAGTATGGCACTATAAATATTCCCAATTCTGACTTTCTGTCTTCTACCAGCCAAATATGACCTAAGCCATTTATAAATAAAACCTCTAAAACCAGCATTATATAGTTTATTTAATAAAATATGATGATCCACAAGATCAAAAGCCTTATTTATATCAACAAATAATGCTGAGGATACTTTACCCTCATTTAATGCACCATATATCTCTCCACAGAATTTAAGTAACGCACTTTCTGTTGATTTGCCTTTCAAGAAGCCAAATTGATTTTCACTGAAGAAGTTGGTTTTGTTGAGAAAATATAAAAATCTCCGTTTCATTGCTTTTTCAAAAATCTTCGAGAAAGAGGATAGGAGAGATATAGGTCTATAATTGTTAACATCCAGTGTATCGCCTTTCTTGAATAAGGGAATAACTTCAGCAATTTTTAGTTTCTCAGGAAATTGCCCTAATAAGACACTCTTATTAAAAATATGTGCCAAAATGTCCACAATTTGGAAGGAGATTTTCTTTAGGATGTTATTTGAAACATCCTCAGATGTCTCATAGTTCGAGTTCTTTAAACTAGTTATAATTCTATGAATCTCAAAAGCTGAGATACTGTCAAAAAAGAAACTAGTACGTTCAAAGTTCTCCTGAACAACAACATCAGAAGAGGAGTATGTACTAAAGTAATTTTCATTTTCAAATTGTTTGGAGATATTTACAAAGAAACGATTAAAGTTATTAGCAACCTCAAACGAATTATTAACAATTTCATTATTTACAGAAAGACTTAGTCCATCACAACTGGTTGAGTCCCTATTCAACAAACTATTAACTAGTTGCCACTCCTTTTTCTTATTTCCCTTATTAGTTTCAAAGCCTGTAATATAGTACCTATCTTTACAGCTGTTAACATTGTTTTTGATTTCTCGACAGAGTTTATTATAAAAGTTCTTTAGGCGAATATTATTTGGATGCTTCAAACATTGTTTCCTTAGATTATTACGTTTTTTGATTTTATTTAACACCGAATCAGTAATCCACGGTTTAAGTTTACTTGATTTATTCCGACCGACATTAGTATTCGAAGAGCAATCCCTAACATTTATGACCAAAATATTTAAAAATTTATCAAAAGCAATCGAGGGATCTTCCTCAGAATAAACATTCTCCCACATCTCACAATTTAACAAATAAATTAATCTATCATAATCAATTTTCTTATATTGAGGTATGTTATCTTTAATTTGCTGCTTAATAGAAGGAATATGTAATTTAATAATTATCATAGAATGGTCTGTCATTTGAAAATCATAAACCGAACCTTTAATTTTATGATTATTATTTTTTTGTGTGCTACAAAAAACATGGTCGATACATGTAGAAGAATTTGACGTTATTCTTGTCGGTTCATTAATAAGGGAAATAAATCCATTTGATGCCATCAAAATTAAATATTCTTCCATAATTTTTGAATTACCAAATATATCTATATTTATATCACCCAAAATAATACAATTTTTATTCTTAACATTCCTGACATAGTTAGAAAATTCTAATAAAAAATCCTCAATTTTATATTCATGGAACCTATACACACATATAAAACAATACGAAACATTATCAATCTCACACACCACATTTACAACATCAGCACTAATAAAGTTAACTATTAAGAAAAAACTCTTAATATCGTTTCTAATAAATACAGCAACACCTCCAGACGCATAATTTTCATTACAACAAGCATAAAGTTTAAAATTCGGAATATTAAAATTATTCAATTCATGTTCAAAAATCCAAATTTCGTTTAAAAAAATAATACTCGGCATTGTATCAAGAGCTTGCAATTGAACCAAGTAAGCATCAAAGTTCTTACGCATACTTCTAATATTTTGATGCGATATAAAAAAGTTAAAATTTTCAACATAATTATCACTATCACATACATTGAAAGTTAAATTATTTAAATTTAAATTTAAAGAAGGCAAATAATTTACATTAACAGAGTTAGAAATAGTCTCATTTAAGTTCATATTAGTAATAAGTTATACAGAGCAAAAAATAGAAATAATAACAATAATAAAAAATTTATTTAAGATTTAAAATATCAGCCAAATTATTAATTTTGATTGCTCTATCGCCTTCTTTTTTTCTTAATAATATTGAGGAATTATTAGTCCATAAATACCTGTAGTTTTTCTCTTTTTTAACTTCCATCGCTTTTGAGTACAAATTTCTCATGTAAGCTGTGAGAGAATTATTAATGTATATCTTATTATTGTAGTTGTTACCAAATAAACTCGCATTTAGATTGTTGTAGAGTTTACTTTTTTTTTCATGATTCTTTCCTTCATAGCAGCAGAAACAAACTCTACGCAAATAATATTTGACGTTGAACTGGAAACCGTATTTTTGTTCTCAGAGAGAATTTTCGCATATGAATTCTTAGTTTTTTTTATGTAGCAATTGGTGACGTCGCTGGCCACAAAATTTTCTTGTAAGCCATTAGTAAAAAGCTGAGAAACTTTCTCATTTACGTTAATAGAAGATACGTCCGGAATACCAACAATATCAATGCAGTTACGTTTCTCATTTTGTTCCAAGACATTAATTCTCGTTTCCATAGAGTCAATTTTTCGTGAGAGAGATGCATTTTTTATTTCCAGTTGCTCAATTTTACTTACAGCTTCGCTATTTATTTTTTGAAGGAGTTTAATTTCCTTTAGAAGTGTTAGTAATGTGACATCAGATTCATTAATTTTAGGTGTAGTATTCGATGAATTAAACTCAACTAAAGAAGAGCAGTTTAAGGAATTAACTCTCATAGTTGCTGAGGATGAATTCAGAATTGGAGTAGTTGTTAAATTGTCAGCTACAGTAGAATTTCTTCTCGCACTTAAGCACTTGTTACACTTGTAGCCCTGCTTACTTTTTTCAATAAATTCAATCTCATTTTTATCTAATTTGGCGCAATTTGCATGAAAGATTTTCATACATATTATACACTGGATATTCAATTCCAATCTTTCAACTTTTAAAAGACAAATGTTGCACTTTAACATTTTCAAATTATTATATTTTTGTATTTAAAATTTTTTTTTATTTTTTTTATTTTATGTATTTTTTATTAATAGTAAAGAAAAGTTCGAGTATGTAAAATAATATTAAAATTAGAGTAAATCCTCGCACTTGTGTTCCCCACTAACACTCGCGAGAGAATCTTTAGCACATTATTTTATTTGTACCTATGCCTGCAAACAACAATTCACACTTTTTTTCAATTTAACCAAAATATAAAAACGAAACTTTTTCAAGAAAAATTGAAAAACAGAAAAATAAAATTCTAATTAGATATACATATAACAACTATATATGTATCTATACCATGGTGTATACTGTGTACAACCAATCTACATATTTATAATTTGCACAGTATAATATATCATATTATAGAGTATACTATATTTTGGTAATGGCATTGGTTTGGCATATATTATATCTATGGTGGGCGTGCAAACGAGTAATAATAAGTCAAAATAATCAATTGTTCAGGAGAAAGAAAAAACTGAATTAAGTTTTATATATTGCATGTAGATGACCAGCTAAGACTGAAAATTAATGCTTTTTTACATTTTTTTAGGATGCCATAGTGGTTTTTGTCAAATATCTAAAAAGTCAAAGAAAAAATTACTTATACTCTTTTGATTGTTAGAATCTTACTATAAATGGGACTTATACTGTTATGACCAAACTTTAAAACAAAAGATAATTTTTAATTCAAATAACTTTTACAATACAAATTTTTTCATTAACTTTAATAGTTATTTCAAAAATATATTTTTTTAAATTTATCTTAAATTTCTAATTTGTTAGCAAAAATAAAACAGTCTTCACTTATATAAAAATAATTTTTTTTTAAAAAAATAAAACAATTCATTTAATATTTTAACAAAAATAAAACTGTCTTCAGTTATACAAAAACAAAAATTTTAAACAAAGAAAAATAATCAAATATTTTCCTAAAAATTATTCAAAACCTTAAATAAAATTTAGACCTTAGATTTATTGTTAAGTAAAAAGGGGAACGTCCCTAGAACTAGAGATTTACAGGAAACATACGGATACTGACAGGGTCATCCTGAATACCTCCAACCACTCCTACCAACATAAGCTGGCATCGTTCAACCACATGATCTATCGAATATTAAGACTTCCCATCTCCCAAAAAGGTTTAGCAAAAGAAACTAAACACATATTTGAAATTTCGAGAATAAACTGATATCTGGAAAAAACCATCACGGCCTTGCTTAGTAAACGGAAAATATGTTTACAACGGAATTTCCTCCCTAACCTACTCACTGATCAACAACCCAAAAGAAGAGTAGCATTGGAGTTTAGCAAGATTTCTCTCCCACTCAGAGCGAAATTAAGAAAACACGGGTTAGATATCGTATATGGCAACAGAACTAACCAACTTAAGTCTGTTCTAGGTTCAACTAAAGACTTAATCGAACAAATGGAAAAATCAGGTGTATATAAGGTAACTTGCAGTCATTGCAACAAAGTTTATATTGGGCAAACTAGGAGAAACATGCAAACACGACTCAATGAACACCTGAAAGAAGCAGAACTGGCTAAAAAGAAGAACTCAACAGAATTCCGATCCAAAGTAGCAGAACACATCATCCAGAAGAATCATAGTATTTCGAAAGAAGACATTGAAATGGTAAATTACATTAGAGATTCTAGGAAACTAGATTCAGCTGAAAGCATCGATATCGACAAAACTAAAAATAACTCACTCCTAAATAAAGACCATCAAGGCAACGGATATTCTTCTTTATTTAAATTTTTAGTGATATATAATAAAACGAATAACACCACCCCTACCTGTCATTCTAACGTCGGAAATATTATTTCAAATAGCAACAATAAAATAAATAAAAATATTTTTATTCAACCCTACCTGTACTATTTCATTGGATACTAAACAACTATGCAGTTGCGAAAAACATCAAATTGTTACCTGTGCGAATAGAATAAATAAGACGATTTTAGATTTCTTTTCAGTTTTAAATGGTTGATCTGGATTTAAATTTCTTTTGAAAGTGTGTTTTTGAATACCGCAAACGTTTTGCTGGCTACCATTTAAAGAGTTCGCCTTCTGAATCCTTTTTTCTTAAAACTAGTTCAGTTTTAAGTAATGAAGCATAATCAATAAATTCATTATGTTCCATTTCATTAACAATAAACTTATTTCTTTTTCCAACTGTACACCCTAGTCGTACCAATCATATGGATGTGATATAGGATATTCTGTTTTTTTCTTTTTTTTTCTATTATACCATGGTCTATATCACACTCCATATGGCTGTGTCCACTAATCATAAATTTGTGATCAATGATTTCCCAATATTGATTTGTGTTGCATGAGGCACAAAAACATAGCAGCCACATGCGAATTTTTAATAATTCGTTCTTTTCAATAATTCAATGTTGGTAAAATAAGTATAAGTCAGTGATAAAAATAATGTGACTTGTTATAAAAAATAATACTAGTTTGATCATTACAGTATAAGTTGACCTATAATTTTTTGATAGGCTAACTTTACAGAAGGTTTAGTTATACTGTTATTACCAATGCTTTTTATAATGATTTATAGATGTAATTAATTTCTAATATTTTTACAGAAGAAGGAACACAGTTCTATATTCCATTTTTTGACTTATCTCGTTTTTGCCAAAAAATTACTTGTACTCCTTTGAACGCGCACCATAGATATTTTATGTATGTGTTTTGTTTTTTTAATTCTTGTTTCATTAATGGTGTGTACTTGTTTATGTTTTAATATGAAATAGTAAGATCGTAAAAATGTCCCATCTCAACTCTAATCTTTATACGATCAAACTACTTTTGTGTATCTTTATATATTAACAGTTTTTGATTAAACATTGTAACTTTTATACATAACTAATATTTTTTTTCTATTAATCTAAGCATGAACAAATTTGTTTTTCTTTTTAAAATTAAACATTGTAACTTTTATACATAACTAATATTTTTTTCTTTTCACGCAAGGTTTAATCATTTATTAAAATATTTATCACAAAATTATATTTTAGCTTATCTAAACCAACTGTCTTTCATAAAAGGAATAATAGACTTATCATAGAGAAAAAAGAAATAATAGATCGCGTGGTAAGTGGATGTGTTCACATTGAATTGCAATCGCAGTCAACAAAATCTGTTGCAAAAGCTAGTTATTAGCGTTTATATTATGTCATCAATTGAAATTGCATCTTCATAATATGTGCGCGTAAATGTTATCATTCCATTTTTTTTGTCAGTTATTCAGTTCATCAATGTTTTGAATTTTCCATTCTGTAATTTTGATATTTTCTATTTTGACAATTTAAGAAATTTATTTGTAGCAAATAGCTATTTATTTATATTAACGTGTAGCAAAAAAATTATTTATTTTTATAAATCATTGCTAAATATTTAAATTTAATACCTACATTTAGACATTTTGACAATTTTGTGAATTTTGAAAAAACTTTTCACTGTTTTATTTAATCGTACATTCCTACGTTTATTTGAAACTAGCTTTGTAACCCGTCATAAATGACGGAAGCAAAATAAATCCTAGTTTCTTTTTTTCTTTCATTAGATTCTTTATTCCGAAATTACAGTACTTATGTTTATATCACTTTTTATTTATTTTATTTATGTTTATATTGGCCTAACACTAATCTTTTTTTTTTTATATAACAGAAAAAGAAGTACCATACCAACAAATTTGTATAAAATCTTTGTATTTTTGTATGGTATACTCGTACTCACTTCCATTTAGTTATAATTTGTTAGTTGGGTTCCATTTAGTATAAATTATACCGTATTAGCGTAATTGAGGCCTCCGGGAGAGCAAATTTTAAAATGGAATCTTATTTTCATATAAATTTTGTCTTTTGTATAATGCCCCTATCTTATTTTGCTATATGAATAAACTGTTATTATGGTATTGTGTTATTTTTAAAAAATATTCATAATTTATATATTCAAAATTTTGTATCTAAATTGGTAAAATTTACAAAAAATACAAAAACATTTTCATCAATAATTTTCAATTTAAAAAAAAATAATGTGTTATTATCCGGCGTAGAAGTAGAGTTAATTATCCTACTCTACTTCTATCAAGTTCTATTGATTGAACAGTGAACCTGAACAGTGAAGTGAAAAGTGAACACTTAACACTGAAAATAAAATAATATTTTTGGAATGGAGCATATAGAACATACAGAATACAGATACAGCAAATAATAAAAAAAAAAAAACAAAAAACAAAAATAATTGTTTTTGAGTGAAGTGAGTTACGCACACAATAATGACAAAAATAAAAGGTAGAAGCAATAAAGTAGTGTAATGTATAATATTATACAATACAAATATGCTGATACACATGTGTATTATTATGTATAATTTTAAGTAATAAGAATAACCTTTGAGTGAATTATGTTTTTTTTTGTGTTAAATGCTGTTTGCCTTTTGGTTATTATACCATATTAAACTGTTGATTAAATTTCTATTAGTCCTTATTATTATAAATCAAAAAAAATTTTTGTTTTATTTATATTATTATTATTATTTATTATTTTTCCTTATTATTTGCGAAGAAGACTAACATTAAATTAAAAAAATATAGTTCATGCAATCAATTTTTCCTGCAAAGGTTCAGCATGGTAGACAGGGGTTAAAAAAAAGCACCAAAGCAATTTGTATATATATGCATTTGTATTCATATGCAATTTGTATATGTGTTGGAGCGTTCCGTCGAACTTACAAACATCCAGATAAATGCAGAATAATATATATATAATAACTTAATTACCCTTCAATTTTATGCACAAAAAAAAATAATGTTTCACACACTCGCTTTCTTTATGTAATAAAATTTTTGTTTTTTTTTTTATTTTCAATAATTTTCCTTTCTTATTTTTAATTTTTATTTTGATGATTTCGCCGAGAAAAGAATAATATGCGTTTGTATTTGTATGTATAATCAATATATAAACAATGAAAAATCTGTTTTGAAAGAAAAAAAACAAAAATAATTTTAACTCATCCAATTATCTAAGTAAGTATTTCATTTTTGATTTCCATTCCAGGCCAGAAAATTGGTTCAATGGATGATATATGAATAATATATCATATTATATTATATATACATATAATTGGCTTTGTAAATAATTTTATAATATAATATTTAATAGTTTGATGTAGGTGTGCATATAGGTAAAAACTTTTTTTTTAATTCATTTTTGGTGTACTTATACCTATATATCATTTATTATCAATTATTATATTATACATACATGTACTCATATGGATATTTCTATTTTCATATTTTTTTCATCATGTACATTTTACAAAAAAACAAAAACAAATCAAATTGTAAAACTGACCAAATTGGATAGCTTAAAAATTATGTTGCACTCTTCTAACACGTGAAAAAAAAATTCAATCTCAATTTTAGTTAGATGTGGATTAAAAAAAATTAAAATAAAAAGGAGATTTCCTTTTATTTCTTGTGTAAATAAAAAAAATAATAAACAAAAAAACTGAAAAAAATTTTTTTAACCCATTCAACGGTCTGGTATTGGGTTGCAAAAAAAAAACGTAAGCAGAAAAAAGAAAGATATAAAAGCTTAATATGACATTCATATGAATTTATATATGCATATATAAATACTCCTATTTTAAAAATTTTATGATTTTGTGAATTAGTTTGCTTGTTTTCTGCTGCTCCCTAATTACTTATGTTTTATGCACCAACGACGCAATCTCATCCATCTTGCTTATTTATCAAGAAAAAAAATCAATAAAAATAAATTACAAAATTTGTTTCTTTTTTTTTATAAATAATTATGGTGACCATGTAGGTTGTTATAATAAGGTGTATAAATTGATTACTACCTACTTCCTAATAAGATTTTTTTTCATGTACTGTGCCATCAAAATGTGGTTATGTATCCATACAGAATTCTGTATACATGATTGTATGTATACATAACCACATTTTGATGGCATATATTATATATATGCATACAGAATCAAATTGATAGAATAGTTTTATACTCTTCTAACATATGTCCATATAAAAAAATTCAATTTCAATTTTACATATCATTTTATCATTACATGTGACCATTCGTACTATATTGTATAGTACAGTACTATATTTTGAAAGGCTGTATTATTTTTTTTTTTTGCAATATAATGTACTATAATTTGGGAAAAAGTACTATATATTTGGCCAAAGTACTACATTTCAATTTTATTTTCAAAACTCGAAACTAATGTTTATTGGGCGGAATAATTGTCAATTGTCATTTGTCAATGTAGCATGTATTTTGTAACTTCAATTGTTTTTAGGAGTGGGTTGAATGAAATTTTAAATCAAAAACGTTTTCTTACTGAGTAAAATAATTGGTAATATTATTCATTTCATATTGTTAAAATGTATTATAAAATATTAATTATATATTTGTTCAGCTTTTGACTCTAAAAATGCCAAAACGAAGAAAATGTATATTTAATTCGAAATTAGAAAAAGAATTTCCGTACATTAAAAAAATTTCGCCAAATGATGTTAAATGTTCTAAATGCGATGCATCTTTTTGCATTTCTAATGGAGGAAGGTCATTAATTGTTCAGCATTTGAAAACCGAAAAAAATAAAAAAGCTGATATCGTATGTGCTTCTAGCACAAATATAAACAGTTTTTTACGAAGTGCAATATTCACCAGCAAAGAAGAAAAATTAGCAAAAATTGAAGGTTTGTGGGCTTATCATGCTGTACAACATAACCATTCATTCCGTTCTAATGGCTGCACATCAAAACTAATAAAAAAATGTTTTGAGGAAAAATATGCTTGTGCACGAACAAAAACAGAAGCAATTATTTGCAACATTTTTCAACCGTTGTCTTTGGATTTGCTTAAGACCGATCTTTCCCAAATAAATTTTTGAACTGTCTACGCTGACTGTTCAAATCATGGCAACATACAAATTTGTCCTCTTTTGATACGTTATTTTTTACCAATTTATGGTGTTAAAGTTAAAATTTTGGAAGTATAACAGTTGCCCGGCGAAACTTCTGATATTATATCAAATTATATTTTAAAAACTCTAGGTAATCATGAATTAGCAAACAAATTATTAGCTTTATGTGTCGACAACACAAATTGTAATTTTGGGGGAGTTGCAAGAAGAGGACGCAACAACATTTTTCACAAGATTTAACAAAATATTGGCAGAGATTTGATTGGAGTAAATTGTGCTGTTCATATAATAAATAACTGCCTCCAAATTGCTTCGGATTGTCTTCCTATAGACTTAGAAATAGTTGTTGTTAAAATATATTCTTACTTCTATATTTATTCTTTAAGAATTGAAAAATTTAAAGAAATATGTGAGTTTAGTGAGGTCAATTTGCAAAAAGTACTCGGTTACAGCAAAACAAGATGGTTAACAATGAGACCAGCTGTAGATAGGATTCTTAAATTATTCCAGGCTTTAAAGTGTTATTTTTTGTCTGAAGATAAATGCCCATCTGTGTTAAAAACATTCTTTCAAGATCCGTCAGCCGAAGTTTGGCTTTTATTTGTACAAAGTCAATCCTCAACGTTTCATAATTGTATACTTAAAATTATTGTATGCCAGAAGTAGCAGGAATAATTAAAGAATTACGAACAAAATTAGTAGAAAGGAAAAACAGTTGTTTTTATTCTGGAACGGTAAGACAAATTATTTTAAATTTAGAGAGAAATGGAGAAATTGATGTTTCTAAATTCAAAAAGACTATATGTTTATTTTATTCTACTTGCATCGAATATTTGGATCAGTGGACAGATAAATTTTATGAAATACAAATTTTTGAATGGACTACAATTACAAAACCTCTAATATGGACTGATGTTGAATGCTTTGTAGATTTTGTTAAACATAAAAGACCTAATCTAAATACATTTGATGACGTTGAACTTTTTGATGAATTTTCATTGGTTAAAAACTTCGTTACCACAGCACAAATAAAGCTTTGGATGGAAAATAAAGTACCGACAGATAAAAGCTGGGTGGATATATTCAAACATTTTGATTCGAAACAAATAAGTTATCAAAATATACTAAAATTAATTGAGATTTGCCTGTGCTTGCCTGGATCGAATGCTGCTACCTAGCGAATATTTTCGGTAATCAATAATTTTTGGACAACTGAAAAAAGCCAGTTGAAAATTGAAACTGTTAAAGCACTACTAATAACAAAATATAATTTTTATATGAATTGTTTACAGTTTTCGGAATATTTGCAATCTAATAAAGATATTTTAAAAAAAATTCATAAATCGGAAAAATATGAAAAAGCAATATTAGAAATATAAGAAAATATTACCTTTAACTAATAAATAAAAATGAAATGGCAATTCTTTTAATTTAATAATATGTATGAACTTATTTATTTTTGTTTGTTATTTTTGTATTAAAATTTTTTGATTAAATATGTATACATACTTAAGTATATAAAAAATTGTGTTGTACTATATTTTCGTTTTCAAAAAATGGTCACCGTACATATTAGCTATGCTATCAGATCAGAAATGTTTCAAGATTATGTAAGTATATACATATGTATTTGGATATGTAAACACTTTTTTTTTAATTACGCCCTAATTCGTTCATATGTATAGAAACCACGCATCAATTTAATATTTGCTGCAAGTGTGGATTGTGGAATGAGAATTTCAAATTTTGTTTGGTGTTGTTGTTGTTGTGTTTTTTTGCGAAATTCGTTTTTTTATTAAAAACAAAAAAGTTTACTTTTTCTTCTTTTCTGAGAGCCCAGTAATTCATCGTTTCACCAACGAACCACACAACCGTATTTGTTTTAAAATATGATGAACAATTAATTATTATAGTCTTTTAAATATATATTTAAATTATAATATATTTTTTATTTGCTGTTTTCTATTCTTCACCTACATTTTGATTTTATTTCTGTATGTTCATTTTTTTTTTGATTTAATAAAGTTAAAAGAAAATAAACCGGTTTTTTTTATTATTTTTGAGAAATAAATTATAGGTATGTAATCAAGATATCCTAAATAGGATGATTTTTTTTTTAAATTAAATTATTAAATTGCTTAATTTTTAATTTTTTAATTGACTTAAAACTATTTAAAACTTATAACTGTAATTAATACGAGAGCTGAAACTTCAGTCATATATTATGAGACAAAAATATAATATTCTGCTTAGTTTTTATTAGTAGAAACGGACAATGCTCACACACGGTTTAATCATTTAAATAAATTTTATCACAAAATTATATTTTAACTTAACTTATCTAAACCAACTCTCTTTCATAAAAAAAATAATAGACTTATAGAGAAAAAAGAGATAAAAGTTCGCGCGGTAATTGGATGTGAATTGCAATTGCAGTCAACAAAATTTGTTGCGAAAGCTAGCTCTTAGCGTTTATATTATGCAATTGCATCTTCATATATGCACGTAAATATCATGAAAAAAAAAAATATCGAATTTTTTCGAAATAATCAACGTTTTGTACAAAATATTCAGTTTTTAAAAGCAAAATTTTAAGTTTATGCAGTTATTATTCAAAAACGGTAAGTCTGATACTCGTTCAACATATACCGTTAATTAGGTGTATTAATTCTAAAAAAAAGCTATGAAGAAGATGTTGCTCAAGTTTCAATTTCTTCTGAGCTGTAGTGGATATTCTTTAGACATAATTTTTCTAATCCGATTTTCTTTAACCCTCTGTAGCCCAGGTAAATTTAAAGATAGACCCCTCTTCTAGAACAATTTTTTTCCTAAAATACTCCAAGGATTCACCCCTTAAAAACTTTTTGCTCTAAACCGGACATTGCAACCATTGCATTGAAAAAACATTGCAAACACTCGCTCTCTTTATGTATGCAAGTGCTCAATTTAAATAACTATTTATTTAGACGTTGTCGTATATTTATGTTGAGAAATGACAGCACAATAATTCAGTGATTGATGCGTTTAGTCGGACTCGGAGCTTTCGATTGTGTGTGTGTAACAAGCCGTGAAAAACTTTTTTCATGCGAGTTGGTTTACTCCGACACTAATACATTCGCAAAAATTAAAATTTTTTTTGTTTATTTTAGTTCTTGTGTTCTTTATTTTATGTGAAACCGAACCGGAGAAACTCTGAAGTTTTTTCAATTTTGAAGATCCACCAAAAAAGCAGATGTATATCACCTAGTCAACTTATTATTTTCAATTAAAATTAAATATTAAAGAAATATTTTTACATATATATGTATATATTAATTTTTTTGATTATTTTTTAGTTACAGGTATAAAAGGGTATTTCAAAGTGCCATATATGATGGATTCTGTGTATAATGAAATTATTATTATTAATAATAATCAAACATTCTCTGATGGCATTGCGAAAATCTAGATTAATCCTGTACTTGTTTCTAAATTATTTTCAGAATAAATTTATAAGTACTTTTCTGTTTATGCAAAATCAATATTATAAAAGAAATTTTACAATAAAAAATTTGCTTAAAAAATTTATTTAAAGGTTTTACATTTTATTAAATAATTTTAATTTATCTTATTTTCAGAATAAATTTATAAGTACTTTAGAAAATACAAATTACAATTATATTACAAATGTATTATTACAAATTAATATTATATTACTATTACCATATCTTTCAGAATCACAAAAATCTGTTAATTTATCTGTTTCTTTTTCAATTTCAATAAAACAATTTTTTTATTGATTAATAATTACTTTCTCTCAATTGATTTCGACTCTCTACTAAACGTGGACATTAATAACGCCATAAATAGATTCTATGAAGTTATGTATCAGGGGTTTAACATGTTTGTTCCCAAAAAACTTAACAAACATATTAATTCGAGTTCTCCATGTTGAACTTAAAAAGCTAACAAATAAAAAGAATAAAGCCTGGAATGTACATTTACAAAATAAAAATGGCATTTCTTACTTGAATTTCGTAAATTTGTATAACGCTTTTCAATTTTTATTAAATTTTATATAATGCCTAAGTAATATAGCTTAGCCCAATACCAATAATAAGTAAAATAGCTTCCGAAATACGGACGAATTCTAAGTCTTTCTGGCGACTTGTAAATTCTAAAAGAAAAACAGATCAATATCCCAATTATATGACGTTTAAAAATCAAACATCTAATGATGCAAATGAAATATCTAACTATTTTAGAAATTTTTTTGAAAGTAATTATTCTTCTTCAACCTTTACACTTAATGAAGCAAATTTCACTCATTTAGAAACCTTTCCAAACATACCACTTGAATCAATATCCTTTACACGAAGCAATGTTCAGATTTACTTAAGTAAACTTGCTTAGAATACAGTTCCAGGACGGTCTGTCTGCCTGAAATCATATTAAAAAACTGTGCAGATTCTTTATCTTCCCCTATTTCTTTTCTATTCAAAAAATATTTAACTCCTGGGGTATTTCCAAGTTTTTGGAAAAAGTACTTTATAAAGCCAGTTCACAAAAAGGATTTAAAGATTAATGTTTCAAATTATAGACCTATTGCCAAACTATCGAGTTTATCTAAAGTGTTTGAACTTATGTTATTTGATACGATCTATAATTACTGTTCTTCATTTATAGTAAATGAGCAACATGGCTTTGGAAAAAAAACGTCAACTGTAACAAATCTTATAGAATCAGGCTCAACTTTTTTAAAAACCATGGAAGCCGGTAAGCAAACAGTTGTGGTTTACACTGACCCTGGTAAGGCTTTTGATCTCTTACCACATAGTGTGATTCTCTTCAAACTTAAAAAATATGGTTTTCCGTATTTTCTAATTAAATGGATTGACTCTTACCTTGGTAATAGATGCTACAGTGTTCTTTTCAGAACAGCAACTTCGGCGTCTTTTTTTTGCTAACTCTGGAGACCCACAAGGGAGTCACCTCGGACCACTGTTATTTATTATTTCTATAACTGATGTCACTAAAGTTATCCAGAGCAGTGGTATAAAAATTTACGCCGACGACATGAAAATTTATAAAAATATTAGTTCAAATAACGACTCATTTTCTCTTCAAAAAGACTTAAACAATTTTATGAAATGGTGTAATTATACTGGTTTTCTTTTAAACGTTGATAAATGCGCCATAATATCGTTTACTCGTTCTACGAATCCTATGTGTAATAATTATACCTTCGAATTTTATGATCTTGCGTCACTTTTGATTCCAAACTTACATTTAACATACAAGTTAACACAACACACAATTAACTAACATCAACACACAATCAACTAACATCAACCAACATAAAATTAAACATAATGCTTTTCTTATATTCTAAATTGTAATTCTAAACTTTTGTTTTTCAAATAATTTTGTTGACTTTATGATTTCCTCTCAATGCGCGAAGGACTGAAATTTGTTATGTAGTCAAAAAAGGTTGACGTTTGAAAATATGTTTACATGCGTTGATATTACTTTTATTAAAAATATTTAAAATTTTGTTAAGAGTAAAATAATAGATAATGGATAATAATATTGTAATATTCGAAAAAAATAAAATGTAGCGCTTTGCTTTTATCTTAAAATATAAATAATTTGTTAGAAACAAAATAATCGTATACTAAAAAAAAAAAAGAAAAAAAATACACTTCATATCTTTTTCTTAAAAAACATTTGAAATTCTATATGTGAATGTGTTCATTCATAAATCGAGATAGCAATAAATATTTATCAAATAATTGGTTACATGACAAAATTTCACAAGACAAAATTCACAGAGATAAAATCACATATGGACAAAATTACACATGGACAAAATTTCATATTTAAAAAAATGACTGTGCCGTTTCCTTGCCGTCGGCAAAAACAGGGTTCCAATAAATTGTTAGCGAGGGTTTCGACTATAAAAACAAGAGATCCGGCGTCCCAAGCGTCGAGACCGAATACCGTGAAAATTTTTTTTGTCATCAGCACAATAACCCTTAAATGTGATTAAGACAATAGGTCCGAGGTCCAAAGAATTGAGGCCGAAACTCTTTATCACGTATTTAAATTGTATTTTTCTGAAAAAATGTTATTAATAATTATTATACATAATTTTAAAAAAAATTTAGGAGTGGTCCGACGGTCCAAAAGACGGGACAGAAGACCTTGACCCAAACCCCCGCTACTCATTTATTGGAACCCTGTTTTTGCCGACGGCAAGTAAACGCATATGGCACAGTAATTTTTTTAAATATGAAATTTTGCCCATGTGTAATTTTGTCCATATGTTATTTTTTCATATGTAATTTTGTCTTGTGTAATTTTGTCTTGTGTAATTTTGTTCTATGTAATTTTGTCTTATGTAATTTTCTCCCGACACCCAAATAATTATATACACATCCTTTTCTTTTACTTCGCCCTTCAGCCAAAAGTTAAAAATATTTTAACAAAGAAATTGAATGAAGAAAATGCCCGAAGAGGATTTTTTGTGTATGTGTTAGTAAAATAAAATTTTTTGATTGGTTAAAAAATTTATCCGGACATTCGTCCATTAAGAGGAAATTCACCTTTATTTCACGACTGCATTCTATTTTTTTTAATTTAAGTTCCCGTGTGAAATAAGTAAATTTTGGAATTTGCTAACTCACCAAATATTTTAATTTAAACTAACTGTTTTAAGATTGTGAGTAAAAGTTAAAATCAGAGTTAATTAGTAACTTGTACGAAAAAGTTGTATTTGAATTTATCAAATAAAAAGAATTGTATTTGAATTGATCTAATAAAAAAATAAATTTAATAAATAAATAAAGTGTATTTATTAACTGGCGACCGTGACAGCGTGCATCAAAGATTATTCACATGAGAACATAATCAGAAGCACAAAAACAACTTAAGTGTAATGTTATATTTTACAACAATTCTGTAAGTACAAACACTGCATTATAGTTATCTTACCTAAAAAAAAAGAAAAAGATTAAATTAAATAAAATCTAAACAGAAAATTTTATGAAAACAAAAAAATTCAAATTATATAAAATTTAAGTGAATAATTTAACAACAAAAGAAGAAATAAATCTATAAATATTAAATAAAATCTAATAGAAGTAAATTTTTAAGAAATAAAAAAGAAAAAATCAAATTAATTAAAATTTAGGTTTTTTTTTTTTTTCAAGATAGTAGTAAATCATCGAAAGAGACTTCAGGGCTTCAACTTAACCCACTAAAAACTCCTATCATTGTTGCAACCTTAAAACTAGTCTTATAGACTAACCATTAATTTAAATTTAACTCAAAGAAACTAAGATACCTTTGATCTACCAAAATCCAATAATGTTTTAATAGATAAAAGATTTTAACCTAACTCAAGTGGTCTTGTTCGTTTTAGTCGCTTCACAAAGTTTTGATTGTCAATTAACCGTGCAGCGCATTTCATTATTTCGTCTTTTATAGATGAGATCTTCAGATCTCGATGAATATCGGCATTGCGAACATAACATGGAGAATTGACTATGTTGCGCAGTACCTTATTTTGGAACGTTTGGATAGTTTGAATATGAATTTGTTTAGCACACTCCCATATTTGAATACCGTATGCCCAGACTGGCTTCAATATTTAATTATACATCAAAACTTTGTTATAGATCGAGACCGTAGAACTCCGCCCAATCAGCCAGTATATTTCCCTATATTTGAACTTGATTTTCACATGCTCTTTCCATTTCAGTTTTGCATCCATTTAGCTTTATTTTCGTATGGAATCACGACATCATTAATTTTAACTGAGAGAGGAGTTACTATGTTTTTGCAGGTGAAGTTTACATGACTAGATTTGGCTTCATTTAATTTAATTTTCCATTTTTTGCACCAGTTGGAAATTTTGTCCTTAGCTTTTTGCAGTTTGCTTGTAGCTTCTTCTATAGTAGAACCAACTGCCATCAACGCTGTGTCATCTAAAGGTTGCTATTTTTATATTTTCTACTTCTGGTATATCACAGGTATATAACAAATATAAAATTGGGCCCAGTATACTACCTTGCGGTACTCAAGCTTTTATATCTCTTAGAGAGGAGTATTCATTCTCATTTTTAACACCAAAAACTCTATTTGAGAGTATGATGAAAATAATTCAACTTAATTTTTAGGGAGCAAACAACTCAACTTTTTGATTAGTCCTTCATGCCAAACTTTATCAAAAGCTTGGGCTACATCTAGAAATACTGAAGAATAAATTTGTTTATTTTCCAGTGCCCTTTCTATAATGTCTGTTATTCGATGTACTTGATCTATTGTTGAGTGGTTCTGCCTAAGCCCAAATTGGTGATTAGGAATTATATTCCTGTTTTCTATGAGGGGTTGAATCCTTCTCAATAGTAATTTTTCAAACAACTTCAATATTGTAGGGAGCAAAGATATCGGTCTGTAGGATTTGGTGTCGTTAGCAGGCTTTCCTGGTTTTTGGATCATTATTATCTCTGCAATTTTCCATACACTAGGTACGTGTTTAAGCTTGATGCAGGCATTCATTATATATACCAAGAGTGTGAGAGCTTTGTTGGGTATATTTTTCAGCACATTTGAAGTTATTAAATCAAATGCTGGAGCTTCATATAATTTTAGGTTTTTTATTTCCTTAATTACTTCTTTTTGACTTATTAAGGGAATATTTATGCCTTCGTGGTTATTTGTTTCATTTAGATCAATAACAGTGTTCATTTTATTGGAGATGATCTGCAAAAGTGTCAGCTTTTTCTTTATCGCTCCTTGCTCATGAGCCTTTATTTTTCCTCAGTGGTGCAGAATGCACAATAGACTTCTTCATTTTTTTTTTTTTTTTCTTTATTTCAATCATACTAATTTAATATAAAATTTCATTAACTTAAAACTAAATTGTAAGTTGTAGATCTTAGCCTAGGCTGTCTGATCTTAAAATTTAAAAAACATTAAAGTGCAAATAAAAGTTAATATACAAAAAAAGCTATGGAACTGTCAATAATATGAAATAAAATAAATTACATTATAGGAAAACTTAAAAAATAAGATAAACTTCAATGCTTAAATTTATAAAACGAAAAAAAAAAAAATAAAAAAGAAAACAAAAAAGTACTACTTCTATTATAAAAATTATATATAAAGACTATTTAAAACTACTTATGAAATTAACTTTACCATTTTTACTGCAATTACTACTATCAAACATTTTTAATTTTTTATTATTGTGTTGTAATAATACAAAATATTCTTATATTCAATTATTTTTGTTTATTTATAATTTATTTTTACTTTTTTCCATTTATTTATTTTTGTTTTTTTTTTTTTATTGTCAACTTATATTTAATATAAATTTTTGTATTCCGGTTTTAAAAACTCTAAAAGAATCAATTTCTTTAAGTTGTACCGGCAGGTCATTAAACACTTTCAAACAATTATACAGACAGTTGTTTTTCTGTTGATTTGTTTTAAACAAGGACAGGTAGAAATTGGATTTGTTTCGAGTGTTGTGTGTATGGATGTCTATCATTCTACTCAAAATGAAATTATGTTTGATTTTATTATTAATTATTTTAAACGCTACTAGATATAGTTCTCGTTTACAAATATTAGTGAAACTTAAATATTTATCAGAATATAATAAATTTGTTGGATACATACGTGGGTAGAAGTGAATAATTTTTATTGATTTCTTATGAATGACATCCAGCTGACTTAAGGTTTGCTGGCTCGCACCGTTCCATACGGGATTGAGATATACAATGTGTGACACTATAAAAGACGAATATATTGCGTATAATGCTTTGGTTGAGATAAAGTTCCGTAATCTACGCAATATGAAAAGATAGGGTGATATTTTGCTAATAATATGGTGCACGTGGTCAGTCCATTTCAACTTTTTATCGATAATTAACCCTAGATAATTAAAGCTATCTACAGTTTCTATTAATTTAGATTTATAAAAGAAATTTTCTGAGTTATATAATTTATTTCCAAACAAAATAATTTTGGTTTTTTTTACATTTAGGCTTAATTTGTGTTTAGTAATCCATATTTCAATATTATTTAGATCGTTTTCAATATCCCTCCTCAATTCGATTTCGCTTGTTGCTGAATATCGTATTACTGCATCATCAGCATACAGTTGAATTGAGCCTTTCAGCTTTAGTCGGGATATATCATCAATGTAAAGCTTAAAAAGGTCTGGTCCTAGGATGGATCCCTGTGGTACCTCTTTTTTAATAGTAAGGTAACTACTAAGAGAATTTCCTATTTTGACTCTTTGTAGCCTATCATTGAAATATGATTTAAAAAAGCTTATATTGGATGGACTAAAACCAAGATTAATCAATTTTAATAACAGTATCTCATGGTCAACGCAGTCAAATGCTTTTTGTAGATCCAAAAATATACATGCAACAAATTTCCCATTGTCGATGTTATTGGATATAAAATTTGTTAAACTGAGACATGCTGATGTAGTGTTAGAATTATTTTCAAAACCATATTGTTCTTCATGTAAAATGCTGTTATTTGTACAAAATAAATTAAGGCGGCGTTTGATGATTATTTCAAATATTTTTGACAAAGCGTTTAGTACAGAAATCGGTCGGTAGTTTGTTGGATTTGTAGTTGAACCTGATTTGTATTTAGGGGTTACTATTGCTATTTTGAGACTTTTAGGAAAAACAGAATTTTGAATTGCATTATTTACTAATTTTACTAATAATGGTGATAATTGAGATGAGAATTTTTTAATGAATTTAGAGGAGATATTGTCATGGCCCGTTGCAGCTGACGACTTTAGTTCATCAATTATTTGTTTGATTTCTTCTTCATTTGTTAAATCTAGACAGAAATTGTTGAAGATAGTTCTTCTTGTACTATTTATATATGTAAAATCTATTTGGAAAGGAGAGATATTTATTTCGTCAGTTACATTCACAAAGAAGGAGTTCATTTTGTTAGCTATGTTGCTTTCATCACTGATAGTTTCATTATTAAAGTCTAAGGACTTAATAATTGTGTTAGAAGTACACGAATCAGTGTTATGAATTATTCTTTTATAAAATTTCCACAAGTTTTTAGAATTTGAAATTTCGAAGTGGATGTCATTTGAAAAATAGGTTTTTTTAGCTTCAAGAATCATTTGGCTAACTTCAAGTCTCATTTTTTTTATATAAGTCAAGAATCCGTATATTATTTTTGTATTTACAAGAATACTTGTAATAAGAGTCTCTAATCTTTATTTTATTCAAAATTTCTTTCGTCATCCATTTCTTTTTTAATTTCCCCATTCTTACCTCGATCGTTTTAGTATACTTTATGATAATCTGCTGTAAATCGGCAACAAAAGGATCAAACTCGTCATAAGAATCAAGATTAGACCAAAATCTATCTAATTTTATTTGGTCGTAATCCAAAACTGTTTTCTTTTCGGTTTTTTCTATGGTTAACGGTTTGAGATTCATATTAATGAGAAACATTTCATGATATGAAAGAGGGGTACCCATTATCATAAAATTATATTTGAATTTAACCAAGTCGGTAACAAGGTGATCAATAACAGTTCTAGTTGAGTTGCTAATTCTAGTAGCATATTCAGGAGTTATTTTATTGTATATTAAGAACCCATTACCAAGCAAAGTGTTTGTATATGTTAAGACTTGCTCCTTTTTGGTGTCAAGTAAGTTTAGATTCATATCACCTAAAATAACAGAATTTTTATAGGTTGTAGTAATTTCATCCAGCTTATCAATAAAATCTGGTACACGCGTTTCGTGTGATCTATATATCCCAATAATGTTTATGTTATGGTTAGTTAATTTAGTAATTAAAATATTTGTTTTATTAAATTCTTCTTCAATTATAAAATTAGAGTCAATATTTTCAATAATGTATATCGCAACCCCCCCATATGGTTCTTGCCTATTTGAAAAATAAGGAACATATCCATTTATATTGAAAAAAGCATTTTCCTTTTTGATAAGCCATATTTCAGTCAGAACAATTATATGGATGTCAAAATCATAAGAATAAATTAGAGATTCTAAGTCGTATAGTTTATTCCGAAGACTTTGAATGTTGATGTACATAATATTCAAGTTAGTTTTATTATTTGTAAATGATGTTAGGTTGCATACCCCTGACATATGCACAACATTCATATCCAAAGAAGGGTTTATGGTGTTAGTTGAGAAATTTATAACGAAGAGGAAAAATAATAAGAACAAAGAGGGAGAGCAATAAGAAGAAAACCACATGCTTAGAAGAAATATACAATAATTTCGTTATGATTAGAATGATAAGGAATGATAATATGATTTTAGTATTAAATCCGTTCGCGACGTGTAGATTATATTGATAATGTGTATAATAGAAAGTAAATTTAAGAAAAGTATACTAAATTAATAAATATATAAGTAGTGTTTTTAATATGATATTTTTAGTAGTAATTTTTGTTTTTAAACGAAATCTAATAATTTTTAGCAGATATATTGTATAAATGTGTAAGAAAAATAAGTGTTTTAATAAATGTTTAAAGTTATTTAAAAGTGCCATAATCAAAAAAAATTTCATTGTATAATATTAAAGTTACATAAGAATATTTAATATGTGCAGGCATATGGACATATGAATACTTGAATATATGGACACATATACACATGTACATATGGCTGCACATATGCCACTTCATCTTAACTATAATATTAGTATAGGTATACTTGTAAATGCAATAGTGAATATCAAAAAATGTTTGTATAGCCAAAGTAATTGCAACAAAAACAACAATGGAAACAAAGTAGTAAGTGAAACAACTAAAAATAATAAGTGAAATTATGAAAAAAGTTACAAGAATTTTTGAATAAAAAAAGTAAAAAGTTTTAAATATTAAATATTTGTTTAATTTTTTTAATATCATTAAAATTAGAGATACTAAAAATTTTGCTGTTTTTATTTTGTCGTAAAAAGATTGTGTTGTTTTTGACCCATAAGTATTCCATTTTTTTTGAAATTTTGATTGATTTTGCCTCGAAATAAAGCTTACTTTGAAGCGAAGATAAATGATGGCGAAAAAATATTTCATTATTCTTACCTTCGAAAGTTAGATTGAACTCAGCAGTGAATAAAGGTCCAAAGCTTTTTTTTTTAGACATAATGTCATTTTTGATTTCATCAGAACTTAATTTTACTATATATAAGCAGCTTTCAGATGTTCCTTCTTTTTTGTTTATTAATGGTGTTATACTTATTAGATTTTTGCTGGATACATCAGCACCCACTTTGTTAAAAATATTGTCAAGTTGGAAGTTTTTCAAACCTGGTGGTAGGCCAGCTACAACAATATCGTTTTTCCTTTTTAGCTGTGTTGGTTCATCTAGAATTCCCTCCAACCTATTCAACTTTTCTTCCAATGACCTTGTGTGATCCTGCAAATAATCAATTTTTTTACTTAGGATTGTATTTTCTTTTTTTATGGCTATATTTTCTTTTAGTGCTGTGTCAAGTTTATCGGACAAAAAAATTTGAGAACTTCGAATTTCTGATACAGCGGACCCCAGAGCTTTTAAGTATATAGCCATTTTTTCCATGTTGCAGTTACTCAAGTCAAACGATACCAAGTCATTCGTTTCCATTTTATTTAATTCACCTGGAGATCCTTCATCATCCTCCACAAGCACTGCAAGTGATTCATTAAATTGCGTGGGACAATTAGAACATTTCCAGCTTATGTTTCCCGATTTCACAAGCTCATAGGTATCGTCAGAAATCTTAGCACATCCAATATGGAAGAGTTTAACACAGATTTTGCATTTCACAACTTTTGATCTGGTCGATAATAGTTTTTTGCAAACACCGCATTGATTAGCCATATTTAAGAATTTAGAAATTTTTATATAAGAGTTTTTTTGAATTATTTATTGACTATTTTTTTAATGTTTTTTATTTTTTATTCTTTTTGTATTTTTTACTTTTGTTGTTTTTCTTTTTTATTTTTTTTTTATTTTTACTTTCTTTATATTATATTTTATTTTAAAATCTTATTTTATTTAAATTATATTAATTTAAGTTTTAGAAAGTTTATATTAAGAAAGATTACATCAAATTAAGTTATTAAAATTTTTTTTAAAAATTAATTTTGAATTTATTTTAATGAGCGCAAAAATAATGTTGCTTGTACTTTTCTTTGACAGTTCTTTAATCAAACAATTTTACTCGTAGCTTTCCATAAAGAATAATTTGTTTCTTCAGTAGCTGTTAAATTTTCTATGTAATAATTCAGAGATCTATCATTCAATTTCTTTATTTCTCTCTTTAGCTCCTGAGTTTTATTATTAAGATCCGTTTTGCTGGATGGGTCACGTGTTTGTTGCCACCTTCTTCCCGCTTTTCGTTTCTCTTTTAACATGTTAAGAATATACACCGGATATCTAGGGCTGATTTTTTTAATTTTTTTTGCCTTAGTACTACTCCAAGCTGCAAACTGGACAGCTTGCAAAAGTCCTTCAGTAGCAGTTTCTAGTTGTTCCTCATTGTCTAATGTTACTCTTAAATTAATATTTTCTTGCAGAATCTTTTTAAAGCTTAACCAATCTGTAGATGAGTTGGTTAAAAATGGTTTACTAGATTTTTTCACTATTGTTGTATTTAATTTTAGGATGACAGCAGAATGGTCAGAATTGAGGTCATAATTATCTTCTATAGTTGTGAAATTAGTTGAAACTTTTTTCATTATAAAAAAGTCTAATAGATCAGGAGTTTTGTTTATATCTACAGGCCAATACGTTGGTTTTCCTGTTGAAAGAAATAAATAACCTGTTTCTCTCAGCGCCTCTTTCAGTTCTTTATCTCGGCTAAGGGTCGTCCTGAAGCCCCATTCTAGATGTTTGGCATTGTAGTCACCTCCAAGAATAAATTGTTCACCTAATTTCATTAATAAGCTCTTGAACATATGTTTTTTAATAGCATGATTGGGTGGGCAGTACAGTGCTCCTACGTTGATATTTTGTTTTGTGCACCTTATTTGTACGGCTGTCAGTTGCATTTCTGTACTTTCTATGCTACAATGTTCATGATGAGTAATAAGATCATTTACTCATTTGACCGCACTACCTCCTTTTGATAGATTGTCAGGGTGCGTTGTATGATATACTTTGTATCCACGAATTACGAAATTGTGCTCCTTTGTTAGATGGGTTTCTGACACGAGACAGACATCTATGTTCCGTAAGTTTAGGAACATTTCCAATTCTTGTTTTTTGTTGTTAATGCCATTGGCATTCCAAGTACATATAGTGGTTTTGTCTTTATGCATTACCTAATTGAGTTACGTGGCGTATCAGGATACTTAACAGTATACCTACTTTCCAACTTATCTAATCTTAGTGAGATTCTATCTACCAGACTCATTAGTTTTTCCATTGTTTTTGTTATAGTTCCGTGCTGTTGTTTTTCTGAAATCAATTTCGTATTTGTTGAACGAGCTCTTCTCGGCACTTGATTATTTGATGAACGAGTTTTTCTCGGTGTTTGATTATTTGCATTTGATGAACAAGCTATTCGAGGTGTTTCATCAGCAGTGAAATCTCGATTTTTCTTCATATTTTTATTGCTTTGGTAGACATCCTCATTGTTTTCGCCTTTTGCTATGGCAGAATAAGTAACTCCCTTTATTACTTTCTTTGATATGAATTTTCTTGGTTGTTGCCTTTGAACTAGTTTTGGGTAAACAGAGTTTCTCCTTTTCTGAAGTTCTTTGGCAATAAAACATCCTCTGTAATTTGCTGGATGAGACTCTTGGCAGTTGGAGTTTTGCTGGATTTTGGCTGTGAAGTTTTCAGCTTATCGCATTCTGCTGTTAAATGTTTACCAGCACATTTCACACATATAGGCTCCCTATTACAAAATTTCAGCGTATGATTATGACGCTGACATCTTCTGCACTGAGGAATATCTTTGCTTTTTCTCAAAGGTTCAATATAAACTATCATGTTTTGAATATGATGGAATTCGCAAATTTTTTTCATGTCCTCCTTACTATCAAAGGTAAGCATGAAAATTGGGAGCTTAATAGTTACCTGTTTATCATTTTCCTTGACTTTCTTTATCATATTTACTGCATTGATGATATTGAATTGTGTATTATGAAGCTCACTTATTATTTTTTATTTTTTTTTTTATTTATTTATTTACTTTATTCTTCATAAACTTATAATTAACAAAAAAAAATTTTATTAAAATTATAAAATATACTTCATAATTTTGTTAAAAGAATAAAGTTAGGTTGCATTCTAAAATTTAATATAAAAAATTTGTTACGAATGCACCTTCAGTTTAATTCTAAACATCATATATATACTCAATATTTAGTATAATTCATTAAAAAATCAAATACAAATATATTCAAATTATTTGGGGTAATTTGATTGTAATAATAATTCAAAAAAGAAAAAAAAATAAACAATAGAAAAATATAAAAATAGAAAATATGAAGATATTAAAATAAAGAATAATAATAATTAAAAAATAAAATTAAAAATTGATATTATGTTAACGAAAAATGTAAAATTTTAGAGATATTAAAAAACAAAAAATAAAAGAACTTGGAAAGACATTAAATTATTGGAAAGACATTAAACATTAAATTTATTACATCATATAGTCAGAAGCTTATTTAAAGATTATATCTTATCGCGTGCAAGCTGCGTTCCATGACTTTTATTAGTCTATTTATTTTGCTTTCATAGGTATGTCATTCGTATTGAGATCTGTCATTGGTATCATTGAGATCTTTAGTTAGGTTTCTATAATCTATTTCCGTCTCCACATTTACTTTCAGCTGCTTATTGTTTAGCATCTTTATTTCATATGTTTAGCTTGCAACATTTTATTTAATGGTTTGAAATCATTTATGTTACTTATGATTACAGGTGAATTTTTGGTTTTCCTTTTACTCACAAATTCAGTTGTTTTGGACTAGAACTCATCAGTAGGTATTTATAGTGTTAGACTACCTATACAACTCCTAATTTTTCATTTGATTGACTTTATAACTTATTACAATATGTCAATAAGACCTCTGTGAGTTATAAAATTCAACCAAAAAACTCATGGTAAAATGTAATTTTTACAAAATAAATATATATAAATATAAATTTTTTAAAACCTTTAAATCATTTTACTTTTAATAAAAAGAACAAGTTCGATTGTATAGGTAGTCTAACACTATAAATACCTACTGATCAGTTCTAGAAGTGTTATGATGAACGAAACAATTCCTGAAAATAATTTTGTTTGTTAACACAAATAATAATAATATTTATAGATACAATGGTGATATAAAATAGGTATGTATCAAGATTGAATATTAATTAATAAATCGAACTTGTTCTTTTTATTAAAAGTAAAATGATTTAAAGGTTTTAAAAAATTTATATTTATATAAATTTATTTTGTTGATCTTTTCTTTTTTTTGAGCAACTAGTCAGTTTCTCTGCTCAATTCATCTTTATCCGTGAAATATTCTTTTTGCTCGGTGATTTCATTTGGTGCATTACGTTTTTCTCTTTTTTTCAAATCCTCGTTTTCTTCTCTTAATGCCTAAATTTCTTTTTTTAGTGACATACATAACGCCTCGCTCATCTTCTTTTGGAGTATATGGTTCTCATTTGGTTCTTTATTATTTTGATTCCGTATATCAATTATTGGCTCGGTCATCCTCGATGGCGACCTTGGAACCGTCGCACTTTTTTTAAAGGGGTTAATCAGCTTGTCTAAATTGTTGCTCCCCACTGGTGACTCATCTGAAAGTCTAGTACATTCAGCGAAGCCCTCGCCGGCAGCCGTGGTCTCTACCGACACTTTGGTAGATATCCCTACCGAATTTATTTTGTTATTTAGACTCTACATTATTATTTGTTTTATGTTGCATTTTATACCTCCTGCCTGGTCATTTTAACTGCCGCCCCTCTGGGATCAGCCGCAGACCAGGGAGCCGCCTATTTTAGGTCAGACGCTTCTGGATTTCTTTTTTTTTTTTTTTTTTTGTGTTTGTGCCGGTACTCAATTACCATAAATCGCGTCCGCGCACATGCTAATCAAATCGATTTACTTTGATATTGCGCCAAGTGTTCGCATTCACCCGCTCTCGTTAGCCTTACAAGTTATTAGGTGGTACCCGGCAGATAACTACAATGTTACCTGCCTTCGAGGAGGTGAGAGTCGGATTTGATGGCAGAGCTGTAGATGTTTTACCAGATGGCATTTGCTAGTTTTTATGGGAAACATAGGTTAGCATATGCTCCGTCTGGAGCCTTTACCACCCTTTTACCACCCTAGAAAAAGGGTAAAGGTATAAAATTTAAGTGAAAAATTTAAAAGAAAAAATTAAATAAAATAAAGCTGAAGCAAAAAATTTAATTATATTACTAAAAAGAAAAAAAGTAAATATTTCAGTCAAAAAGAAAAAGAAGAAATTTTTTGTTAAAAAATTACGTATGAAAAAAAAATTTTTTTAAGCAAAAGTTTACTATCAAATTCAGATTGCATAAAAAAGTGCGTGCAAAATAATTGTTAATATTTAAAAGTAAAATCATAGAATCCATGATTAATTTTGCTTTATAATTTTTTAAGGAAAAAATGTGAAATAATATAAAAACTATTTCTAGTTTTAAGAAAAAATTGTAAGATTTAAATAAGGAAATAAAATTTTTTTTGGAGTGTTACTCTAGGTTAAACAAATAATTAATAGAATAGTCAATAGTTAATATAATTAAGACAAACAAAATTATTTTGCAAGAAATTAAGGCAAGCTTAAAAAAAAGAAAAAAGAAATTTTTTAAATAATAGTTCTTGTAAGTAAACTAAAAACTAAAATTAAATTAAGTAAGAAAAAATTGCAAAATTTAAATAAAGAAATAAATTTTTTTTTGAGTTTTACTCTAGGTTAAGAAAATAGGTTAATTAAGGAAAATTAAATTAATTTGAGCCAAAAATTAAAACAAGTTTAAAGAAAGAAAAAATATTGTAAATTAGTAATTAAATAATAAAGAAAACAGTTTTTTTTTAATAGTAAAAAAGGAAAAAATATAAAATAAGAAAAAAAACCAAACAAGAAAATACGAATATGGAAGAATTACAAAAAGCTATTACTCAACTAACTGGGGCAGTTAACGCTCAAATAGAACACACCAAGAAACTGGAGGCCAGGCTATTTTTTTTTAGAAAATCCTAATGCGAATGCAATAAGAATCGAACAAACGCCAGTAGCACCGAGAAATGAAACAGAGCTGAAAGAAATCCATCAAGAAATGTTTATCACTGCATTACGCAGATAAAAGCGACATGCGAACTTTAGAACATCAATTAAGCATGCTTACCCAGGGAAGAAGCAGCTTTGATGAATTTTTCTAAAAGAAAAGAAGACAATCCAAGTCAATAATAATGAAATTAGAAATAGCCATCTAAATGAAGAAGTCAAAACCCAACTAAGAACAATCCTGAAAAAATACAAAAATATTTTCGGACCAATCAACGATAAAGAAATAATAGATACAAATGTAAAGGCTGAAATAAGGACATCGAGTGATGATCCCATCTATACGAAGTCATACCCATATATTATATGCGAAGTGAAGTGGAAGAACAAATTAAGAAACTATTAAAAGATGGAATCATAGGGCCATCGAAAAGCCCATACAATTCGCCTACCTGGGTGTTAGAAAAAAAGCAAGACTCATCTGGAATAAAAAAGTATCGCATAGTAATTGATTTTAAAATAATTAACGCTATAACAATATCAGATACCTACCCAATACCAGATATTTCAAATACCATAGCAAATACCATTCTTTATCAATTAACTATAATTTAACAAAAATGATAGCATTGCTGAACAATAAAATTCATGAAGCAATAAATATTGCTGTTCCAAGAACATGTAAAAACTTTCATTCAACGAGGTTGCCAGATAACATAACTAGTCTAATTAAACAAAGAAATGTTATCAGAAGGAAATGGTTAAGAAATCGTTTACTTATCTACAAAGCTCAAATAAGTTTTTTAAATGAAAAAATTAATGAAGAGATTACTCTTTTTCGCAATAAAAAGGGGAATGGAAAACTAAAACAACTCAACAAAGCTTCAAAACCCTTTTGGAAAATAATAAAAGTTATTAAAAATAAACATCAAGTGATGCCACCACTTAGTTTTACCAATGAAATATACCTGACACAACTTGAAAGGGCTAATCTGATAAGCAAAAAATTAGGAAACAAACATTAACTCACTGATTTGTTCTACGATAGTTATACAACCAATTTAGTAGACTCGTATAGTAAACAGATTGAAACTATTCACTACTCTTTAAAAAACTCAGAACTAATCAAAAATTGCGAAGTTAAAAATATCATAAAAACATTAAAGACGAACAAATCTCCAGGTTTGGATGAAATCTCAAACATTTGTATTAAAAAACTTCCTAGGAAAGTAATTGACTACTTAGTAAGTATTTTCAACAAATGCCTAGAAATTGGCCATTTCCCAAATGATTGGAAAATCGCGAAAATAATTCCAATATCAAAACCAAACAAACCACCTAATCATCCGGATAGTTATCGCCCGATAAGTTTATTAAAAACATTCTCAAAAACCTTCGAAAGAGTAATAAAATATAAAATAGTTGACCGTGACCGCAAGTGACCGCAAAAACATTTTACGTAATGTTCAGTTTGGCTTCAGAGCGGAACATAGCACACTACATCCTCTTCTTAGAGTATAAAATTTTATAAAAAATAACCTTAGTCAAGGCAAGTCAATTGGTATGGTAGTATTAGATATTGAGGCTGCTTTCGACACAGTATGGCATAAGGATCTAATACATAAGCTTAATGTAATCGGCCTTCCAATATTTTTAATCAAAATCATACAAAACTTCCTGAGCAATAGAAATTTTTGCGTTTCTATTAATAACATTACATCAGAACTAAGACCTATAGCAGCAGGTGTCCCACAAGGCTCTGTATTAAGTCCTGTTTTATATAATATTTATACTCACGACATTCCTTTAATTGAGAACAGCTCTATCTCAATTTACGCAGATGATACTGCTATATATACTTCGAACTCGTCCCCGCAAATCGTTATATCAAATTTGCAGATGTACCTAAATAACCTAAATGACTATTATTACAAATGGAAAATAAAATTAAATTCAGAAAAAACAAATGCTATATTTTTTACAAAAAAGAGAAAAGCCTCCTTGTTGCCACAATCCAATCTCTTTCTTAACAATACCGAAATAAAGTGGGCGGACACCGTAAGATACTTAGGCTTGCACCTAGATAAAAAGTTAACGTTTCAATATCATATATATAAAACAATTGACAAAATTAACATGACCATCAAAATACTATACCCATTTATAAGTCGGAGGTCATTTGTATCTTTAGAAAATAAAATATTAATACTAAAACTATTTTTTTCCCAATTTTAACATATGGAGCCCCAATCTGGGTCACTTGTGCTAAAACCCATAGAAATAAATTAAAAATTTCACAAAACAAAATACTAAAACTAATGATGAACTTACCATTTTATTTTTCAACGAAAAAGTTGCACGATAAGACCAATGTGAATATGGTTGACGAAAATATTAATATTATAAAAGAGAAATTTAATAATAAAGTGCAATATTCAAACAATGTTATGATACAAAACTTGTATGCTAATTTGTAAATACATATAGATAATAAATTAAAATAAATACATATCTTAGTAGTAGTTAGGTTTAGAGCAGGAAGAAATACGGGCCTTCAATAATTTGAAGGAACTCCTAATGTCAACAGAAATATAAATTTTTCCAAATTTCGAAAAACCGTTCAACCTAACCACTGATGCGTCGCAGCATGTTATTGGAGCAGTACTTTCCCAAGGAGATATCGGAAAGGACAAACCAATCACCTTCATCTCTAGATCACTTAACAAAAGAGAAGAGAATTATGGTACTAACGAAAAAGAGATGTTAGCAATAGTTTGGGCACTCGATAATTTAAGAAACTGTCTCTATGGTGCAAAGAAGATACGAATAATGACCGATCATCAGCCTCTCTGCTTTGTTTTGAGCAATAGAAACAATAACGCTAAACTAAAAAGGTGGAAGACCAAAATAGAAGAGTACAATTACGAGCTGGTGTACAAATCAGGACGCACAAACGTAGCAGACGCTCTATCAAGATTAAAGCTGGAACCGAACACTCTAACATCTTCTTCATCAACAGAAACTGTCCACAGTGCCGAACAGGATAACACGGACTTAATACCTCACACCGGAGCGCCGTTAAATGCGTTTCAAAATCAAATAATAATTAAAATATTAAGCGACCCATCATACACTGAAGAGCCGCACCCTAACTTTTATCGACATCACATAAACATTCCGGAAATAAACGAGCAAACTCTAACGCTAAATTTAAAGCAAAAGCTGAAACTCAATCTCGCGAATGGAATCAAAATCCCTGGGGAACATATCAAGTTACACGAGATTTATAAGAAACCTGCTATGATCGTCCGAGATTCAATAATCCTTTATGTCATATCTTTGCCAATGACTGTAAAAGAAAGATCAGATGAGTCTGCGTGCAACATCAAAACAAAAGAAGCAGGTATATCTCGAATACAAGGAAATGCTCAAGAACCAATCAGCTTTATTTGGCATTAAAGAAAAATGCGACGAAATTGGTAACGTTATACTATGCAAGAGGGACCAACTGGAACTACTATCGGAAGACCACTGCATTCACCAATTATTAAAAGGACTTCACGCTGGATGTTAATCTGAATTCAGTGACAAAGAAGTAATGGAAAAGATAAATGACAACACAATCTTTCTCACTAATTTCAATGTCGAACTCATAGGAAAAAACCTGCAAAAACATCTATCCGGAAGTTTCGTGATTCAATTTAGCAATGAAACAATAGGAATAAAAAACATTAAATTCGCAAATCAAGAAATTGCTACATCTCACATTATGCCACCAGTTTTTCTCCAAAATATAACAGAGACTAATATGAAAGTCGACGTGGGATATATTCATAATCTTCAATTGGACAACATCAAGGAATTAAAGACCCTATCAAAAATTAACAATCTATCAATTGCAAGTGACAAAAGCATTTTAGCAATAATAATCACCGTCTGTGCTAGTGCTCTGCTAACATATATACAAATATTTTAATTTAAACTAACTGCTTTAAGCTTTCACTTGATTATCTACCTTGCCGTGGTGTGAAAGCTGAGTACGGTCAATGACTCTCAGGCTGGCTCTGAACTTGGTGTTTTCCATGATCAAAGACATGTCCCTAGTGGAGACCAGAAACCAAAGGATAATCATTGGGCTGGATTAAGGTGTTATACAAACCGTGCTGACAATCGACCAGGCTGAGAGCCCATATCAAAAATAGCTCAGTCGCGAACGGTGTATCCAGATACCTGGTGACCTCCGGATTATATAGCCTTACCTATGTATGCGAATCTCTACATAGGTGGACATTATTTTCTTCGCTTACTCGTGGGTCCAAATTATGGATAATTATACTAATAATAAAAAAAACGAACAAACTTCTAGCCTAAGTGGAGAAGGGCTTAAAAATAAAATTCCCACAATTTCTTCGGTCATGCGTGACCATATGACTTCTAAGCCCTGCCAGTTGACCGTATCTGGTCAAGTTGCTATACCTAGTATAGTTTGCAAAGCTCGACCTAACATCAAGGTCAAAGCAAAAATTTCGGCCAAGCGAACTGCTCCTGCTTCGGTTGCAGAACCCGGCAAGAACAGTAATGCTGGCCTTGTAGTTCAAAAAGCTACCAAAAAATCTTCCTCTTGTATAACATCAAGCTCACGGAAGGCAACTTCATCCACTTCCACTTCGGTCACGTCTACCGCTACTTCGATGGTCTCAGAGCCCGGTATTAGTGGTAAACCTGGCCATATAAATCAGGAAGCTACCCCCCCTACTTCGGTATCATATTTTTGTATGGCTTCGAGCTCACAAAAAGATTGTACTTTTACTTCGGTCACGAAGGATGTCACGGCTATGGCGTCAGAGCCCAGCAATGGCAAACTTCTAGACCATATCACTGCCACGCCAGCCCGATCCTCTGCAGCTCTGAGATCTCACAGCAAGTCTCAGTCTAAGAGGAACACTTTCTTTGAAAGAAGAAAAGCTTACAGAGTTCTGAAGCGACTCAGTAACATACCTGCTGAGAAGCTTACTGAAACCGAAAAGGATTCTATCGAGTGGGCAAGGAACCTCACTAAGAAAATTTAAACGCTGCCAAAACGGCAGAGCTCTCAGGAGGAAACTTCGGGTAACTCCACACCCAAAAGGGTAAAATCGAGGGAGAGTTCGGATTCGAAGCTACAGACTAAGTCTGGTGTCAAAAATCTGAACAAACTCTCGGCAATACCTGTTACGAAACCTTTTAACGAGGTACTGAAAGAACACCTAGTAGTAGCCGTCATCAATAGGAATGCGGATGATGGTGAAATCTCCTGTGATAACTGGAAGAAGGTCGTACTTGCTTTGAGCGGGGTCTTGGTTGAGAGGTTGGAGAGGATATAGTCCTTATCCAAGAACCACGGGTTAATAACAACCTGGTTCAAGGACTAAGGGCGCCAAATTATAAGCTAATTTATGTTAAAGATAAAGGTAAACCCAGATCGTGTATCTTAGCGAAAAATAACATTAACGTATTTCTGCTCCCTAGCTACAGCGATCCAGATACGGTTGTGGTTAATCTAGAACTTAGCAAAGTCAATTACTGGTTAATCTCAGCTTATCTGGCTCATGACGACCAAGGACCACTACCTTCGAGAAATCTGGGTAGTGCGGTACAGGAAGCAGAAAGATCTAGAACAGGGCTCATCCTTGGATGTGATGCTAATGCTCATCACGAAATCTGGGGAAGCACGGACACTAATTATAGAGGTGAGCTATTTTTTGATTACTTATTAAATACTAACCTCATTATATGCAACAAAGGTAGAAACCTTTATAATAGTATCAGGCAGGAAGTTCTGGATATCACCCTTGCGTCAGACCTTATCATCCATAAAGTCAATGACTGGAGAGTGTCCAATGAACATTCCTTCTCTGACCATCGCTACATTGAATTCCACTTACAGGAATGTTTATCTAGACCGCCGATCTTCCGTAATCCGAGAAAAACCAACTGGTCTAAATACAATTTGTCTATCTCTGATACACTTACCTCAAAGACTCTCAGACCTCCTAATGGTTTATCGGAATTAGATGATCTGGCAGTCGTTTTAAAAAACGCCTTCAATAAGGCTCTTTCCTTCTCCTGCCCCACAGCGAAGTCTAAAGGTAAAACTAAACCGCCGTGGTGGAGCGAGGAAATAAAAATCCTTCGGCAAACTAGTATGAGAAGGTTTAATATCGCAAAGAGTACTAGAAACGCTCAAAACTGGAAACTATATAAAGATTCCCTTAAAGCGTACAAAACTGTACTAAAAAAGGCCAAACAGAATTCATGGAGAATCTTCTGTGGTAACATAGAAGAAACCTCCGAAGCTGCAAGGCTCCGTAGAATACTATCCACTAATTCGGCGATCCTCAGCTACCTTTTAAAGGCAGATGGCATATGGACCTCTTCTAGTGGAGAATCATTGAAGCTGCTGTTAGAAACTCATTTTTCCGGCAGCTCTAATACACAATCTACGATAAATCAAAGCGGTATTCAACACTCTGATTTATCGGAGAGAGTGGTAACAAACATCAAACTGCAATGGGCTATAAATAGTTTCAAACCATTCAAGTCACCAGGACCGGATGGTATTTATCCAGCTGAATTACAGCACTCCTTTAGTACTACTTTTCCCTGGCTCAAAACAATTTTTAAAAGTTGTCTAGATCTAGGCCATATTCCAAAATGTTGCACAAGTAGTAGCACTTGTTAACAAAATGCTTACAAGCAGGGTCATCAATGCTAAACTTGGTGCTGCTTACGAAAGAAGGCTTGTCAGAAGAGGCACTCCTCAGGGGGGTGTTTTGTCTCCTCTTCTATGGAACTTGGTGGTAAATGAATTATTACTTATACTAGAAGGGGCAGGCTGCAGAGTGATGGCTTATGCGGATGACATTGCTATTGCTGTCTCTGGAAAGTATCTAAGCACACTTAGAGACCTCATGCAAAGCGCTTTAAGTCAACTGGCTGAATGGACTACAAACTGTGGACTCTCAGTAAATCCACAAAAGACTGATGTAGTCCTCTTCACTAGAAAATATAAATTTTCGACAGTAGACCCTATTTATATTAACGGCACCCAACTAATTATCAAAGATAGAGCTAAGTACTTGGGTCTTATCTTAGACAAGAAGCTAAGTTGGAAACCGAATATAATGGAAAGAGTAAAGAAAGCTACAACAGCACTGTACTCTTGCAAACGAGCTATAGGAAAAAAATGGGGAATGAATCCACACATTGTCCACTGGCTATATACAGCAGTTGTCAGGCCTGTACTAATGTATGGTGTCGTGGTGTGGTGGACGGCACTCAACACTGGTACAAACCTCAACCTCCTTGTAAAAGTTCAAGGATCAGCCTCCATCTGCATAAGCGGAGCACTTAGAACAACTCCTTCCGCGGCACTGGATACGCTATCTCATCTCTTACCATTAGATATTCATGGCAAAGAAATGGCATCCAGAACTGCAATCAGGCTAAAAGCCAATTCCCAGTGGAAACCACAATTAATTGGCCACTCTTCTATTATGGAATACAAGAAATTTATTCCAGAGAACCTAGATCTGACTCTTACAGGGTACTTCTTTGAGAGATCATATCGTACCGATATTCCGTCTAGAGAAAGTTGGAAGAGTGGCACGGTTCTAAACAAGGAACACGTACACCTCTACACTGATGGTTCAAAATTGAATGACAGAGTTGGGGGTGGAGTCTACTCGGAAAACCTGAATATTAGTCTATCCTTCAGCCTACCAAGGCATTGTAGAGTGTTTCAGGCGGAGGTAATGGCAATAAAAGAAGCCTCAGACTGGCTGAGATCCAGCGTATTTTCTGTTAGAAATATCTGTATACTCACAGACAGTCAGGCCGAAATTAAAGCACTGGAGTCGGTAGCCATCAACTCATAAACCGTGTTGGCCTGTCGCAGTTCTTTGGACGAACTAGCGGGTAGGTTCAACATATTATTACGATGGGTGCCAAGACACAGTGATATTCCGGGTAACTGCATGGCAGATCTACTTGCTAGAGAGGGTACTATATTAAAACTCCTTCCGGGAAGGAGCAATCTGGGTGCACCTCTTGCCACCTGTAATTTATTGCTTCGAAATGATGCAATAAAAGCTTCAAACTTCAGATGGTCAGTTAGACCAGACTGTAACATCACCAAGCAAATCTGGCCTATGTTGAATCTGAAGCGATCCCTTAACCTACTAACCATGAAAAGATGTGACATTAGCACTGTGGTAGGGGTCATTACGGGTCATTGTCTGATTGGTAAACATGCCAGAAGACTGGGACTCCCCGCAAACGACTTCTGCAGAACTTGTAGAGAGGTGGAGGAGAATGAAACTGTCCAACATCTACTCTGTTTCTGCCCTGGTCTCTACCATAAAAGGAAAACCCATTTAGGAGCCTTCTTTCTGGACTCTCTGGGTGATCTTGAAAGCACTGGTATCAAAAACCTCCGCGGCTTCGCTAAAAGCTCAAATTGGTTCAACGAGTAGGGTATTACGCGAGGAAAGTTCCCGTGGTATCACAATGGACCTCACCGGTCTAAGTGTGTCGATGTACTGTCGGCAGCCACTACTACCTACCTACCTACCTACTGCTTTAAGATTGTGAGTAAAAGTTAAAATCAGAGTTAATTAGTAACTTGTACGACAAAGTTGAATTTGAATTTATCAAATAAAAAGAATTGTATTTGAATTGATCAAATAAAAAAATAAATTTAATAAATAAATAAAATGTATTAATTAACTTACATATTTATAAGATCATTAACAAAGCAAACTCAATGCTTGGTTTTATAAAAATATGGTCTAAGGAAATTGATGATCCTTATGTTACTAAATCGTCATTTATGACATTAGTCAGACCAATTCTTGAATATGCTAACCAAGTTTGGTCCCCTTTTTATCGCCAACACATTGATAGAATAGAAAGTATTCAAAAAAATTTTCTTAGGTTTGCATTAAGAGCTTTGAATTGGAATAATCCCTTAATATTGCCCCCCTACATTGAACGTCTTAAACTGTTTAATATTTATACTTTAGAAGGTAGGAGAACTGTGTCAGGTATTGTTTTTATAACCCAAGTACTGAATAAACACATTGATTCATGTTATATTGATAACATTTTAAGAAATACAATTAACACAAGAGCACGATTTAAGCATGAAAACATATTTTTTTAGCCGAGCCAAAAACTTTTTTAAAAATTTACCTGAAATACCATTGTAACCTGTGGATGCAGATGACTTGATTAATTTGATGGCTTCCTTCACTTCTTCTTCATTTGTAGACACAAGTCAAAGTTGTTATGAATGTTACCTCTAAACGAGTTGACGTAATCTATGTTAATAGGTTCTGTAGATACATCAATTTTTTTTGTAACATGAATAAAGAATTCATTCCTTTTATCTGCTATTTCTTTTTCTTCAGTCGCGACTTTATCATTTACTTTTAACTGCATAATACTTTTATTGGGTGAGTTTTCATTTTTGTTGTACATTATTTTTTATACAGGGCCCAAACTTTTCAACTGTTTGAATCTCCAAGTGTCATGACTTGGAATATATGTAGACTTAGTATCCCATAAATACCAAAGGTAGTCCCGCGAAAATGGTGGTTCGTTAATGTTGTGTTGTGTTTAGTGTTAAATAAATAAAAACTACTATAAAGTTAACATAAAATGTTAAAAATTATATAATAATTTATAATTATAAAAATTTAATAATTTAATTAAAGCGGTTTGTTACCATTCAATTTAATTTCTTTTAAGTTATTAACAAACACCTTTTTTTTCAAAATCCAACAATTTTCATAACAAATATTTTATTTAATTAATTTTAATATCAGAATTTGAACAAGAAAACTGTTCAAAATGATATTATGTATCATTGTAGTGTTTCAGCTGTTATGTTCGGCAATTCATGAAGCAAAATTAAGAAGAAAAGCAAATGAACGAATGAGAATATATTATTTTTATTTCATTCAAAAACAATAGAAGAACAATCTTGTCTTACTAGTTTAAGAAGATACTAAAAATTGATACTATAAAGGTTTTCATCAAAATAAATTTACGCATAGGTATGTACTTATATATTTTATACTTTAATATTTTTGAATTTATTTAGACAATGCTTGTTCCTGAATATCAAGATGGTAAGACTGATGAAGTTATTGACATATTAAAACCTATAGATTATGATGAACTTGATGTATGGAGAACAAAACAGAAATGTCGAAAAGCTGGTGGATAAGAAGCAAATGAAGTAAAAACAGTCTTACATCCAAAAATGATTGTAGGTATGAGTCAATTTCATTCTGATTTACCTTGTTTAATACATCGTCGTGGTCTTCAAGATATACCATTAACTATTACAGTAATTGTTTTAATAAAAACAATATAGAAAATATATTAAAGAAATTTATATAATTATAGATTGAAGATTTCATTTTAACACCAGACATATGTATGTGTTGAAAGCAAATCAATATCAGATTTAATTGGTTCATTAGTTCTTTACAATTAGTGTATTCAAATGCAAAGGTTTCAATTCTCTTAGTTGAATTTGATCAAAATAAACAGGTGTTTATAATTCTTGTCATATAAGTTAATATCATAAATTATTAACTTACAATTTTCTTTTTTTTAAAATTAATTTTAGAATAAATTTATGTTATCTGGTGTTTCAACAATTCCATCAAATGCAGATGTTGTACAAAAATTGCAACTTTTAAGTTTCCTAAATTACGTTTAAAATGGTCACCAAGTCCCTATACTACTGTACAACTATTTGAAGAATTAAAACATGGAAAAAATAAACCAGATAGTAATGCTGCATCTTTGCTTGGTGGTGATGAATCTACACAATTTGAAATTGATAAATTCAATTCAAATATATATGATTTTATTTATGTTACGTTTACCTGTAATAAGTTCAAAAAATATTCATAAAATAATGCGAAATGGTGGTAATTTAATAGAACACTTTAAAAAAATCACAGATAAATTAACAGATCTTTGTGATTCTAAAAGAGATGGTAATAGTAATATAAAAGTAATTTGTAATAATACATTTGTAATATAATTGTAATTTGTAAAGTACTCATAAATTTATTCTGAAAATAAGATAAATTAAAATTATTTAATAAAATATAAAATCTTTTAATTAATTTTTTAGCAAATTTTTTATCGTAATAAACAGAAAAATAATAAATTTATTCTAAAAAAAAATTAGAAACAGGTATAGGATTAATCTAGATTTTCAAAATGCCATCAGAGAATGTTTGAAATTATAATTAATAATAATAATTTTATTATTTAAAATTTGTATCCAAATATAAATTTCACTTTCACAAGAACTATAAATAAATTAAAATAATTTTAATTTTTGCGAATGTATTAGTGCGGACTAAACAAACTCGCATGGAAAAAATTGTTCACGGCTTGTTACACATACACACTATCGAAGGTTCCGATGTCACACATATATAAATTATAATGAAGGAGTACGAATTCTTTGCGATATACAAACTCATGAGAAAGATTATAATTTATAATAGATGTTATAATTTACGTTCTGGGGTATTTTGGCCTACGAAATATACTTTTTCTCTGGAAACCCCCGGGTACTTACCCGGCCGAGCAAAAGAAAGGAATTTTTCTGTGAAACGGCATGTCTGATAACAATATATAGAATAGTAATATGTATTAATAGCAAACCACAAAAAAATATAAAATGTTCAAAATTTAATTTTAAAATAAAATAAAAAAATATCACATAGCATTAAACTTTTTTTGTAAGATTTAATTTGTTTTTATTATTTTTTCATTTCTCGAGGGAAGGTGAAAGCCTCGAAAAATACTAAGCAGACCGCGCACGTAGGTAGTACTATATGGAACACTAACCCACTAAAACCACCGAAAACCTTTACCATAACTTATATTATTAACCGATTAATTGATTGTCGCGTTAATTTTTTCCCAATTAACGGTGTTCCGAAATGTTATTAAGAAATAGTTTCCGATAATTTTATTAAATCATTAATCATACCTATGGGTTAGTACCGTTTCCCAATTATTATGAGTGAGTTTTAAAATTCATCATATAGGAAATAATTGGATAAAATGAAGTATTCTAGACCTGGTATGCAACATTGTCAGTTACAGGGTCGTTGTCAGTAGTTTTTTTCTGTCTTGGTACTGTTAGAATTTTAATTTTTGGAGCAGTGGATTGTGTAGACCTGACTATGTGTGAAGTTAGGGTGAGGGAGATAAATTGATGTCTGATAAATTCTTATTAATTAATTTTCATTCTATATCTGATATTTTTTTTTATTTTATAAATAAAAGAGTTAATTTTATAAAGATTAACTTAAAACTTTGAGCAATTTTTGTGGTTTGCTATTAATATTATTATTCTATACATCGTTTTCAGATACTTTAAACATGTCAAATGTTCAAAATTTTCTTGACTTGACTATTCAGGTCCTCAAATTAAAAAAAATATACCTACAAAATTTTTGTACAAAACAGATCAATTTAGAACTATTTTAAACAATCTACTCAACAACGATCAGAGCACTTTTGGGCAAAAAAGTTAAATTAACAGAAACTACTGAACATAACAAATTTTTTTACTCTAGGTCGTTCTAGATCGTTCTTGAAAAGTTTATTGAATAAACCTAATATTTTACTGAAATATTAACAATTTAGCGCATGAATATATTTTATATTTTTAATGAGGTACCTTTAATTTTAGTTTCCTATTTGCCGACAGATGGACCTTTATGTAGATTTGAATATTTATAATTTGAATAATTTTGTTCTTATAAAAAAAATAATTGTCACAAAATAATTATTTCAAAAAATTCAATCATTCCATTTTCGAAGTACTTCAAATTACTTCGAAATATGTAATCTTAAATTGAAAAAGGAATACAACTAATGAAATCATATAGATATACCTCAGATTTGCTATACCTACGGTTTAATGGAAAATCAGCTTCATTATGAATTGTATCAATCATTTCAATTTATCCTTGGTAGGTAAATACCATATTCAATTTTCGAATTGATTTTACTTAGACAACAACCGTACACGTAAATAATAATTTATTTAAAAAAATTTTTTTTTGTAGGTAGGTATGTTAAAATGTCTTACATGGGGTGAAATTTTAAATTGAAATTTCTAATTAAAAATAAAAAAAATAAAAAAAAATATATAATATTGCTTATTTTCCTGTTAGATATCTATCATTTTAAAAAATAATATTTTTTTTTTGCGTGGATTGGTGGGAATCTTCATAGACACAATGAGCCCCGTAGCTTCCATTGTGTGCCAGATTTTTACTGACTAATCCACACCCTCCCATTAATACTAGTCCGATGGACTAACCATTAATTTATTTCTATTTTGATTTTCTTAAAGAAAAAGTTTACGAAGTTAAGATTTAAGTGCAAGTTAAGATTTACAAAAAGTCTAAACTAAAAAATATTTATTTTTGATTAAATATTAATTATTTACTATCACAGTTTATATCGTCGTCCATTATTTCTTAAATTGTAAAAATAACTGTGGATATTTATCTTAAATTTTAAAATTGTTTACTTTTTTTACTATTGTATAGTAGCGTCATCTATTTCGTTTTAAAATAAACATCTCTTTTTGACATTTAATATTCAAGCACTCTACGTGCTTTGTCAATTTAAATGGAGCACATAGAGCTCTGAGCAAAAAAAAACACGAATCTGTTTTTCACAGTTGAACTAATAAACGAAAACGCCAAGGCATCCTAAATATACAGGCATGACACTTCATACTTGTTTTAGTTAAGATGGCGCTTTAAAGGTCAAAAGAAAATGTGAACAAAAAAATTTCTTATATGACCTTTTTCAGTTCATATAAGAATTTTGGAGGGATTAGAAGTTTTTTTTAAAACTTTTAATTCAAAAATCTAATTGGGTGTTATAATTTACTGTTTAAAAAGTAAATAAATTATAGGAAATAGGAAATAATGCCATCATTGTGTTGTGTTCCTGACATTAGAAATATTTGAGCAGAATATAGTATTGAAGAAATAATTTTGCGTGTTTCACAAGAAGCTATTAATGAAAACTCAACTGAAAATCTTAATTTGTTGCATAAATGTTTCTTTCAGAATGATGCTGGTGAAATTTTAATAAATCAAGAAGTTGTATTATAAATAGTGTTATTGAACTATTATTTACTTTAGGAAAAGAAAATATGATAGATACATGTGGTAGTTTTGTTGCTCAAGTTATACCAGTTTTATGTGTAAATGATAATGCAACAAAAAACTTCCGATATAAAATTTTTATGGAATTATTTAAGTTTAGTATCAATTCTTTTGTTAATGATAATCTTTCTAAAGATTCACTTTGGGAAATAGCACCTTGCTGGGAAGATTCTTTATCATGCGAAGATATATCGTTAGATGATTAGATGATTTGAACGAGTGTAAAATAATTAATTAATTAAAAACAATTATGAATTATCAATGGAAGAATTTGTTAATATTTTTGATACATTAACAAAGCTTATCTATATTTCAACGGAACATTTGAAGAAAAATAATGAAAAGAATACTACAATTAATTTAACATCAGATTTATATGAAAAATCAATAAACATTTTGTTGCATTTTTCAGATTTAGAGAAATCTACTTTAACCAGTTTTGACAACATTTGTAAATTTTATGAAACCTTGGAAAAGGTAATAACTCCTGACAATATAACAAATGATTATTGCAAAAATATTTGCTTTGAAGAAATTATATATTTTTATCGAAAAATGTATTTAATATTTACTGTGATATCCACACAAATCTTTTTTTTTTTTTTTTTTTTTTCCAGATAGTAGTAAATCATCGAAAGAGGCTTCAGGGACTACCTATTACCGGGGAAGGCAGTTTGAAGGACTGTGGGACTTTAACCCACTAAAAACTCCTATCATTATTGCAACATTAAAACTAGTCTTATAGACTAACCATTAATTTACATTTAACTCAAAGAAACATAGATACCTTTGATCTACCAAAATCCAATAAGGTTTTAATAGTTAAAAGGTTTTAACCTAACTCAAGTGGTCTTGTTCGTTTTAGTCGCTTCACAAAGTTTTGATTGTCAATTAAGCTAGAAGCTTCGGTATTGACATGTTGGATCAGACGAGTTTTATGCCGTGCAGCGCATTTAATTATTTCGTCTTTTATAGATGAGATCTTCAGATCTCGATGAATATCGGCATTGCGAACATACCATGGAGCATTGACTATGTTGCGCAGTACCTTATTTTGGAACGTTTGGATAGTTTGAATATGGATTTGTTTAGCACATCCCCATATTTGAATACCGTATGCCCAGACTGGCTTCAATATTTGATTATACATCAAAACTTTGTTATAGGTCGAGACCGTAGAATTCCAACCAATCAACCAGTATATTTCTCTATATTTGAACTGGAGTTCTTGTTTTTTGATTTTCACATGCTCTTTCCATTTCAGTTTTGCATCCAAGGTCATGCCAAGATATTTAGCTTTATTCTCGTATGGAATTACGACATCATTTTAACTGAGAGAGGAGTTACTATGTTTTTATAGGTGAAGTTTACATGACTAGATTTGGCTTCATTTAATTTAATTTTCCATTTTTTGCACCAGTTGGAAATTTCGTCATTAGCTTTTTGCAGTTTGTTTGTAGCTTCTTCTATAATAGAACCAACTGCCATCAACGCTGTGTCATCTGCAAAGGTTGCTATTTTTATATTTTCTACATCGGGTATATCACAGGTGTATAACAAATATAAAATTGGACCCAGTATACTACCTTGCGGTACTCCAGCTTTTATATCTCTTAGAGAGGAGTATTCATTCTCATTTTTAACTCGAAAAACTCTATTTGAGAGATATGATGAAAATAATTGAACATAATTTTTAAGGAGCAAACAACTTAGCTTTTTGATGAGTCCTCATGCCAAACTTTATCAAAAGCTTGGGCTACATCTAGAAATACTGAAGAACAAATTTGTTTATTTTCCAGTGCCCTTTCTATAATGTCTGTTATTCGATGTACTTGATCTATTGTTGAGTGTTTTTGCCTAAACCCAAATTGGTGATTAGGTATTATATTCCTGTTTTCTATGAGGGGTTGAATCCTTCTCAATAGTAACTTTTCAAACAACTTCGATATTGTAGGGAGCAAAGATATCGGCCTGTAGGATTTGGTGTCGTTAGCAGGCTTTCCTGGTTTTTGGACCATTATTATCTCGGCAACTTTCCATATACTAGGTACGTGTTTAAGCTTAATACAGGCATTCATTATATATACCAAGAGTGTGAGAACTTTGTTGGGTATATTTTTTAGCACATTTGAAGTTATTAAATCAAAACCTGGGGCTTTAATTAATTTTAGGTTTTTTATTTCCTTAATTACTTCTTTTCGACTTATTAAGGGAATATTTATATCTTCATGGTTATATATTTCAGTTAGATCAATAACAGTGTTCATTTCATTGGGCTTAAAAATTTCAGCGAGATGATCTGCAAAAGTGTCAGCTTTTTCTTTATCGCTTCTTGCCCATGAGCCATCATTTTTCCTCAGTGGTGCAGAATGCACAATAGACTTCTTCATTTTACTCGTAGCTTTCCATAAAGAATAATTTGTTTCTTTAGTAGCTGTTATATTTTCTAGGTAATAATTCAGAGATCTATCATTTAATTTCTTTATTTCTCTCTTTAGCTCCTGACTTTTATTATTAAGAACCGTTTTGCTGGATGGGTCACGCGTTTGTTGCCACCTCCTTCTCGCTTTTCGTTTCTCTTTTACCATGTTAAGGATATACACCGGATATCTAGGGCTGATTTTTTTTGATTTTTTTGTCTTAGTACTACTCCAAGCTGCAAACTGGACAGCTTGCATAAGTTTTTCAGTAGCAGTTTCTAGTTGTTCCTCATTGTCTAATGTTACTCTTAAGTTAGTTTTTTCTAGCAGAATCTTTTTGAAGCTTAAGCAATCTGTAGATGAGTTGGTTAAAAATGGTTTACAAGATTTTTTCACTATTGTTGTATTTAATTTTAGGACGACAGCAGAATGGTCGGAATTGAGGTCATAGTTATCTTCTATAGATGTGAAATTAGTTATACTTTTTTCATTATAAAAAAGTCTAACACATCAGGAGTTTTGTTTAAATCTGCATGCCAATATGTTGGTTTTCCTGTTGAAAGAAATAAACAACCTGTTTCTCTCAGCGCCTCTCTCAGTTCTTTACCTCGAGTAAGGGTCATCCTGGAGCCCCATTCTAGATGTTTAGCATTGTAGTCACCTCCAAGAATAAATCTTTCACCTAATTTCATTAATAAGCTCTTGAACATATGTTTTTTAATAACGTGATTGGGTGGGCAGTACAGCGCTCCTACGTTGATATTTTGCTTTGTGCACCTTATTTGTACGGCTGTGAGTTGCATTTCTGTACTTTGTATGTTACAATGTTCATGATGGGTAATAAGATCATTTACTATGACCGCACTACCTCCTTTTGGTAGATTGTCAGGGTGCGTTGTATGATATACTTTGTATCCACGAATTACTAAATTGTGCCCCTTTGTTAGATGGGTTTCTGACACGAGAAAGACATCTATGTTTCGTAAGTTTAGGAACATTTCCAATTCTTGTTTTTTGTTGTTAATGCCATTCGCATTCCAAGTACATATAGTGATTTTGTCCTTATTCATTATCTAATTGAGTTATGTGGCATATCAGGATACTTAACAGTATACCTACTTTCCAAGTTATCTAATCTTAGTGAGATTCTATCTACCAGACTCATTAGTTTTTCCATTGTTTTTAATATAGTTCCGTGCTGTTCTTTTTCTCCAATCAATTTCGTATTTGTTGAACGAGCTCTTCTCGGAATTTGATTGTTTGACGAACGAGTTCTTCTCGGCGTTTGATTATTTGCATTTGATGAATAAGCTATTCTAGGTGTTTCATCAGCAGTGAAATCTCGATTTTTTTTCATATTTTTATTGCTTTGGTAGACATCTTCATTGAGTTTGCCTTTTGCTATGGCAGAATAAGTTACTCCCTTTATTACTTTCTTTGATATAAATTTTCTTGGTTGTTGCCTTTGAACTAATTTTGGGTAAACAGAGTTTCTCCTTTTCTGAAGTTCTTGGGCAATAAGACATCCTCTGTAATTTGCTGGATGAGACTCTTGGCAGTTGGAGTTTTGCTGGATTTTGGCTGTGAAGTTTTCAGCTTATCGCATTCTGCTGTTAAATGTTTACCAGCACATTTCACACATATAGGCTCCCTATTACAAAATTTTTGCGTATGATTATAACGCTGACATCTTTTGCACTGAGGAATATCTTTGCTTTTTCTCAGAGGTTCAATAAAAACTATCATGTTTTGAATATGATTGATTTCGTAAATATTTTTCATGTCTTCCTTACTATCAAAGGTAAGCATGAAAATTGGGAGTTTAACAGTTACCTGTTTATCATTTTCCTTGACTTTCTTTATCATATTTACTGCATTGATGATATTGAATTGCCTATTATGAAGCTCGCTTATTATATCTTCTGGCATGCAAGATTGGTGCAAGCCGCGTGCCATGACTTTTATTGGTCTATTTATTTTGCTTTCATAAGTATGCCATTCGTATTTGGTTTCATTGAGATCTTTAGCTAGATTTCTATAATCCATTTCCGTCTCCAGATTTATTTTCAGCTGCTTATTGTTTAGCAATTTTATTTCATATTTTATATTTTTAGCTTGCATCATTTTATTTAATGGTTTGAAATCATTTATGTTACTTATGATTAGAGGTGGAATTTTGGTTTTCCTTTTGCTCACAAATTCAGTTGTTTTGGAGTTTTTTTCCTCATAGGTTTTTGTTAAACCAGATGGTGACGATTCAACTTCAGGTGAAGAAGTAGCTTTTCTTTTTTTATTTGATCTTTTTTTTTTTTGAGCAGCCAGTCAGTTTCTCTGCTCAATTCATCTTCATCCGTGAAATATTCTTTTTGCTCGATGATTTCATTTGGTGCATTACGTTTATCTCTTTTTTTCAAAGCTTCGTTTTCTGCTCTTAATGCCGAAATTTCTTTTTTTAGTGACATACATAATGCCTCTATTTCGCTTAGCCTCTTTTGGAGTATATGGTTTTCGTTTGGTTCTTTATTATTTTGACTCCGTATATCAATTATTGGCTCGGTCATCCTTGATGGCGACCTTGGAACCCTCGCACTCTTTTTAAAAGGGTTAATCAGCGTGTCTAAATTGTTGTTCCCCACTAGCGACTCATCTGAAAGTCTAGTACATTCAGCCAAGCCCTCGCCGGCAGCCGTGGTCTCTGCCGACACTTTGGTAGATATCCCTACCGAGTTTATTTTGTTATTTAGACTATACATTATTATTTGTTTTTATGTTGCATTTTATACCTCCTGCCAGGTGTTTTTAACTGCCGCCCCTCTGGGATCAGCCGCAGACCAGGGAGCCGCCTATTTTAGGTCAAACGCTTCTGGATTTTTTTTTTTTTTTTTTTGTTTTGTTTGTGCCGGCACTCACAATTTCAATTACCATAAATCGCGTCCGCGCACGTGCTAACCAAATCGATTTACTAAGATATTGCGCCAAGTGTTCGCATTCACCCGCTCTCGTTAGCCTTACCAGTTACCAGGTGGTACCCGGCAGATAACTATGTTACCTACCTTCGAGGAGGTGAGAGTCGGATTTGATGGCAGAGCTGTAGATGTTTTACCAGATGGCATTTCCTAGTTTTTATCGGAAACATAGGTTAGCATATGTTCCGTCTAGGGCCTTTACCACCCTTTTACCACCCACACAAAACTTAGATGAAAATATTAAGAAAAGCGATATCGATAGTGAAAACATTGAAGAAATTTCTGAAGAAGATGACAATATCGCTTATGAAATTAATGAGAATTCAAAATATAAATTTAAGTTTTATAGTTAAGTTATATAGCATTAAAGTTATCTACGCAACTATGTGAACTAATTAATAATTGTGTAGCAGTTTCTGCTATTGCTGAATCATTAATTAAACATTCTTCTTTGGTAATAACTAAATCAAATTAATTTTTATTGAAAATTTGAAAATATTTTGAAAATATATTTTAGATAAACAATGAAGCTGAGAACATTATATTAACATTATCTGAAAAAAATTAAATTTTTTTTAAAAAATGCTTCAGAATATGATGTTAATATTTTTTATACTGTCAGATTTATGCTTAGAGCAAGCACATCAGACGTCTATTACTAGACGAAAGCTTGCTTTATTTCATTGTGCAATAACTCATCATCCAGTAGGGTTAGTAAAACACCGCCACCTTTGATTAAAAAATTTAAAAATAAACTAAACCAGGTACATGCTGTTAGTAGAAGGGTAAAAAGTCATAAATTAATACCTACGTTAATAGCTATACATTTAATAAAAACACTTCACAAAGTTAGGCACTACACTTCAAACACTTCAAAAAAAATATCAAAGCTAAAAAGAACAACAGTTGTTAGTTAGTCTCAGTTGAACGTACATTAAGACGTAATCGTTTTTTAATTGTTAAAACACTTAGTTGACGATCAAAAGAACTAGAGTTAGAATTTACTTCACGGAGCATTCTAGTGATTGGCTCGAATCTACCATATTCGGTAGGGTGGAAGGGAATGTGGAACAACTCAACGGCTCTGAGATTATTCCGATTGGATCTTGTAACCAAATAATTTGAAATTTCAGGGGCTCGCGTTACACCCGAAAGGATCTGGTGAATAAAAGAGATATCTGCAATTATTCGACGATCAGACAACGACTGTAAGTCAATGAGTTTAAGACGGTGGTAATAAGGTGGAAGCCGCAATGGATCATTCCACGAAAAGTTACTCAAAGCGAAACGTAAGAACTTTCGTTGAACCGATTCAATTCGTTTAATGTCAGTCAAGTAATGTGGAGACCACACTTGGCTGGCATATTCAAGGGTAGGCCTTACATAAGTAACATAAAGATGTTTCGTGAGGTAGGGGTCAGAAAATTCTTTACACCAACGTTTAATGAAACCTAAAGAAGAATTTGCTTTGCTCACTATCTTATCATAATGTAGCTTAAAGCTCAGTTTAGTGTCAAGCGTTAACCCGAGGTCTATAATAGAATTCGCTCTTGAAAGCTGACAGCCATTTAGTTGGTAGCTGAACCAAATTGTCCGAATGGAATTTTTCCTAGAAAAGGTAATGACTTGGCATTTAGAAGTGTTCAATTCAAGTCCATTTTTTGAACACCAAGAAGCGAAATTGTTAAAGTCGTTTTGTAACTTTAAGCAATCCGATGAGGAAGATATAGGAGTAAAAAGCTTTGAGTCATCAGCAAAACTAAGAAGTTTAGAAAAAGTTATCACTTTAGGAGCATCAATTGTTGAAACTATAAAACTAAGGGGTCCTATATGACTACCTTGAGGAACACCAGAAGACGCTGAATATTGGTCAGAAATCGCAGTTTTAAATAAAACTGAGTATTCCCGAGAAGAGAGGTAAGAC